>CM053585.1:18589293-18614195 GCA_028646515.1 Pseudochirops corinnae
GATATAGACATAGGCATAGACAGAGACATAGACATAGACAAAGATATAGACATAGACAAAGATATAGACAAAGACAAAGACATAGACATAGATATAGACTTAGACATAGATACAGATATAGACATAGACAAAGATATAGACAGATACATAGACATAGATATAGACATTGACATAGATATAGACATAGACAAAGATATAGACAGATACAGACATAGACATAGACAAAGATATAGGCATAGACACAAACATAGACGTAGATATAAAGAAGATAGATATATACGTATATACACCTCAGCCTCAGATACTTACAAGCTGTATGACTTTGGGCAAATCAGTCAACTTCTCTGGGTTTCAGTTTCCTCACTTGGAGGGGGTTGGATTCTATGTCCTCTAAGGTCTAGAAAGTTTGATGATCTTTCAGATCTAGATCCATAATCCTGTGATATATTATTCTATGAATTGCCTGCTTCTCTAGTCTCTGGATCCAGCACCCCTGAGCTAGCCTATTCAATAACAATTACAACAGTTGACATTTATAAAGCATTTTAAAAATCAACAAAGCACTTTATATGCATTACCTTGTTTGAGCCTCATAGCAATCCCATGATGTAGGTATGTAGGTACTGTTATCACTGTTTTACAAGTGAAGAAACTGAGGCTTAAGATGGTTAAGCAGATTGCCCAGGGTCACACACCTAGTAAAGAGAGACAGTGGAGAGTGTGACCTTGGGCAAGTCGCTTGTTTCTTTATCTATAAAAATAATAGGGGTAGACTAGATGACCTCCCAATCCCCTTCCAGCTCTAAAGCTATGATCCTAAATGTCAGAGGTAGGACTCAAACTTGTCTCCCTAACCCCAGGGTCCATACCCTATTCATTTCACCAAGAATCCTCTCAATAGTTGCCTAGTCCTGGTAGTGATAGGGGTGCTCAGTTTGATGAGGAGACAGGCCTACCCTCAGAGAGCCCTTTGAATGATGCTTCTGTTTCCAAAGAACCTGTGGCCTGATGAGTGAGGTAGGACACAGGCATGAGACATAGATACTGATTCCACAACATCTCTTGAACCCACCCTCTTCCTCACCTTACAGAACCACTGCCCCTCATCCCATATCTCCTTGACTGTGGCAAGAGTCTGCCTCAAGACCCTCCCCACCCTGACTCATCCTTCACTCAGCTGCTGAAGGGATATTTCTAAAGCACTAACTTGGTCACATCCCTACTCTCCTCAACAACTTTCCCTAGCTCCCTATGGTCTCCAGAATAAAGTACAGACTCCTCCTTTGGCATTCAATACCCTTCACGAACAAGCTCTGACTTACTTCCCATTGGTTAAAGGCATAAGTATTTATTAAGTGCTTACTCTATTGTGCTATAAAGCAGACACTTTACGAAGATTATCTCATTTGATCCTTACAACAACCTTGAGAAGTAGGTGCTGTTTTTATCTCTGTTCTACAGTTGTGGAAACTGAGGCAGACAGAGGGTCAGTGACTTACCCAGGGTCACACAACTAGTAAGTGCTCAAGGTTGGATTTGAATCCCAGTCTTCTTGACTCCAGACCCAGCTCTCTGTCAACTGCATTACCTAGCTGCCTCAGTTACTTCCGGTCGTGTGTCTGTATTTGAACCAAACTTGATGATTTACTATTCTCAGCACACAGTGTTCCGTCTCTACCCCCCATGCATTTGCACAGACTGTTCCCATGCTTAGAATGCATTTCCTTGCCTCTGCCTCTTGGAATCTCTAGCTGCTTTCAAGCTTGAGTCTGAGCACAGGCTCCTTCCAACAAGAAGCCTTTTCTCTCTTCTGAGTAATTGATCTCCTTCTCCCATCCTGAAACTGCTTTCTATGGGACAGGGATGGGGGATTCAATGGGGGAAAAATACAATTTCATTGGTACTGGGAACTCCCAGAAGAGGGAACACCCTCTTGCGATGCAGGTTAGCACCTTCTCTGTAACCGATAGTCTCAGGTTGTTTAGTCATTTCAGTCATGTCTGACTCTTCATGGCCCCATGTAGGGTTTTCTTGGCAAAGATACTAGAGTAGTTTGTCATTTCCTTCTCCAGCTAATTTCACAGATGAGGAAACTGAGGCTCAAGCGACTTGCTCAGGTTCACACAGCTAGTAAGTCTTATAGTATTGAGTGGTTAAATTACTTGATCTGGGTCATAGAGATGATATGTGACAGTCAGGACTCAAACCCATGGCTTCCTAGCTCTGAGGCTGACTTGCTTGTCATGCTCCCTTTCATTTAGCTTATCTATAATTTATGTTTTGTAGATATTCACTGATGTCTCTGTTGCCTCTCCCAATAATACGTAAGCCCCTTGAGAGCAGGAACTGCCCCATTTTTGTCCTTGAACTACAGCATCTAGCACAGTAGGTGCTTAATTGTTGAAGTGAAATGAATTAGCAGAAACAGGAACAGAATGAATATCAGCTGGCCTAAGCCTTCAGAGCTGTAGCTAGGGAAATAACTAGGGTGATTGTGGTGGTCAGAGAGGGTTGGAGTCCAGCAGGGAATTCATCTTAACGGAAACTGGGAGGTAGGTTTGGAATCTGGAGACATAGTATAGCTGGGCAGGGTGCAAACAAGTTCCATGAGCTTGGGGACCACCATCAAAGGTGGATATCTGCTCCCACAAAGCCTGCTCAGAAAATCCTCAAGGCAGAGCCAGCAAGGAGACTTGGGAGTACTGTGCAGTCAGTCCTGGGCACCACAGTTTGAAGCAGCTGTTGATAAACCAGAGACTGGCCAGAGGATGGTGACCAGGGCATCTTGCCACAGACAACCAGTTAGCCTGGAAGAAGAGAAGAGAAGGTTTAGGAGGATATCTGTCTTCTGGACTCACATACACATACACATATATACATCTGGACTCACATACACAAAAATACTTAAGAGCAGTACTTTTTTGTAACAAAGAACAAATCAATCAATCAACTAGTATTTATTAACCATCAACTAATCACCAGGGAATATGCTAGGCATGGGAAGACAGAGACAAAGAAGGAAACAATTTATGCTTTCAAAGGAGTTTACATTTGAATGGGATTAGAAACAAAGGGGGAGGAGGTCTATCAGCTGGAGCTATTGTTTTATATAATTGTAATGGGATATTATTGCACTATAAGAAATGACTATGACGATTTCAGAGAAATCTGGAAAGAGCAGCTGAGGCAGCTCAGTGGCCCATTGGAGAGAGCCTTGGACTTGAAGGTGTGGATTGGTGGGTTGTTGTCCTTCATTCTTGACGAGGACCAAACTGACATCAGTGTGTCTGACTGGAGCTATGTTCAAAGCCTGCCCTAGACCTTGCTAGCCCTGTGACCCCTAGACAAGTCTCTTTGCCTGTGTCTGCCTCAGGTTTGGACATGGTGGCATCTAAGGACCCTTCCATCTCTAAATGTAATATCCTATGAATTCTTAGAATGAGGAAAAACAAAGATAATTATTAAAGAATAGGAATATTATATTAAAAATAAATATATTAAATAAGTAAATAAAAGTATAGAAATGTTAGCTTTAGCATTTATATTGCACTCAATAGCTAACATTCACACGGAGCCTACTGCATGCTAAGCGCTTTACAGATATTATTTCATTTGAGACTGTGAGAAGAACCAGAATAATATAGACAATTACCATAACATTGTGAGTGAAAACAACTTTGAAAGGTTTCTGAACTCTGATCGCTGCAGTCATGACTTCAGAAGATGGATGGTGAAGCAAATCTCCCCACCCTTGGCAGAGAAGGGATAGACTAGAGACTTTGGAAGAGACACCCATTTGTTTACAGGCAAAGTCAACATGTTTGCCTTTCTTTCTGTCCTTGGTGCTCAGCACAGTGCTGGGCACACAGCAAGAACTAAGAAGCATTTGCTGACTAACTCATTAGCCATTGACTTGTTTTCCTTGATTCTACTTTATTGCAAGGGACAGCTCCCAAAAGGAGTGGGGCAAGTTAGTGGGTCGTGATAGAAATTTAAAAAAAATTTTAAAAGCATAAATCAAAGCTAAAAACAGAAGAAAACAAAAAGAAATTCAGAAAGGCAACACAAATCAGCCAGTTTTATTGCTGCTATTTCATATTACAAACTTCGTGACAGTTTCAGGGTCTCTTTTTTCGATTCTCTTGCCATTGTAACATATGTCTCTGCTGATGATTCTCCAGCTCATAATTTAAAAAAACAAAAAGAAAAAATTAAAAACAACAAACCGAAGAATGCTGCTCTTATATCTGAAGCCTCAAATACTTCACACACACACACACACACACACACACACACACACACACACATTGTAAAATAAGGAAATTGAGTCTCAGAAAGGTTTAATTAAAATGATATGAAATGGGAAGACTTTATCCATCAATCAACACTCAGTAAGCACCTATTGAGTACCAGGCACTATGCTAAGCATCAGGGAAACAAAAGGAGCAAAAGATAGTCCCTGCCCTCAAGGAACTTACAATCTAATCTTCACTTTTCACTGCACCCCATCTACCCAATGGGAACAATAATCTTTACACAGTCAAGCCTGCAGGGGTGCTTTGAGGAAAGTGCTTTGTGACTCTTTAAAGCACTGAAGAAATGTGAATTGCTATTTTTATTATTAGTAGTATAATGTGGCCATGAGAGCTCCCATGGAACATATGTGTTTCAGCTTCCCAACAACCACATGTGCCAGCTTGCTTTGCACTCGAGTACATTGGGGATGACAAGCCTTTGGCTGCTTCTGGCCATGTGTGACTCCATACCAAAAGGTTTATACTCTGAGATGACAAAGCATCACCCTTACTGGCCCCCAAACACATAGCTGGTGACTCTAGTTTACCCTGAAAAAGGAAATAATTCTACCTCTGGCTCTCTCTTTCTTGCCATCAAACATATGGGAAGAACTCCTTTGAGCTGCTTCTTACAAGGGATGGGAAAAGGGATGCTCTTCCACTAGCCACCCTCAGCCATCATGGAGTCATGAGCACACAACTGGTTGTTGTCTTTTGTGTTCATAGAGGACCAAAATGACACCACCTTGTCTGGGTCAAGGTACAGTGTGTCTGACTGGCTGATCAGAGCAATACAAGCTCAGAAAGCTCTACCACAGGTGGAGCACAAAGAGTTCATGTGAACATTTGGGGTGAATTCTTTAAATTTGCACATCTCATGTTTCTTTTGAGCTACTTCAATTCTGTTTCACTCATTGAACACAGCCCCTTCTTTGATGTGGGCACACCATGCTGGACCATCCTGTGCCAGTGCCTTTATGTCACACAATCAATTCCAAAATTCCTTGGAGAGATGTTGAAAGTGTCCTCATATCTCTTCTTCTGACCACCATATGAATGCTTGCTCTGTGTGAGTTCTCCATAAAATAGCCTTTTAGGCAAGTGTACGTTTGACATTCAAACAACATGGCCAGCCCATCAGAGTTGTGACCTCTGCAGCAGAGTTTGAATGCTTGGCACTTCAGCTCGAGTGGCTGGTACCTTATCCTGCCAGGTGATCTTCAGAGTCTTCCTAAGATAAGTTAGATGGAAGCAATTCAGTTTCCTGGCATGGCACTGGTCGACTGTCCAGATTTCACAGGCATATATTCCAACATTTATGATGCAACTTTCTGGCAATTGATAACAGTACTATAGGTTATAAGCCACTGGCTAGTTGAGTCTTGTCAACCTAAGTCTTTCTTTTAATCTTTTAACATTGCATATATTTGTGTAGGAAATAAATTCCTGTCCACTCCCTGACTCATATTGTACATTGAGTACTTTCTGGCTCTCATTTTGAGGAAGAACCTAGACTTTAGCCAGAATCTAAGGCAGTGTTTCTCAACCTTTCTAATGCTGCGACCCTTTAATACAGTTCCTTATGTTGTGATGACCCCCAACCATAAAATTATTTTCATCGCTACTTCATAACTGTAATTTTGCTACTGTTATGAATCATAATGTAAATATCTGATATGCAGGATATATTTTCATTGTTACAAATTGAACATAACCCACAGGTTGAGAACCACTGATCTAAGAAGGTTTAAGCAAATTGTCCTTGGAGTATATCAAGCTGAAGAGGGTGAGAAAAGGGAAGTAACCCAACTCATTAACATCCAGGCTCCCCTGGACCAGAACCCAATCTGGATGAGAGGTGGGAGTTCAGAGCAGAGAGGGGCTCATGACAAAGAAGCGAGAGAGAGGAGGGGGCGTCCCACTTCCTTGGGCCTAATGGTGGTTCTTAATGTTAGGCCATATGGGATAAGGATTGGATTTAGGATTTTGCTGGCAGAGGGAACACCCAGGAGAGGAAATCCTCTCTACCAAAGGAAGTCAAGACTCTTCTTCAATTGATAGTCTGACAGTGTACCCCCTAGAGTTCTTCAGGGTTAAGTGATGTTCCTAGCATCATACAGCCAACATGAATGAGAGGAGGGGCTTGGTTGTAGCTCCTCCTGACTTTGAGACCAGGTCCTATCCATCATGTTATAACTGCTCTTCTTCTGGCAATACATCTGATTCAAGCTATGTTCACTGAGAAGGTCTCATGGGCCCAGAATCGATCTAGGCCCCACCATACGGAAGACCAGAGAAAGAACAGGCAGAATCCTCACCTCCTGAAAAGGTCAATGACTAGATAAGACTCGTCCATGAAATGAGTACAGGTTACTTTCCCACGCTGGGCCTTAGTTTCATGATTTGTATGAAATGAGGGCCAGACATCCTCTAAGCAATTCTTAACATTTTATATTCTAAGGGTGAATTCTGTATTCTTAGGGACATCCCAGCATTAACCTTCTGTGTTTGAATGGGCTTTCTGGCTCTACCATTCCATTCCCCAAGGACTCTCCCCAAACCAACATTCTACATTCTGAGTGTTCAGAGGTCCCTTCTGCCTCTCCCATTCTCTAGTACATCAGGACACACCATATAGGGGTGTATAACTAAGTGCTCGGCTGTCTGGCGGCCCTGAAAAATCCCTGGCTCTGGAGATAGAAGCAATTATGAAGGGAAATTAACTCATTCACTAGAATCTATTGATTTTGCTCTCTGCTCAGAGGCTCACCTGCAGTCTCTACATAAAAGGAATTAAGTACGATGAGGCAAACTTTCCCTGGGGACTATATTAACTGAGCAAACTTCTCTGGGTCTTTTTAAAAAAAGTTATTTTGAGTCTAAAATTCTAAGAGTAAACATTTAAATATTTCACAATTCTTTTATGACAGATTTTCTCAACTTACTTTTTAAGGAAAATAGGTAAGAAAACCTTGAAACAAAATTTTTTAATCATGGAAAATTTTCTTTGCAAAAATCCTAGAACTTTCATTGACCACTTATGTGAGCTTGAGTAAGCCGCTGCTCCCTCTCTCAGCCTCAGACTAGGTGTTCTTTAAAGTCTCCTTTGACTCTAAATCCCATGCCAGAGTATGTTGCAGGAATTTAGGGTGCCATGACATCATTGGTATGGTCTGGAAAGAATCAAGGGAAACGTACCTAAAGGAAGCAGGATTTCAGCTGAACCTTCAGAGCTGGCTAGGGCTTGAATTATTAGGACCTATCTAGCAGCCCATGATGGGTGATGGAGTAGAGGGCAATTGTTCTGAGAGAGAGCCCTGGGCCTCTCCTTAGTGATATCTACCCATGATGACCTAGAGAAACCTAGAATCTCCAGCTGAGATTCCCAAAGGATTAATCAGCCTAGCTGAAGTTGAATTAGGAGGTTCTGACAAGGCCTTTGGGATGCTGGGACAGAGCCATATGTGACAGTTCCCAAATTCAGGGACCAAAGGGACTGAATTGACCTTGGGAATGAGAACAGCACCAGGGAATGGGGGTGGGGGGATTGGGCATCTGGAGAACATCTGGTGAGCAGGGAAAATCATTTCTAGCTTTGGAGGAAAAGGTGTGAAGGAAAGCTGGGAAGAGGAAATTGGGAAATGGGGCTGGTTCCCAGTGATGCCTTGGAGATGCTTTTGAGGTGATAGCTCCTTTCTGCAGATGGAGAAACTGAGGTTTGCCTACAACAGACAGCTCTAAAAAGCAGCAGTTGGTGAGAAGGGGGATAAACAACCAGAGAGTCTAAATGGTTTGAAAAACAAAGACCCTCTCCAGCTCCAGTCCCTGTGAAGTGTTTCCCACATGCAAGGCTCTGAACATACAGATACAAAACTCAAAGGGTCCCTGTCTTTGATGAGCTTATACTCCACTGAGGAGATGGGACATGGAAATAGGCGTGTATTCACAGGACAGCCTTCCATCTGTTCTGAATCTATCATGTATGTGCTGATATATGCTGTATCCCCATTAGGATGGAAGTTCCCTGAAGGCAGGGAATTTGTCCTTTTTTTTTAATCCCTAGCACTCATCACAGCACCTGGAATATAACAAATGTTTGTTGACTGACTGACTGTTGACAAAGCCTTATTGGCCAATCTACAATCCAGGTTTGTCACCACCACCTACCTCGCCTTTCTTTTTCCAGCCAAGAAACATCATTGTTTCTAACCCAGCACCTGCATGCTATGTATGTCCACCCTTCTCTGATGTTTCCCTTGAAGGCAGCAAGGGGAGTACTGGACCTAGAATTAGGGAGATTTGAGTTCAAATTGAAACTCTAGCACTTACGAGCTGGGTGGTGGCAGGGAAGTGACCCCTCTAAGCTTCACTTATGTATAAAGTGAGGATATTGGTGGCAGTGTGGCACAATGGAATGAGCCCTGGCTCTAACCCAGAAACTTGCATTCAACTCCTACCTCTGACAATAACAACCTGTGTGACCTTGGACAGCTCCCTTCTGTTCCCTCCCCTCTCCTTCCCTTCCCTGGGCTTCAGTTTTCTCATCTGTAAAAATGAGGGGGTCAGCTCAATGACCCCTCAGGTCCCTTCTTGTTCTAGATCCATGATTCCACAATGGCTAAATGGCCTCTGATGCTCTGGAGTCTCTCCCAGTTCTAGATGTATGTATGTATGATATAACCATCCACCTTTGAAGCATCACCATTGAGTGGTAGCATGTGAAGGGTCCTGGGCTGGAGGTCATAGGATCTGCCTAAACTACTGTTTAACTTGCCTTGTGGCCTTGTCCAAGAGACTGCTCCTTCCTGCTCTTAATCTTCTCATCTGAAAAATATTTATGGTAAATGGTTGGTTTGATGATTAAATGAGATTTTTTCAAAGCACCATGTAAATGAGATTGGTCTTTCTCTTTTCCCTTCAGAGCTTCATACCAAATAGCCATTGGATTCCCCCAGACACTGTTAATGGGGTGGCAAGCTATCGCACTCCAGAGACCCTCACAGGTAACTCAGGCATTTCTTCATGGGAGCCTGTGGACAGAGCCATATCATGGTCCAATTAATTAGAGCCATCTGTCTCTATTCACTTCAAAAATCCAAACTGATTAAGTCCCTACTGTCACTGTGCTAGGTGATGGGAACACATAGGCCAAAATACAATAGCTCCTGCTCTCACTGAGTTTATAGTCAATTAACATGAGTGAGCTATGAGGTGTTCACAAATAAGTATAATACAGGATATGTAGTGATTTCTTCCATTGAAATTCTAGGAGGAAGAGAACACTTTCAGCTGGTAAAATCAAGGAGAGCTTCATGGAGAAGGTGGCTCCTGAACTGAGCTTTCAGGGAAGATAAATCATTCAATCAATAATCATTTATTAAACTCCTGCTTTGTGCCAGGTATTGGCACTGTAAGGTCAGGATGAGGAGAGAATGCATTCTCCACATGGGGAGGGTAGCCTGGAAAAATGCTCAGAGATGGGAAACGGATTGCCATGTTGGAGGAGCACTGACTAGGCCAATTTGTTTGGAATATAGATTCTGGGAAAGGAAGACATGTGGAAAAGGTTCAAAGGATTGGGGAGGGCCTTAAGTGTGAGGCCAGCACCTTTTCAATTTTGTCCTCAAGACAGTAGGGTGCCACTGAAGGAAGGAGAACAGGGGAATGATGTGGTCAGACCTGTGCTCAGTACAGAGTGGACCCTTAATAAATGTTTGATGAATGAATAACTGAACAGATGAATCCAGAAGTTCTTTATTAATTGCTCAAGTAACCCAGTCATCACCCTATGCCCAGTCCAGAGCTCCCGGTTACGGGAGACACAAGATGCCTTCAGGATCTGAAGTAGGATTTTCAGAACCCAAGAAAGCCACTCCAAACTCCTGCCTCTCTGTTCTGTCCCCTTGTCATCTCAGACCTTGGGAATGATGACTCAACAACCAGTCACCCTCCGGATTTCCTGAGGGCAAGGACCATGTCTCCTCATCAGCTCAGGCAGGGCCATGTCTAGCGATTTTCTGCCTGGGGTGACACACACAAACAGGACCCAGGGAATGGATCTTGAAACGTGCCTCCCAGTCAGCTTTTTAGGCCAGGACACTGCCTCCCATGGATAAAGACCCCAGGCATTGTCAGGGTGATGAGACAGACAGAAGACCAGTGTGGGTCTTACCTTTCCTCCCATGCCACTTGTAGCGGTTGGGGTGGGCGACTGAGTCGGGTGATGTTGTCCTGTATAATAATTCTTCTTGTTAACTCAGCACTCAGTTCTATTGATCCTCTTCTTCAGAAAGGACTTATTATTTTCAGCTCCATGCAAATTTAGCACCCAGGGGCAAAGTCCTAGGTTTTCTGTCCTAGTTAAGACGCCGAGACAGAATTCCCTGAGTGAAGGGACAATGTCTTCCCCAGCAAAATGGGTGAGGGGGCCTTCCCCACCAGTCAGGACTAAGGGGGAACCAGCTGACCAGGAGGAATAATTACAACAAAGAAGCACAGAGAGAAAGATGCCCCATCCATACTGCCCAAGATCCTTCCACCAAACGTCCTTTATCCAGCTTATCCCTGCAGAGAATCAATCAATAAGAGCCAACATTTATGCAACTTATACAGGCTAACCACTGTTCTAGGTGCTGTACAATTAGCACCTCCTTTGGTCCTGGAAGGTAAGTGCTATTATTACCTTTAACAGGTGAGGAAACTGAGGCAGAATGATGATAAGTGACTTGTCCGGGGTCACACAACTAGCAATGGTCTAAAGCTAGATTTGAACTCAGATCTTCCTAACTGCAGTTCTGGCACTTTATTCACTGTGCCACCTAATAGCCTACAAGCATTTGTTAGTTACAAGTAGGTGCCAAAATACACACACACACACACACACACACACACACATACACACACACATATACACACATATACACTATATAACCTACTATGTGCCTGGCACTGGGCTAAGGCTAGAGATACATAGAGAGGTTAGAAACCAGTCCCTGCCCCCAAGGAGTTCACCTTCCAATGGGGAAGACATATTCAGGCACATAGCAGATATAGACAAAGCAGACAGAAGGTAAGGGGGCAGAGGGGAGTAGAGCTCTGGGCAGATGTAGTGAGAAATTCAGACCTGGCCCTAGGACATTTGTGAACTCCAAGTTTCGCCCACACACAGCTCCCCAGTCTCTGTTTTCCTATCTCTGGCTCATGTCTAGACATCGCACTCCTCAATCCCCATCTACTAGAGAACCTGCCCATTTCCACTGTAGCAATTCATGTCCTTAAGGGTTGGGGAAAGCTGACTCTGCATCACGCTGCCGATACTCACTGTGTGACCATGGGCAAGTCACAACTCCTCGGAGCCTCAGTTTCTTCTTCTGTAACATGAGAGTAGTGATAGTAGCAGTGAGTACCTCCCAGGATGGAGTGAGGTAATGTACGTGAAGTGTTGTGTAAATTCTAGAGAACCCACAAGGCTGTGCTGGGGGCAGGTTGAACCAGCTCCGCCAGCCGGCTGTTGGAGGTTCAGACATCAGAAATTGGCAAGGGCACCAATCTGGGCTTGAGTTATTGCCTTATTGACTGTCTAGACTCAAGAGTGATGAAGAAAATGCTGATAATGCAAATTCAGCTCAAACCCACATTCATTTACTTCCCAGAGAGTCATTAGACACTTGCCAGCACACTGTTTTCTATAAGTCACTTCTTAAGGAGAGACAACATGGCCCAGTGGCACCAGGGGCCCTGGGTTCAAATCCTAGACCTATTATATAATAGATGTATGTCCTTGGACAAGTCACAGAAGCCTCAGGTACTTTCTCTATAAAAGGAAGGGGTTGAACTAGATGAGTTCTAGAGTGAATGATTCTTGGCCCCCTAACCTGGGTCAAGTACCCCAAAAGGTACTTGATTTCTAGCCCAGGTGGCACACCCTGAAGATCAGGGCCCAGGCTCTCCTCTCTTCCTCTGAGCCTCTCTCTCTCTCTCTTTCTGTCTCTCTCTGTCTCTCTCTCTCTGTCTCTCTCTCTGTCTCTCTCTTTCTGTCTCTCTCTCTCTCTCTGTCAATCTGTCTCTCTCTGTCTCTGACTCTATCTGTCTCTAGCTCCCTCTCTCTCTCTATGTCATTCTGTCTCTCTCTGTCTCTCTCTACAGGGATAGCTCTCTTGTATAAGGCACAGGAGGCAAAGCACTGGAAGCTATCAGCCTGTTGTTTTTGCCAGCAGAGCCCTTGAAGTGGAGACAGGAGGAAAACAAACAGACTCATGTCATTTCCCAGTGGGCAGGGAAGGGGCCTGTGATCACAGCCAAAAATGTGGCAGAGGGAGGAGAGCTGGGGAAGGGGCTGGGGGAGGAAGGGCAGGCTCTGCCCAGCAGGAAGGGAGGGGTAGGGCTCAGGACACACAGGAGAGCAGGCTGGGGCTCAGGCTTTCAAGGACAAGAGCAGGAGAGAAGCCCAGCCCTGGAGGGAACCTAGAGCATCATAGGCATAGTGACCGGCCTTGGGATTGCATTGGCATAGAGAGCTCCCTCCTCTAATGCTCTTCCTAGACCACTTTGTGTTGGGATCCAGGAGCCCTGAAGTGGACCTCCAGGGTCTAGGAAGCTGGGCTGAGGGTCCAGAGGTTCGTCTCCTCCCCGTCCTGCCCCTACTCCCTTGACTCTCCTCTGCCCATTTCTGCAGCCCCTCCTTCCCTGGCAAACTCTTGGAAAGAGTTACAGAAAGATCTTAGACAGAGCCGGAAGAGATTTCAGAGGCCACCTCCCTGGCCCAAGAGTAGGGCACTTCCCTCTGCTTCCCCAACACCCACTCAGACCTCACTCCCTGGTGATCTGGCTTCCCCCTCCCGAGCCAACTCTCCCCAAGGTCACTGATGACCTCCCAAACCAATGGGCTTTTTGGCCTCCCTCCTGTTTTTGCTACTGTTGGGCTCTTCCTGGGATGCTGTTACCTCCCTTGGCCTGGGTGAAGTTCCTTTCCTCTGGTTCTCCTCCCCTTCTGAGCTCCTCCTCTGTCTCCTGCCATGGGTTCTTTTTCCTAGCCTCATAGACCTAGGGCTGAAAGAGACTTTTTGAGAGCATTTAATCTCACCTCTTCCTTTTATCAGAAAGGAAACTGAGGCCCAGGTTGGAAGAAGAGAGAAGCAGGGCTTTCCACTTATCACTATATGACCTAGGCTCATAGACAGATAGGCTTGAAGGTCTAGGGCTAAAAGAAACTTTTGAGATCACTGAGTCTGACTGTTTTACAGAAGGTGAAACAGGCACACGATGTTGAGTGACTTAGGAGGAGAGTCTGAGAGGCTCAGAGATACAGCCAGAGGAGACCTAGCCAAACCTAGTGTCTTTCTACTCACTCTCTTGGTGATATCATCCACTCCCACTCCCCGCAGTTTATTCCCATCACTGTATCTTACCCCCAAATCTCTCCCAAGTTCCAGGTCCATGTTCCTATATACTCCCCTTTTTCTGGACATCCCCCCAAACCTCACACCTGATGTTTTCTCATTTCCTCTCTCCAACCAGCCGCTTCTGGCTTCCTCCCCATTTTTCCTAATCATCTGGATGTAAAACATGAAACATCTTTCACTCCAGCCTCTCCCTCATTCTCCACATCTAATCAATCACCACTCCTAATGAGTTTACTTTTAAAATGACTCTTGTCTCCTTCCCTGCTCCCTGCCTTTTTCTGTTCCCATCACCCTATTTTGGGCTTCTGTTTCCTCTCACATGTGTGTTTGCAAAAGTTTCCAAACAGTTAATAACTCCTAACTGATCTTTCAGCCTCCTGACTTGGCTCTCCCTCCTTCCCCCAAATACATCCTCACACACATTACCAGTTTAATCTAAATGCATAGCCCTGGCACTTATGGTACCATCATCAGTCCCACCCCCAACCTCAACCAGAATTCAGACTGCTATATGCCCAACACACCTATGCCTGAAGGTCTTTAGGGAGCAGGGAATGAATGTACTACTTCTGGAAGCAAGCAGTGGATAACTTGGGTGGTAAGGAAATTTTTTCCCAACATCCCTCCTAAATCTCTTTAAAAATTTCTATCCATTGGCCCTGGTTCTGCTTTCTGGGGCCCCACAAAATAAGTGTAATCCCTTGGCCATGGTGCAACCCTTCAAATATATAAGGTCTTCAATTCGATTTAACAAGAATTTTTTAAACATGTTGAGAGGGTAGGAGCTAGTAGGGAGCTGGCCTTGGAGGGCTTGGTTTGAGTCTCACAGCAGGTAGTAATTAGCTCTGTGACCCTGGCAAACCCCCTCTCAATGCCTCAGACAACTCTCTAAGATTCTAAGCTGCAGATGCTGATTTGATTAGGTAGGGGGGACTGTATTCACTGGGAGTCCCCTACCCCAATTAAATTATAAGAACAAAGCAACATATGTGTGCTTAGCCCAGTACCTGGCATGTAGTACGCCCTTAATCAATGCTGGTTGACCAACTGACTGATGTATGTGCCAAGCACTGAAGTAAGTGTGGGGATGCAAAGAAAAAAAAAGAAAAACGGCCCCTTCCCCAAGGAATTTCTAATGTACAGAGGAAGCATTAGGTATGCCAGCAGGTACCTAGCCCAAGGTAATTTGAGGAGAGAGGATGTGCCAGCCATGAGGGAGAACAGGAAGGCTTTCTGTAGAAGAGGGCACCTGAGGCAAGCCTGCTCAGCCCATCCCTGACCAAATCCAGGCCCCAGGAGGCTGTGAGTAGCCAGGCTGTGCCTTCAATGGCAGATGAACTGAGGGTATTCCAGGCCAGGAAGGACAGCAGGACAGAGTTGTGTGAGGGAACACCACGTTCAGGAACAGCAAGGAGGCCAGACTGGCAGGGCTCAAAGTCGCTGAAGGGGAGTGGTGTGAAAAGAGGTAGGGGTGGGCGTGGGGGCAGCTTGGAACTCAGAAAACCAGCAGAGGGAAACAAGGCATTTCTGATGCCTCCTCCTAGGATCTCAAAGGACTCCTGTGAGCTTGCCTTGATCACCCAGGCCCGTTTGTCTTCACCAGACTGGCTAATGAGTCCATGAAATTTGGTTTATATGGAGGCAATCAGGTGATACAATGGCTAGAACTCTGGACTAGAGTCAGGACAGACCTGAGTTCAAATCCTGACTTGAATACTTACTAGCTGTGTGACCCTGAGTAAGTCACTTTGCCTTTGTCTGCCTCAGTATTCTCATCTGAAAAAATGGGAATAATAAGAGAACCTTGCTTCTAGGCTTGTTGTGAGAACCAACTGAAATATAACTCATGTAAAACCTAAAACCAACTGAAATTTAACTTGTTAAACCTTAAAGCATCATATAAACACTAACTATTATTTTTAAAGGCTTTGCCACAGAGGTAAAGAAAGACTCCTGATCTAATTTGTACTCTAAGCCCACAATATGAGATGTGGCTTTGGTAATGGAGAAGGCTGAACTGGAATAAAGAAGAGCTGAAATCAGATCCTCGTCCTGACATTAGGTGCTGCGTGACTTTGGGTGAGTCACATAACTTCTAAGTCAGCTTCCTTACCAGTACAATGAGGGGATGGGTCAGAGGGTCTCTCAGGTCCCTTCCAGGTCTAATCTATGAGTCTTTGATCTTATTGTTTCTTCATTTTTTGGAGTCTCATTCTCCAGCTGAAAGACCTTCCATGGTTCCCAATTGAATAAATGACAAACTCATTCACTGGGCATTGAAGACCCTCCATGATCTGGCCCCAGCCTGCCATTCCTGCGTATAGGCAGAGAGTGTGATACAATGGGAACAGCCCTTGGATATGGAGAACCTGCTTTCAAATCCTGATGGCCACTTAATGCCTAGGTGACATCAAGCAGGACAACTCACCTTGCAGAAGCACGGAGTATAGAAGTTGGGAGGGACCATCTAATCCAACGCAATATTCACTATAATAGACTGACTTAAAAAGCATTCATTTGTGCTTGCTGTATGCAAGAGTATCCTCCAGCTTCTGCTAAAAGACCTCCAAGGAAGGGGGACCTGCCACCTTTCCAGATAGCCCCTTCCACTTTGGGACAGATGCTGGGAAGCCTCAATTTACACTTCTGTCACTTCTACCTGTAGTATTTTGTTCTGCCCTCTAGGGCTGGGCAGAACAAAGCTAATCAATCCCTCTTTTACATGATAGCCCTTCAGATACTCTAACAAGACTCAATACAGCTCTTGACTCTCCACCCCTGCTTCCACCACTGTCTTCTCTTGTTCAGGATGACCATGGTCAGTTTCTTCAACATGTCCTCCTATGACATGGACTTATCCTAGTTTCCCTCCCCCAGGACACACCTCAGCTTGTCAACATCCTTCTTAGATTAAGGTGCCCAAAACTGAACACAAGATTCCGGAGGAGCTCTGACCTCCTGGGACTGAGGACAGTGGGTCTGTCTCTGCCTTCCCAGAAGCTCTGCCTTCTTTTCAGGCAGTCCAGGCTCACATCCTCTATTTTGGCTGTAACAGCACAATAGCTGACTCATTGGTCTTACAGGCAAACATTCTGGGATTTTGTGACCCTCCACAACTTGGTCCCAACCTGCCTTCACAATCTTCTATGTATATATGGGGTATCCCAAAAGTCTTAGGGCAATTTTAAGCTTTAATAGTTTAAAACATCAATGTATCTGTATATACATAAGGTATCAATATGTTTAAAAATAGAGGGACACTTACGTGTCTTTTAAAACATTTTATTATTATTTTAACATATATGTATATATTTCTCTAACATTTTATTGTTATCTTTCATTTTTAAATCACTTTCATTTCCAATTCATTTCTAGGCAGGCAGCATGGAACAGTGGAAAGATCTCTGTGGGTGAAATCTCAGCATACAGGTTCAGATCCTAACTCTGCTCCTTACTACCTGTGTAACTTGGAACAATCACTTCACTTCCCTGGCCTCAGTTTCCCTATCTATAAAATGATGAGATTAGATTTATCAGAGGTGTCAAACTCCAGGCAAGCAGCCAACGACACTCTTGAGTGAAGCCTGAAATGTTCAACAAAATAAATGAAAATACAATGCAGCATAGATAACACTAATTTGTGGTTTTCTGAGTCAATATGCAGCTATTTGAGCTTGATACCACTGGAGATGGTGCCTAAGGTCCCTTCTCATTACATATCTAGGCCATTATTCACCTCTCTGGATGTCTATTTTCACATCTGTAAAAGTAAGGATTAGATCAGATAGCCTTGAAGGGTTCTTCCAGCTCTCCATCTGTGATCCCATGATCTCATGCTACTTCCTTTATGCAGTCTAAGTTTCAGGAAAATCAGTCAATTCACTCTTCCCAGAACACGCCCTGTACTTTCCCACTTCCATGCACATTTCCTAGCCCCTCTTGGCAAAGTCCACTTGCCAATCAAGCCCAACCTTGAGTTATGCCATCTTCATGAAGACTTCTCGGATCTATGAAGCAGAAGGAAGTTTCCCCTTCACTGATCTCTCACATCTCAGGCAGTCACTTACGAGACTCTAACTTGTATTTTCTCCATTATGTACATGTCTCGTCATCTTTGTATTCCCTGTCATATTTATAATATAGTGTCTACAAAGTCTTAATGTAGTTTTAAGCTAAATAGTCTAAAATATCTCTATATCTGCATATGCATAGGATCTCAATAAAATGTTTAAAAAGAAATAAGTACACACACAACCTTTAAAACATTTTGTTCTTATTTTAACTTACACACATGTGTTTCTTTTTCATATTTTATAGATATATTTTGTTTTTACATCACTTTCATTTCTAAATACATCCTTTCTTCCTGTCCTACCAGAGAGCCAACTTGTCATAAAGAATTTTAAAAAGAGAAAAAATCATTTACACATAATAACACACATATGTGTATATATGCATGCATATGTGTGGATATGCATACACTGTATATAACACAAACACATTTGTGCATATGTATACAGCTAATATAGAGATCTCAATAGATTTGTATATGTAGACAGATATAGAAATCTGTCTCTATCTCTAGATATATTCCTATATACTATATACAGTCATACTATAGATATGGACAAAGATATAAATGCTATGATGAATATAGGTGATATAGATATAGATACAATAAGTATAGATGATAGACATGGATTATATATAAATGATATAGATAGAATAGAATATAGACATAGATGGAGGTATAATAAATGGATATGAATTATATAGCTATAAGAGATATAAATATAAATTATATAGAGACAGATATAATCACTCTGAACAAATGTAAAGGTAAGGGAATTTGAAGATCTTCCCTGCCCCTTAATAGACATAGGGAATTTGAAGATTTTCCCTGCTCTTTAATGGGCCTCAAGTGGAACCCAGCAGGAAGGGCTTGATTGGAGGGAGGCTGGTGTTTCAGAAAGACCCACACCTTTCATTATTTTGTTATTAGGCAGTGGGTCATGAAGGTTGTGATGTTCTCTGAGCCTGGAGAAGGGTATATATACTCTGAGGTGAGGTTTTGCTTTGGGGCTCACTTATGGGAAGAGTTGTGTGATTTGACCAGATGAGACTCTGGGCAGCTGTTGAGCCCCCTGGCTTTGAAAACCCAGATGTTGGTGCTTCTCTCTCTGGTAGCTAACTATGAATGTATGTAATGGTCAGACAGCTAGAAGCTCTGTCTGTTGGTCTGTTGAATTGTGTTATTTTCTCTGTCTGTATTTTTTTGTCTGCTTGTAATTTCTGTTTGTATTTTCTATTTTTTTTTTTTTTTGCTTTTTGGAGGGGGGAAGGCAGGGTAATTCGGGTTAAGTGACTTGCCCAAAGTCACACAGCTAGTAAGTGTTAAGTGTCTGAGATCAGCTTTGAATTCAGATCCTCCTGATTCCAGGGCCAGTGGTCTATTCACAGTGCCACCTAGCCACCCCTGTTTGTATTTCCTGAAGTTCAGGGTGCTGACTTTTCCCCCTGAACTAAGTGAATGATATATCTACATCTACATCTACATCTACATCTATATCTGTATCTTTATCTATATGTTTTATTAAGTTAAGCTTGTTAGCCCTCTTTTGAATTGCTTTCCTTTAGAAAAACAGATCAAAGAACCTGTGCTAGCAGTCATCCTGGGTAAGCTAAGGTGCTTGCTGATACAGATATAAACATAGATATAGATATAAATTATATAGATATAGATGTAATTGCTCTAGATATAAACACAGACAGACACAGACATAAATATAGATCTAATAGACATAAGATGTCTAACAGACATGGATCTAATAGTCATAGGTGTAGATATAATAGATATAGATTTAAGACATAGATAAAAATTATAGATAGATAATATAGGTATAACAGACAAGATTGTGGTTGTTTGTCCTTCATTCTTTTTTTTTTTTGTCTTTTTGGAGGGAGAAGGCAGAGCAATTGGGGTCAAGTGATTTGTCTAAGGTCACATGGCTAGTAAGTGTTAAGTGTCTGAGGCTGGATTTGAACTTAGGTCCTCCTGACTCCAGGGCTGGTGCTCTATTCACTGTGCCACCTAGCTGCCCTCTGTCCTTCATTCTTGAAGAATCATCAGGAGGGTGGTGTCTTAGCTTGCAAAGGGATTGGATTTAAATGAGGCAGAACTGGGCGAAGCCATCAGCCTCACTCTCTCCTCTGGAATCATTTTAATCCAGTGGGAAGACACAGGTTGGGATGACTGGCAGTAGCCTCAAATGCAGTGGTCTTTTTAAACTAAGGTCTTTCTCAGGTCTGGGTTTGTCTGCCCATTCAGTAATCAGAGGCTAGGTAAGATTGAGGGAAAAGATGGCCTAATTTACCTTCACAAAAGAATCAATCTGGGAAGGGAAGACCCTCAGCGTTTCTAGCCAGAACAGAAACAAATAGACAAGCTATAATGGACATAGATATGCATGTAGACATAGATGTAGACCTACATTTACAGAACATAGATATAATAGATATAGATCTGGGTGATAAAGACATATAGACATAGACAGAGATGTTGATATAGATTTTGGTCCTTCTTTTCAAAGGCTCTCAGTCTAATTGGGAAAGAAGACTCACCCAAAGGAGATCACTGAGAAGTGGTTCCTGGTCGCTACTGATGTTAGCCTGAAGGCCATGTAGAGCTTATGAGGTGGAGTTGGGGCCAGAGATGAATGAAGAATAGCTCAGAGGAGGCATTTCTGGGATTGTCTATGTTTTCCCAGAACTCGGCATGGTGCTTGGTACATAGTTGGGCTTGTTGATTGATTTATTGGTTGGATGATTGAACAGCTGGCTCCCCAGACTCCCCAGACTTTCTGAAATGATTCCCACCCATTACACAGATGTTTGTACTTCACAGGCTGGAGTCCTGTGGTTTGCCAAGCTAGTGTTGAGTTGGATACTTTTCTCTAGTCCATCTACCATCTCAAGCCTGGCCTGGTAAGCTCTCCTGAGGTTCTGCAGCCTGGCTTTGGTCAACAATGGATTGACCAGATAGCTGTCATTCCTTCTCTGGCACTAGGCTTACCTGCTGTGTTGTTACTGACCAGGGGGTCTAGGAGAACATAAAAGTTCCTCTTCTTCCTAGTGTGAGATATATTCAGGGTCTGGGCTCTAGCAGAGGGAAAGAAGACATTGAATCTAGCTATACACAACTCAGAAGAAGATCCTCACTTAGAATGCATGAAGACAAGTGTTCTTCACCTTTTATATGTCATTAGGTTAGATTAAATAATGCATTTATTAATGCTCACTCTGTGCCGGGCTCTGTGCTAATCACCAGGAATAAAATGCAAGCAGATAGTCCTTACCTTTAAGGGCCTGGAATTCTAATAGAAAAAGACAAGAAGAGAGATGAAGGAAAGGGAGGAGTTACAAAGCACCCACAGAGGACCTGGGAGAGCAGAAAGGAGAATCAGGAACTGAGCTGGCTTAGGAGTAAGCATGGCAGATCTGGGCACATTCTCAAATGGAGCTTCTGGGAGGCATCCTGTTTTTCTTAGGCCAAGACCAAGTTCTGGAGGATCTATGGACCACAAGTAAAGAACTCCTGGTCTAGGGCAAAGGATCTAGAGTGGAAAGAGGACTTAGAGGTCACCTGGTCCCACCTCCTCCTTTATAGATATGAAAATTGGAGGTTATGTGACTACCCAAGGTCACACACAGTTGGAACTCAGTTTTTCTAGTTTGTAATTTAGCATCTTTTTCCATCCTACCTCACTACTTCCATTGTCTAATCCTTTCCTAACCCAGCCTGTCCTCTGGTTTCCTGAGGAGTCTAAAATCTTCTTTTAGGAGAAAAAGATACTTCATTGGATCCCTTAAACTTGTTCTGGCCCAGGCCAAAGTCCCCTAATGGCCTAAGAACAACAGATGTATGGTGGTACCTGACTGGAAAGAGTACTGAGTCTTGAGTCAGAAAACCTGGCTGAAAATCCTAGCTCTGATGCTTACCACTTTGGGCAAGTCACTTCACCTCCATGAATCTCAGTTTCTCCCTCTGTAAAATAAAAGGACTAGACTAAATGGCCTCTGAGGTCCCTTCCAGCTCTTGATTTATAATCCTATGATTGAGTGCAATGCCAACTCATCCTATGCACACATACTCTGCCATTGTTCTAGCCAATCAAGATATTCACGAATCCTGACTGCCATTCATCATATTAACTCTTCTTTTTCACTTTGTTGCATCTACAAATTTGATGAGCACACTACCTTCAACCAAGTCATTGATAAAAATGTTCAGGTGCACAAGACTAAGTAAAGATCCCCAGGGTACTCCACTCGAACCACTAACGACAACTCTTTGGAGCTGGCCTTTCACCAGTTCCAAATCCATCTAGCTTTAATATTGCTCGGTCCACATCTTTTTGTATGGTCCAAAGGTTTTGTCAAATGCTTCACCTAAATCTAAGGACATCATACCTGCAGCATTGTTCTGATTTGTCAGTCTAGCCATCATGTTAAAAAAGGGAAATAGGTTAGTCTGGCATGATTAGTTCTTGGTGAAGCCCTGCTGACTCTCTGGGATCATTGCTTCCTTTTCTTCATGCTCACTAGCCATTCCTTTAATAACACATTCGAGAATTGTGCCAGAAATTGAAGTCAAGCTCAATAGTCAAAAATTTTCAAATCTCATTCTCTTCCCTTTTTCCCTTTAAAATAGAGATAATTGCTCTTCTCCAGTATTGCATCCCCTTTCCCATTTTCTACAATTTGGCAGTCATTCAATGATCACATCTTTCAGTTCTTTCAACACTCAATGATTTAAGGTCATCTGGGACTGGTGACTTGAACTCATCAAGGGTAACTAGGTATTCTCTTATTACTTTCCCTCTTATTTTATGCATCAACACCCAATTATCAATTTTTGTCTGTCTTTTCTAGTCCAGAAATTATTTTCCTTCATAAAGATAACAGAAACAAAATCTAAGTTTAACAGCTCAACTTCTCTGTTGTCCGTTATCATTGACTCATCCAACCAGAACCACATCTTTGATGCTCCATTTTCCTCCAACACAGCTTTAAAAAACAGTTGTTTGTTATCTTTAACTTTAACTTAGATTAACTTGCTTGAGAGCCTTAGTTCATCCTGACACTATTCTCATGGTATAACATTCTTCTCTATCATTTGGAGATCTCATCAGCTCCCATGGATTTAATAACAATCTCTCTGCTGATGACTCTCAGATCTACCTTTCCTGCCCCAGTCTTTCTGCTGACCTCAAGTCTCTCATCTCCAACTGCCTTTCAGACATCTCAAATTGGATGTACAGTAAACATCTTCAACTCAATATATCCAAAAAAGAACTCATTATCTTTCTCCCTAAATTCTGTTTTTCCAGTCCCTCAAGTCCATAGCCTGGACTGCTCATTATCTCTCACCCTCCCCTCCCCCTACCATATCCAAGCTGTTGGCAAGTTCTATCAAATTTACCTTTGCAATAAAAATATCCCCTTCTCCAGGGCAGAGACAAGATGGCAGAGTAAGAGCAGGGACTTGCTTGAGCTCTCCCCCAAATCCTTCAAATAACTGTAAAAATGATTAAACAAATTCTAGAGCTACAGAACCCAGAAAAATGACAGAGTGAAGCAAATGTCCAGCCCAAGACAACTTGGAAGGCCATCAGGAAGGGTATATTGCACCGGGCTGGAAGCAGAGCACAGTCCAGCAAAGATGGCCAGAGCAGTCCTCAGGGAATTGAATCATTGGCAACTGTGGCAGTTTCCAGGTTTCTCAACCTACAAATGTCAGAGACAGCATAGAAGGTCAGTGAGAAAATTCTGTGTGACCTGGGAGAAAGAAGTGTGGTCTGGCCAGGGCCCAACTCCAGCCCCAGGGTGGTGGTGGTGGTGGGGTGGCAGGGGAAGCAGTACCTGCTGCTGCTGCTTCCAGAGCTCTGGGCCTACACATGGTGGGAGATCAAGTGGATGTTACAAAACTCCTGAAGCCTGGGACAGTACACTCAACCCCACCCCCATCCCCACTGGAAGCAGAATCATACCTTGACAAAGAGTTAGAAAGTCAAATATTTGACTGGGAGAATAAGGAAACAGCATAAAAAATTCAGACAATAGAATCTTACTTTGGTGACAAAGAAGATCAAAACATATAACTAGAAAAAGACAACAAAGTCAAAGATCCTAAATCAAAAGCCTCCAAAAAAAATATGAATTGGTTGCCACGGAAGAGCTCAAAAAGGATTTTGAAAATCAAGTAAGAGGAGTAGAGGAAAAAATTGGGAAGAGAAATTGGAGTGATGCAAGAAAATAATGAAAAACAAGTTAACAGCCTGCTAAAGGAGACCCTCCCAAAATACTAAAGAAAATGATACCTTAAAAATAGACTAACCCAAATGGTAAAAGAGACCCAAAAAGCTGACAAGGAGAAGAATGCCTTAAAAAGCAGAGTTGGCCAAATGGAAAAGGAGGTCCAAAAGTTCTTGAAGAAAATGATTCATTTAAAATTAGAATAGAACAAATGGAGGCTAATGACTTTATGAGAAATTAAGAAATTATAAAACAAAACCCAAAGAACGAAAAAAATAGAAGACAAAAGGAAATATCTCATTGGAAAAACCACTGACCTGGCAAATAGATTCAAGAGAGACCATTTTAAAAGTATTGGACTATCTGAAAGCCATGATAAAAAAAGAGCCTAGATATTGTCTTTCAAGAAATTATCAAGGAAAACTGCCTTGATATTCTAGAACAAAAGAGTAAAATAGAAATTGAAAGAATCCACTGATTGCCTCTTGAAAGAGATCTCAAAAGGAAAATTCATAGGAATATTGTAGCCAAATTCCAGAGTTTCCAGGTCAAGCAGAAAGTATTACAAGCAACCAGAAAGAAACAATTTAAGTATTGTAGAAATACAATCAGGGTAACGCAAGATCTAACAGCTTCTACATTAAGGGACCGAAGGGTTTGGAATATGATGTTCTGGAGGTCAAAGAAGCTAGGATTAAAATCAATAATCACCTACTCAGCAAAATTGAGTAGAATATTCAATGAAATAGAGAACTTTCAAGCTTTCTTGATGAAGAGACCAGAGCTGAATAGAAAATTTGACTTTCAAATAAAAGAATCAAGAGAAGCATGAAAAGGTAAACAGGAAAGAGAAATCATAAGGGACTATTAAAGTTGAACTGTTTACATTCCT
>CM053585.1:18614295-18644172 GCA_028646515.1 Pseudochirops corinnae
TTGAATATGATATCTAAAAACATAAAAACAAAAAAAATAAAATTAAGGGGTGAGAAAAGAACGTACTGGAAGAAGAAAAAAAGGGAGAGATAGAATGGGGTAAATTATCTCACACAGAAGAGGCGAGAAAAAGTTTTGCAATGGAGGGGAAGAGAGGGTAAGGTGAGAGGAAATGAGTAAAGCTTACACTCATCCAATTTGGTTTAAGGAGGGAATAACTACACACTCAATTGGGTATCTTGCCCTACAGGAGAGTAGGGATGAATGAGAATAATGGGCAGGAGATTATAGAAGGGAGGGAAGATTGGGGGAGGGAGTAGTCTGAAGCAAACACTTCTGAAAAGGGACAGGCTCAAAGGAGAAAATAGAATAAGTGGGAGGAGGGATAGGATGGAGGGAAATATAGTTAGTCTTTCACAACATGACTATTATGGAAGTGTTTTGCATAACTACACATATATAACCTATACTGAATTGTTTGCCTTCTCAATGAGGGTGGTGGGGAGGGAAGAAGGGAGAGAATTTGGAACTCGAAATTTTAAAAACAAATGTTAAATATTGCTTTTACGTGTAACTGGGAAATGAGATAGACAGGCAATGGGGTATAGAAATCTATCTTGCCCTATAAGAGAGTAAGAGGGAAGGGAATTGAGGGGGATGATAGAAGGGAGGGCAGACTGGCAGACTGGGAGAAAGGGTAGTCAAAATGCATGCCATCTCAGGGTGGGAGAGAGGGAGAGATGGGGAGAAAATTTGGAACTCAAAATCTTGTAGAAATGAGTGTTGAAAACTAAAAATAAATTAATTAAAAATTAAAAAATAGAAAATGCCCCCTTATCTCTTATGACCCTGGTGCAGACCCTCATTACCTCATATTTGGATTATTGCAATAGCTGCTGGTGGTTCTGCTTGCCTCAAGTCTCTTCCTCATTCCAATCAATCCCCCATTCGGCCACAAAAATGATTTTCCTAAAGCATAGGTCTGACCATGTCACGCCCTTAATCAATAAACTCCAATATTGCCTCCAGGAATAAATAAAAAATACTCTGTTTGACATTTGAAGCCCTTCATAGCCTAACCCCTTCCTGCCTTTCCAGTCTACTTGTACCTTACTCCTTGACATATACTCTTTGATCTGACACTGGCCTCCTGGCTATTCCACCAATAAGACAATCCATCTCGACTCTGGCCATTTTCTCTGGCTGTCCCCCATGCCTGGAACAATCTCTCTTTTCTATTCTTACTATTGACCTTCCTGGCTTCCTTTTAAGTCCCAACCAAAATCCCACCATCTACAGAAAGCCTTCTCCAACCCCTCTTAATTCTAGGTCTTCCCCTGTTTATCATTTCCTTTTTATCCTGTATCTAGCTTGTGTGTATACATACATAAATACTTATACATACATATCTCTTCCATTACATTGTAAGCTCCTTGAGGGCAAGGATTATATGTTGTTTTTTTGCACCCCACCTCCTAGTACTTTGACTTCCTAAGAGTTTAATAAATGTGTTATCTCTCTACCTACTTATCTGCCTATCTTGAGAATTCAGTCTTTGGTTTTCTCCTTCATGAGATGACTTGTTGCATCCTACCTAGCCTTTCTCAGAACCCTTGGAAATCTGTTCTCCAAAACTCTGGAGTCTACACCAGGCTATGACCACCTTTTCTCTTCTATCACGAATTCCAACATCAGTCACTTCCTTTCAAAATTGTAAGCAGAACTCAGAATCACCAAGTTAGAGAATTAGAAGGAACCTCCATGACCAACTAGTTGAATGCATGTTGGAACAATAATCTCTTCTTCAACTTATTCCTGAAGTGTCCATTCTGTCCCAACTTGAAGCCTTCTGAGGAGGAACTAACAAGCCCCTGAAGCAGTTCATTCCACTTGGGAATGATTTTCATTTTGAGGAAGATAAGAATTAGGTCCAGGATAGCAGTTTCTTTGGCTCTTCCATCTTTTGACATTTGAAATGACTATTGCAGCTAGTTAAGAACATTTAGCTGCTCTGTTTTGGGCAGACTATATTCAACCATCAGCCCATGAGCTCAGAACAGAGATTGTAGTTGAGTATATGTCATGTAATGCAGCCCCCATCCCTCACCACAGTTTGGGAAGTCAGGGTTATTTATCTCAGTCGTTAGTCAAGGTATCTCTCCTGTGCTTTGTCTCAGAAGTGATGCTTGGCATTTCTGGGGGCCTCTGCCCTTTGCTTTTAGGGAGACACCCCCACTTCCCATCCCTCTGAACCATAATAACTCCCCAGGTCAGGGATGAGATCTCTCAGGTGCCTTCCAGTTCTCACTCCCATGACCTTCTGTTCCTTAGCATCCCAAAGGAGGGACAAACTGGCCTCCACACACAGCTGCTCCTGCTCTCAGTCTTGGATTCCACATCCCTATGGGATGGCCAGGACCTTGTGTCCTCCAGCCTAGACTTTGCATTCTTTACCTCTTCCCTCCCTCTCAGCTGAGGAGGGGTGGGGTGGCCACTCTGTTGGCCTCTGAATCCCAGGGACATCCTGGCCTCTCCTCTTCTCCCCTTTGACCTAGACCTTTTTGGCAGTATGTTTCCAACAGGAATGTCATGGCTGTTGGCTCTCTGTTTTGCCTGAGGCTTCTACCATGATGTGCTTTCAGGATTTATATCTCTATCTCTATCTCTGTCTCTATATCTAGCACCTTTGAACTCTTCCTCTTCTTTTCCTCCTCTTCTTCCTCTTCCTGCTCCTCCAGTCCCTCCATTCTCATTTTCTGAATCAAGAATCAGAAACTGATTAGGTTAGTTCCATGACTTTAGTTCAGAGCAAAAGAGTCAAGCATCCCAGAATCATCCATTTGGAGGTAGAAGGGACCTTGGAAGTAATCTATTCTAAATCCTTCATTTTATAGGTGAAGAAACTGAGTCCCAGAAAGACTGATACTTATCTAAGGTCCTACACTCTTAGGGTTTAGAGTTGGAAGGGACTTTTCAATCACCTTCTGTCATGGAGGGGAAAATGGAGGTACAATGACATTGAGACTTAGCCAAAATCATTAAATCATAGGATTAGTAGCATAGATCATAGGACCTTAAAGATCATGCTGTTCAGTCCACTTGTTTCATAGAAGGGGAAACTGAGACCCAATGGGATTTGAATAAAGACACACAGCTGGTACAAAAAAAGAACTGAGAATGTGACCCAGGTCCTTTCTCCCTTGGCCTTGGGCTGCTCCCAGTTTATTGAGCTATCTATCTTTAGGTATCTCTAATCTGAAGTAGATGTGTGCCTGTGTAATCCATGCATGTCCACATGGGTTGTGTAAATACAGATCAAGAGAGGCATTGATAGCTGGCGTTGATGGATATCTTTGGAATCTTGCCCAATTTTCTTTAAGGAAGATTTTAATTTTTGCTTTGAGGAGAGCAGGAGAAGGATCATGGCCGGTCACTCTTTTATTCTAATCTCCAAGGGAAATATCAGAAGAGAATAACTCTACTTGTCATCCCCTCTCCCCAAATAATCCTGGCATTGGGGAATGATTTTGTTTCAGAAAAAAATTGCTTTTCTGATTTCTAGCTCTTAGCTTCAGGGAACAGAGGGAAGAGGGTAGCCCTCAGGTTATACCCACCACCTTGGCCCCTTCCTAATAAATGTTTGTTACACAAAAGATCATAAAAATTGTGGGTAAACCCATTTATCCAAACAAAACAGCAAACTGAAATTTGGAGAATTTTACAGATTGGAATATACCAAACAATGCATAAAAGTAAATGGCTTCATTGATGGGAGTGAGATGAGATCTTAACACAAATCAAGAGGAAGAACCAGATTTCATCCAAGGAAAACTCTCCGTAGTCTCTAAGGAGTTGAGCTGGAATCAGGGCCATGTTGATGAGTCAGCTTTCCTTATGTATCTACAGCTTCCAAAGTCTTCCTCTCCTTCCTCAGAGTGGTACTGAAGAGAGCCTGAAGCCATGGATGTATTTTATCCTACAGCACTGTTTCTAGACCCAAGCTGAGAACTATTCTGCATCTGACTCAACGTGAGGGCCATGGGACCTGCCTGAGTTACAGAAGGTTGAAACCCTCTCTAATGGTACATTATCTTCTCCTTGAGCCTAAGGATCTCTTCCCCAACAGACGTCTCCTTTTAAATAAAACATGTAGCAATTTCCCCCCATACTGGCAGGGGCACAAATTCCAAAGTTTACTCTAACTCTTTAGAATAGCACAGGTTCCCCTGTCCCAAAGACAATAGCGCAAAAGCTCAGGCCAGGCTCCTTCTCCTGAAGCCCTTTCCATGAAGGGAGGGATCAGCAGCAGCTGGGGCCTGGCCTCCTGGAGACATCTTCACAGCTTGAGAGCAGGCGTCCTGCCCTGGGAGAATGGGGTAATTTGTACAGCCCCAAAGAAATGGGCTTGACCAGCCTAGGTGGTGGTGGGAATGGGGGGTAAGCTGTTCTCCAGTCCAAATGAAGATCATCTGGTACATGGTAAAAACCCTCTGCAGCCATCCCTATTCTCCAGGAGGTCTGGCTGACCGGTCAGGCAACAGCTGCTCCACAGCTGGAGTGACTGACTCTCCCTGTTTCTCCCAGATCTGACCTCCCAAAGGCCCCATAATCAGACCACTATGAGCCTCTGTGCTGGAGGCCTGTTAGTGGCTACCATCTTGCTCTTCTGGGCCTCCATTGTCCTCTCCCTGTGGGGGCAGCTGCTGTTTCCCTGAGCCTTTGGACAATTGGCTGGATTCCCCCATGTGTTACATCTGTATCTTCCTCAAAACTCCTCTTCTTATCCCCCCACACCCAAGACAGACAGACAGACACACATGCAGACACACAACTGCCCTCTCCACACCCTAGGCAGTAGCTACAGGATTCTTTGCCAATTCAGGGACTGTGGTCATCTCTGTCTCCTGATTGCTCTTATGAGTCGTTCCTTAATCAATCAATTAATCAGCCACCAAACATTTATTAGCACCTACTATGGATGAGGCACCGTTCTGGGTAGGAACTTGGGAATTTAAAGACTGAAATTAAACAGTCCCTTCCTTCAAGGATTTCACCTTCTATTAAGGGAGAGATTGTACATAGATAAGTATGAGTATATTCAGAGCAGATGCAAAATAAGAGAAAACCAGCATGATGCATCAGGGAGGCAATTGGCCCCAGGGTCAGGAATGCCCAGATTCTAGTACCAGCCTGCTGCAGACCCACTGTGGGGCTTGATGGCTCTGTATCCCAGGGCACGCTCTAAGACAGAGCTCTGAACCTTTTCTGTGTCCTCCCACCTCCCACCACTCCCCAGGCGTCTAGTAAAGCCTGTGGGCCCCTTCTCAGGATGTTCTTGAATGCATCCAATAGAAGACAGAAAATGATGAAAGATGATCTGTTACCAAAGTGCTTTTTAAGAAAGACTTCATGGCCCCCTGATTAAAAACCCCCGTTAAGACGCAGAGAGGGTGCTTACTCTATCAATGTGATCAGAGATCCATCGCCTACCCTCCCACAAAACAAATGCAAGTTAATTGGCAGGGGGAGGAATTGGGGAGGGGGAATTCCAGGTAAGAGCTACAACCAGTACAAATGTGTGGAAATAGGAGGCGGATTGTTGTGTGTGAAGGACAAATGAGCCCGGAGGGCTAGACATGTGTCTACAGAGCTTGGGAAGGACCTTGTGGAAAGAAATGGACCATTTTGGATGACTTGTAGGAATTATACATAGTTATGTGTATATTATTGGGGAGGGGCCTGTAAACTAGAGGCCATTTTAAGGAATATTTTGTAGAACGATAGGATTTTAAAGTTGGAAAGGACCTTTAAGGTCATCAGATCCAATTTCTTTTTGAGATTTGGAAACGGAGACCCAGAGCACAGAAGTTTCTTGCGAAAAATCGTACATAGCAGGGCAGGATCTCAAACTCACCTACAAAATTCTCTTTATTCTCTTCCTCCTCCTCCTTCTCCTTCTCCTTCATCTTCTCCCCCTTCTCTTTCTTCTCCTCTTCCTTCATCTTCTTCTCCTCCTTCTCTTTCTCCTCCTCCTCCTTCATCTTCTTCTCCTCCTTATCCTTCTCCTTCTTCTTCATCTTCTCCTTTTTCTCCTTCTCTTTCTTCTCCTCCTTCTTCATCTTCTTTTCCTTCTCTTCCTTCTTCTTCTCCTTTTCCTCCTTCTCCTGTGGGATAAGCACAGTTTCATTCCTGTCTTTGTATTTCCAACACGTGGAACCACACTGATATATAATAAGCACCTCATAAATACTTGTTGATTTTTGATGGATTGATTTTTTATCAACCCCTCATCTTCTTCATCTTTTTTAGGACAAACCCTAAGCTATTTATTCACCTTAATTTTTTTTGCTTTTTTAATCAAATAAAAGTATGGTAGTTTATTTGAATAAAACATAAATGAGCAAACTTTACTTTCTAGTTATAACATAGCCCATGCAGAATGACACTAAAACCCTCTTAATACCACTTTTGAAAACCTTGCTTTATCTCTAGCTTTAAGTTGACTTTGCTGATCCTCATCCCCATCCCCAGGATCCTAACATTTACTAACTGTGTGACAATGGGTAAGTCACTTAACCTCAGTTTGCCTCTGTATTCTCATCAATAAAATGGGGATAATAATAACGCCTACCTCCTGGGGTTGCTGTAAGGATCTAATGAAATAATATTTGTTAAGTGCCTAACACAGTGCCTGCCACATGGTAGGCAATACATAAATGTTATCTGTTATTATTATTGTTTAATATTATTAGTATTTTCATAAGTTCTGGCCATTCAGTCTATTATAGTTTAGGTTCAGATGTTAGTAAATACGTTTCAGTGGACCTGAGTTTTCTCCAAGGTGGGTTTTCCCACATCCTGACAATGCAGATATCCATCCATCAATGACTTTCCATTCTGTGTGATTATAGCTTACATCCTCAGACATTTTCATCTTTAAAATCACCCCCATCATCACTGCCATTACATCACATTTCCTGTCACCATGGCAAAAGACAAAATCTAACCACCATCAAGCCCACAACCTGGATGGCTACCATCATGTCACTATCACCAACACCATTGCGCATTACTTGGAATCATTGATTCCAATATCTCCAGCATCACTATCAGCATTACCAGAACATTCAAGTCACACTAATGTGATTTCATTTTTAGAAATGTTGGGGAATGGGGGCAGCTAGGTGGTACAGTGAATAGAGCACCAGCCCTGGAGTCAGGGGGACCTGGAGTTCAAAGCTGGCCTTAGACACTTAACACACACAAAAAAATTAGCTGTGTGACCTTGGGCAAGTCACTTAACCCCAATTGCCCTACCTTCCCCCCCTCCAAAATGCCAAAAAAAATATTGTGGAATGCTGAAGATACAATTTGTATAGATTTTAGCAAAGTGTTCAATAAAGTTTTCCATTCTTATGGAAATGACCATGTTATGACCATACCCAAAGAGTAGTCACTAATGGTTCGACATCAATTTGAAAGTCTCTAGAAGAGTGCCTAAGGTATTTCTCTTCAGCCTTGTACTGTTTCCAATGTATATCAATGACTTGGATATAGGCATATATGGTATGCTACTCTAGTCTAATAAAATCTAATGATCTGAAGATGACATGTAGCTAGAAGAGACCACTAACACACTGAATGACAGGGTCAGGATCCAAGAGATCTCAACAGGTTACAGAATTGGGTCAAATTTATTAAGATGACTTTTCCTAGGGCAAAAAGTTAAGTCTTATGCTTGCTTTCAAAACATCAATTTCATAAGGACAAAATGAGGGAGTTATGATGAGAAAATATTTTTCTATAAAAGATTTGAGGATTTTAGTGGACTAAAAGCTTAATATTTGTCAACAGCCAATTAATTTAAAAAGTCAATATAATTTTGGGCTGCATTAGGAGAAAAATAGCTTTCAAGAATAAAATGATATTCTGTCCTCTGTCTTCTGGGCAACACAGTTTAGGAAAGACTTTAATAAGATGGAGAATACCTGGAAGAGGGTGACCAGAATGATGTGGAGCTTTGAGTTCATGTTGTATGAAGATTGGGTGAAGGAAGTAGGGATGTTTAGCTTGAAGAAGACATGGTGCTGGGGGGATGTGATAGTGATCATTTGCCCATAACAGGGATTCAGCTTCTTTTGCTTGGTCCCTGAGAGTAGAACCAGGAACCATTGATGGAGATTTCCAAGAAGCAAATGTATATTCAATGTATACTTCTCAACAGTGAGACCTCAGGCAGATAGGTGACACAGTGGATAGAGCACCAGCCCTGGAGTCAGGAGTACCTGAGTTCAAATCCAGCCTCAGGTGCTTGATATCTACTAGCACTGGGCAAGTCACTTAATCTTGATTGCTTCCCCCAAAACCAAAAACAAAACCAAGTGGCAAAGGCTACCTCAGGAGGCGGTGGGTTCATCCTCTCCAGAGTTCCGCAAGTTGGGGTTGGATATGTCATAGAGGAGATTCATTTCCAGTTACTATTGGATGAAATGACTGCTACATTTCTTTCCTGATCTGAGATTCTGCGATTCAGTGGTTCATTATCACTACCATTAACAAACATTGCAAAGTCTAGAGAGAAGATCAAAAAACCTAGGTTCAAATCTCACCCATGATACTTACTAACTGTGTAACTGTGGACAAGATACAATCTCTGAGCTTCAGGTTGTTAATCTTTTAAATGTGGATAATAACGTCTACCTCCTGGTCTATTGTGAGGATTAAATGAGATAATGTATAGAAAGTGCCTCGTAAGACTCCATAGATTTGACAGGTATTATCCTTGCCATCCCTACCATCAATATAAGTACTATCAACATTAACACTTTAACCCCCATCAATATAATGAATATCAATACTTTCACCATTAACACCATCCATATAAATTATATAAACAGTAATGTCATTGCAACTACCGCCAGAATCATTGTCAATAGCACCAATATCACTACCGTCATGTACCATCACTATCTTGACATCACCATCAATTGTCCCTCACATACATCAGTAAAACCACCAATACCAGTGTTCATATTATCATAACCATTATCAGTCAGCTAGGCTAATCCTATCTCAGACACTTAGTGGCTGGGTGACCTTGCACAAGTCACTCCAGCTTGGGTTTCCCCATCTGTGTTGCTGTTCAGTCGTTCAGTCATGTCTGACTCTTTGTGACCCCCCTAGACCATAGCACACCAAGCTCTTCTATCCTCCACTATCTCCCAAAGAATGTCCAAGCTCATCTGTACAATGTACAAGCTCATCTGACTCTTTGTGACCCCATGGACCATAGTGCACCAGGCTTTTCTATTTTCCACTATCTTCCAAGGTCTTTCCAAGCTCATCTGTACAATGGGTATAATAGTAATACACCTGCCTCACAGGGTTATTATGAGTTTTCAATGGGCTAAATGTGTGTAAACCCAAAGGCACCATATCAATGTTGACTATCACTATCATCATCATCATCATACTGGTCCGCACCATGGCCATCTAATTCCACTCCCATAATTCCAATACCATCAGCTCGTATAAGACTTCTCACACTTCTCCAAATTCATCGTGTATGTCATTTCTTACAACCCATAATATTCCATCACTCTCATGTGTCAATAATGTGTTTAGCCATTCTCCATTGGTGGACATCTACTTTCCCATATAGCAGCATATTTAATTTTTATTATATTTTTATTTTAGCAAGGAATTGGCAAGAAAGAGAACCATTAACTAAGGGAATGGCTAAGCAAGTTATGTTGCAGGACTGTAATGGAATATTCCTTGTCCCCTAAAAAATGATGGGCATGATGAACACAGAGAAGGTATGAGGGGCAATAGGGGATAGATGGGCAGCCTCAAAGCCAGGGAAACCTATTCAAGTCCACCTCCATTAGTTGAATGACGCTGGATAGCTCTGAGTGCACTAGACACTTTTCTAAGTTTCAGAGAATACATCAACATGCACCGATAAAGAAAGTTTTCTTACCAGGAAGTTGCCTCTACATCTGAAATCACAGATCTAGACTTGGGGTGGGGAACAGTTCCCCACCCCTGATCTAGACCCTAGCCCTTTGGGAAGATGAAGGGAAATAAACAGAACCAGGAAATATGCAACAATTGCAGCAATGGAAATGGAAATAACAAAAAATGAAACTCGGTGCTATGTAATTACAATGACTGAGCTTAACATGGGAGAAGAGATGAAGGAAATATGACTCCCTCCTTTATTGGCAGAGGTGGGGACCTATGGGTATGAAATGCTACGCATTCTGTCAAATATGTTCTGATATTTTGACAACTGAGCTATCCTTCCTTTTATTCCAAGAAGAGATTCACTTCATAGGGAAAAGGTATATTTAGAAATAAATCATGACAAAAGGCATCAATAATATATTTAAGGTAACCAGAAGTGCAAATAAAAGATATCTCCCCAGTCTCTAACTGGGTTTGCTGATTCCTTTTAGTTCCTACTTCATGATCCTCTAAGCCTGGAGACTCGCGAGCTGGAGGGCACCCCCTATTTACTAGGGATTGGCCCACATGGGCCCTCTGGAAAGTGTTCATTCTACACACTCTCAGCCAATCAGGAAGCCTCATGAGTGCTGCTAGTTTTTTGAGAGGGTTGCTGCCCATTTCCTATGGAATCATTTAGCTAACTTTGGTCTCTCCTTTCTGACCAAAGTAGGAAGAGGATAAAAAAAAAATGCTGTCAGGTAGTGTTATATTTTTCCCTCCATAGCCCACTAAACAGAATAATTCATACTTCTCAAAGCTCCCAAAAGACAATCTCTTTCTTTACAGGACTCATCTGTCCTGAGGATAACCACAACCACCCCAACACCCCCACCCTAAGCTTAGAGCCAAAGTGACAGTCCAATATCTCTGTCAACTCCTCTGGGACAGCCCACGCTAGATGGACCACAGGACAGGCTGAAGATGGGAACACCTTATCTGGCGGATATGGTCTGACCTTGGGACATTGTTCTGAGCCCCCACCCCCTGTCACTCTGTTCTCTTCTTTATCTCCCCTCACAAACAGGACAAACCCATCTTCCTCAAGGCCATTGCCCTCCCCTCACCCCATTTGTCCTGGACTAACTCCTCAGTTTTTAAACCTGAAGAAGCTAGAATAACACGGGAGAAGGATAGGATGGAATGGAATTGGCCAAGCTATATTTTTTTAGCATCGATGGGGGTGTCCCCTAAGCCAGGTCGACTTCTTCCCAGGAAGTCTTGTCATAGGATGAGGGCTCAGCAGGTCTGTCTCCCTTGCCCCCATGCCTCAGTGATATTCCTCCACCTCATTCTGGATAGCCTCAGCTTTATTTATATCGTGTTAAGAAATTACTCATTTCTTCTTGATTTTTTTTTTTCTGCATCTGTTTCTGTCTTATGCCTGTCTTCTCATCTCTCACCCTGACGACCTGTATAACATTGGGCAGGCCATTTCCCCTCTCCTGGCATCGGTTTCATCATGAGAAAAATGAGGTTAGCCTAGAGGATATCTTGGGTTCCTTCTAGTCCTAATTCTAAAACTGGGGGCTTCCAGAGGACAGCAGCTGAGTGCAATACCATCCCCGAGGCCAGGAGCTTCTATGCCTCTCTCATTGGAGCAAAGGCTGTGCACTCATCCCAGACCAAGGCATCCTGAGGGTACAGGCTGTATCTTCAATTTTTTCCAGCTCAGATCAGAGCCTGCCCCAGGATTATGCACATAGAGACTGATTGAGATGGAAATTCCCCTTACTCCATCATCCTTAGCTTCAGAGAACCTTCCATCGGGACAGCCCTAGCTCAGTCTCTTCCCTCTCAATCCCCCCAGCACTTTCTCCGTGTGCATGTGCCCCACTCTCTGCCAGACTCCCCCGCCAGGGCCTGGACCAATTTACAGGGCCTTCGTTCCTTTTTTTAGCTTTATGAAGCTGAGATGGCTGTGAGTTTTCCACAAGGCTTGGAGAGGGAAAAAAGCTATCAAAGAACAAGACCAAGGGTTGGGGGGGACCCCCACAATGGAAATCATCCAGTGGGAAAATATTTTCATTTGGAGAAATTTTAAAAAGACAGCAACTGGATCTCTTGCTTTGTGTTTCCTGAAATTCCCTACAAACTGAGCCAAGCTCATAAAACGCTTCGATTCTCATAAAAATCATGTTCTGGGTCTGGGATAGAGTGAGGAGAATAATTGTCAGACAGGGAGGGAGCTGGGGAGGTCGTCTCAACTAGCATGTTGCCTCCATGAAAGAGCATGGAGTCCATTGCAATCCCACCAGAGTCTTTCACATCTCTAGAGATGAAGGAAGGAAGGAAGGAAGGAAGGAAGGAAGGAAAGGAGGGAGGGAGGGGGAGGGAAGAAGGGAGGAAGGAAGGAGGGAAGGAAGGGAGGAGGGAAGGAAGGGAGGAGGGAGGGAGGAAGGAAGGACAAAGGGAGGGAGGGAGGGAGGAAAAAAGGAAGGAAATAAAGTTGCCTCTTTCTGTGAATTAGCAATTGTTTCTTTCAGGGAATGGAAACTAGAAACATCTTGATATCTGTTTCAGCCTTCTTTTCCCAGTCTGTATATCAATAGCTCACTGGTTTGAACTCAGAGCCATAACTAATAATTTTGGCACTGGCTCAAACATTATGAACCACATCCTGGGAAAATAATCTGCAACCATCCTCAAATCAACTTTGAAATTCATGATGTAAAAATAAGGCAAATTTTATATAAACTCAGTTGAAAAGTAAAAGGGGGTAGAGAATATGGAGTTCATTATTATAGTGGCCCATCAGATAGATGAACAGACAACACTAAGATATAGCTGCTTTCTATTTTACGTGATTATTCTTGCTAGCTAGATGAGAAGATCCTCTTTAGTAATTAGGCCTTTCTATTGGAGGAATGCATCTGTTAAATTTTTATCCTTCTAAATTTCTGCACCATGAGCCAAATCTTCAATTGCCCCATCCTAGTTTTGACTCTAGTTGGCTTCATTAGGAAGGATTGAGATTAACTATGCCACAGTCTAATGCAGTAGTTTTCAACCTTCTTAATGCTGTGACCCTTTAATAGAGTTTCTCATGTTGTGGTGACCCCCAACCATAAAATTATTTTCGTTGCTACTTCATAACTATAATTTTGCTACTGTTATGAATCGTAATGCAAATATCTGATATGCAGGATGTATGTTCATTGTTACAAATTGAACATAACCCACAGATTCAGAACTGCTGGTCTAATACCATTGTTAGTTTTGCAGCCCCAATACTCTTTCTGCTTCAATCCATCCTCCACACAGCTAGATGGCCTCTTAGGTTCCCTTTAACTCTGTAGCCCTTAGGCACGTAGCCAGTAAGTAGAGAGGGAAAGAGTAAAGATTAAGGAAGGAGTAGTGATGATAGAGGGGACAAGCTGCTAGAGAAGATGGTATGGAATGAGAGATCACTTGTGCATGCAGTAGGGTTTGCCCCTTTCTCTGTGTCCTCTGGAATGCCTACTTCATAAGCAACCAACTTGCCTTCATCCTAAATCTCTTCCATTCCCTCTCCTTCAGTCTTCTAATTCTCACTGAGACCTGGCTTGTTCCCTATGACACAGACTCCCTGGCCTCCTTTCCATCACTGGCTGTGCTTTCATTTATTGCCTTGCCTCACTGGTCGAGGTGGGGGAGTTGCAATATTCCTTGCTCCCTGTTGCCACTGCCAGGCTCTCACCATAACGCCATCACTCAGTAACCTCTCCTCCTTTGAGGTTCCCTCACTCCCCATTCACTACCCAATACAAATCCTGGTAGTTGTCTTCTGACCTCCGGACACTCCCATTCTTTCCTCAATAGGTTCAGTACTTGGCTTAAAATCTTTCTTTCCTCTTCAGCTCCTGTCCTCCAATTAGGGGACTTCAGCATCCGTATCAATACTCCCTTAAGTACCCTTATCCAATTACTCAATCTGTTCCTTTCACATGGCCTATTACACTCCACATAAAGATGATGGTACCCTCGCTCTTGCCATCATCTACAAACGTTCCACTTCTGTGATCATGAACTCTGAAATGCCCTTATCTGATCTCAATCTATTGCAAATCCATCTGTCCCTCTTCCTTGAAACCCGGGGTGCTGTTCTTCATCCTTACCATGACGTCAACCCCTTAGCTATTTCTGAAGCTGTCACCATGGCTTTAGCCACACACTCCTCCTTCACCCATCTTCTCCCCTTCGTGAATGCTTCAGTTCTACTCCATACCATTCTCTTGAATTCCTTCTCCCCCTTACTGTATCATTGGTCTCGCCCTTCAAAGCCTCAGCCTTGGATCACTCCCACCATCCACTGTCTTTGCTTCTACACATACGCAACCAAATGAAGCTGGAGAAACTGACAAAATTCTGTCAACCAGGTCCACTACAAATGTGTGTTGTGTGATCTTAACTGAACCTTTGCTGCAGCAAGACAGCCCTTTTACTCCTCCCTGATTAAATCACTAAACCTTTTCATCTTTCCTCAATCACCCCAGCTAATCCTGGAGCTTCATCCTCATGATCCTGTATCCATCATCCCAAAGCTTCCCCTCCTCTAACTCAGCTGAAAAACTTGCCTCACATTTCACTGAAAAAAGTGATGTCTTTTACTAAGAGTTTCCTTTCCTCTTTCCTCTCATTTTACGTCTCCCCAATAAGACTGCAAGCTCCCTGAAGGCAGGGGCTTGTCTTTTACAGTGCTTTGCACGGTGGGCACTTAATAAATATTTATTGCCTGAGTGACTTCTTGCTGTTCCTCACGCTCTTACAACAACATAACTAAAGTATCTTAATATGGTGAAGAAATTCAGATATTGTCCCATCCAATAAGCAAGCATATTCACATAAAAGAAGAATGAATTTATAGTGAAAGTATGCTGATGAGTTGAAATCCAAGTCCATTCATGTTTGCTTGGTTTGGGGCATTGAATATGGCGCCTACGTACCCACAAAGAAACCCAGCTCCCACTGGAAATCCACTCTGATCACTGAATGGTATAACCTATTATTCAGTTGTAGTGTTGTGTATCTTTTAATAAACTTGTAATCAATTTTTTTAAAAAAAGAAATTCATCTGCTTGGTTAAGTCATTGATCAAATTAATTGAATAGTTACTAAGAAATAATTATATTTTAAATGTAAATAATTGTGTCTTAAAGTTTATCCGGTCTCTGAGGACATGCATGGGGATATAATGAAGCATATTGAGGCACATTGCTTGTTACATATTTTTAGCGGGATCAAAATTGTTTTGTGCCATTAACATGTAAAATCAAAATATTTTAAATAGTGTCTAATCTACTTTATCCTTCTTAGTTCCTATTTTTATGTTTTACAATGTATATCAGTACAGTAGCATGTTATATATCAACAAACATATTCGTATATTAGAGTTATGTGCTCCAAAATTTTTACTGACGGTAGAGTGTGGACTAAAATATTTGGAGATTGCAATGTTCTATCCAGCCCTAAGCCTCACAATGGATTCATTCAGTTCTCCGGAGTGACAGGTACTGAATCTCAGTTCTTTTATACTCAAGGAGAATTTGTTGTTGTTGCTCAGTCATGTCTGACTCTTCATGACCCCATTTGGGGTTTTCTTGGCAAAGATACTGGAGTGGTTTGCCATTTTCTTTTCCAGCTCATTTTACAGGTGAGGAAACTGAGGCAAACAGAGTGAAGTGATTTGCCCAGGGTCACACAGCTAGTAAGTGTCTGGGGCTGGATTTGAACCCACAAAGATGAGTCTTCCTGACCCTAGGTCCGGCACTCTAACCACTGCACCACCAATGGCTAAAAGCCCATGGCCTTGTAGCCCAATAGTAACTTCTCTGACTTCAGAAATCCTGTCTTTTCTGGCAACCACAGCAGTGTCCAATTTCCATGGCCTCAGGCTCAGATCCTTCCCACCAAGTCACTGCACACTCCTTTCTGAAGTGATACCTCTCCAATCTGATTGATTTGGAAAAAATAAGAAGACCTTGCACGGATACAGTACTTTCAGGTTTGCACAATGCTTTACGAATATTAACTCATCTGATCCTCACAACAGTTCTGGCACTATTATTATCTTCATTTTACAAATGAGGAAACTGAGGCAGGCAGTGGTTTAAGTGACTGTCCAGGATTGAACAGCTAGTAAGTATCTGGGGTCAGGATTTGAACTCAGGTCTTCCTGACTTCAAGCCCAGCATTCTATCCAGTGGGCCACCTGGCTGCCCCAGGAAAAGGCAGGATTGGTCCCTTAGGCTCCCCTGGCTCCAGCCTTCAGATGGATCCTAAAATGTCTTTTAAAATCTTTATCTGAGGGGCAACATGCTAGACTGGGAATCATAGGACCCAGATTCAAATCCTGCCTCTATCATTCACCTGTGTGATTCTGGGCAGATCCCTTCTGCTCCCTGGGCCTCAGTTTGCTCATCTGTAAAATGAGATTTGGGCTAGATGAACTATGGGTCCCTTCCAGTCTTAAAGACACTGCTTTATGTCCTCTATCAGTGGTTCTTAACCTGTTCCCCACCCTCCACTGTATCAAGGGATGGTGAATCATGCACACAGGAAGCATTGTCACAGTGGCCCCCAGCTTTGGAACTCATACCGCATCAATATCCTCAGGAGCCTTTCTCCCTCTGACTGGATGGCTGGAGAGCAAAGCAGAACCTCCCAAAGCTGACATCTGAACAGGACTCTGATGCCCAGTCCATTACTCATTGCCCACCAACTGCCCACCATCATTACGTCCCCCTCCCCTTCTCAGCTTCTTCTTGGGGGTTGTCTGAAGCTCCTTGAGGTCAGGGACTGTCTTTCTGCTTCTCATTTGCATCCTCACGGCAAGTACATGGTAGGTATTCAAAACAAGCATTGTGTTGTGTTACATTGTAATTACATTACATTGTGTTGTGTTGCATAGCATTGCATTGTGTTACATTTTAATTGTTTCATGGCATTGTATTGTGTTGTGTTGCATTGTGCTGTATTGTGTTGTTACATTATAATTACATTTTGTTGCATTGCGTTGTGTTACCTTGTAACTGAATTTCATTGCATTGTGTTGTGTTATATTGTATTGCATGGTATTATCCAATTTTGCCTTGTATTGTATTGTCAGAAGCACACTTGCCTCATCAAGAGGCGGGGGCATTTGGGATAAAAATAAAGAAGTAAACAAACCCGTGTGGGTGACTGGTTTTCAAAGTACAGAGATGCTGTTGAGATCAAGCAACTCTGAAGCTATTTAAGGGCATTGACTGATGTTAAAGGAGAGGCAGTCAGTCGATAAGAATTTATTAAGCACCTACTGTGCCAGACACTGTGCTGTGCACTGGACATACAAAGAAAGGCCCAAGACAGTCCTGTTCTCAAGGAGCTCCCAGTCTCACAGGGGAGACAATGACCCAAACCTATGGAACGAATACACCAGCTGGTGACAGGAGAAATGGGAGCAAATCAGCAGAGGGAGGCACAAAGGAGGACGGGGAAAAGTGGGACTTTATCTGAGACGTGAGAGCAGCCAGAAGACAGGGATGAGGGATGACAATGAGGGGGAAAGCACAGGGCTGGGGGAGGAACATCAGGAAAGGTGGAGTCTAAGGGGAACACGGAAGGGTAAGGAGACCTGAGAGGGAGAGAGGGAGGAAGGAAGGAAGGAAGGAAGGAAGGAAGGAAGGAAGGAAGGAAGGAAGGAAGGAAGGAAGGAAGGGAGTGAGGAAGGAAGGAAAGGAGGGAGGGAAGGAGGGAGGGAGGGAGAAAAGGAGGAAGGAAGAAGGCAGGGAGGGAAGGAGGGAGAGAGGAAAGAAAGAAGAAAGGGAGGAAGGAAGGATGGAAGGAAGGAAGGAAGGAGGGAGGGAGGGAGAAAAGGAGGAAGGAAGAAGACAGGGAGGGAAGGAGGGAGAGAGGAAAGAAAGAAGAAAGGGAGGAAGGAAGGGAGGGAGGGAGGAAGGAGGGAGGGAGAAAAGGAGGGAGGGAGGGAGGGAGAAAAGGAGGAAGGAAGAAGGCAAGGAGGGAAGGAGGGAGAGAGGAAAGAAAGAAGAAAGGGAGGGAGGAAGGAAGGGAGGGAGGAAGGAGGGAGGGAGGGAGGACAGAGACTGAGAGAGCTTTAAATAAGCCCCTGCAGGCAGGAATTTACTAGCTTTGTGATTCCTTAATCTGTCAATGACTCAGTTTCCTCTGTAAAATGAAAGGATTGAATTAGCTGATTTCGAGGTTTCCTTCCAACATGAGCACCTGTGAGGGGGTCATTTTCTCCTCCTTACAGACTCTCCAGGTAGCTCAGAGCCTTATCCATAGCAGGGACTGAAACATTTCTTGAATTGAATTGAACACACAGGAATGGCTTCCCAAGGCACCGGAATTGGTAGCTCTCATACCAAATATACCAGGATGTTGCCTTAGTGCCGGTCAGTCAGAATCACAGCTGGACATCTGTGGACTGTCTTGTCCCCAAGCCCTAAAGAACTCTCCCCGCACCAGGAGCTGCAGCTCCCTCTTCATTTTCCACATCGCCATCCTGGCAAACTTCATTGGACAAGGGGTTGGTAGATTGAGGCTCTGTGGCCAGGACACTGTTTACTTTTTTCTCTCTCAGTTGATTTCCCATTCTATTTTTAAAAAGTCCCAGTGTTTTAGAGTTAGAATGGACCCCAGTGGGCACCTAGTCCAACCCTCTCAATGAAAGGAAACCCCACTTACAAACATGCCCAACGAGTGGTCCTCAGACACTGGTTGATGACCCCTCTCTACCCCCAACCCATTTCCACTTTAGGCTGGACTAAAGTCTAGGAAGCTTCCCTCACCCCATTGTTTCTGGTTCTGAACTCTGGGTCCAAACAAAACAAACCTAATCCCAGTTCCAGAATTACAGAAAGTTCAGACCAGATTACCTCCACGTTCCCTTCTGATCTTGACTTTCTCTGCATCTGTGTAAATATAGCACCAGCAACAACAATGTTAACTTACATGTGCATAGCGCTTTGAGGCTTGCAAAAGTGCTTTACAAATATTAGTTTTTCTTGTCAATTACTATTTATTATTAATTATTAATTTTATCCTCACAACAACCCTGGGAGGTTGATGCTACTTATCATCATCCACATTTTACCGATAAGGAAACTGAGGAAGAGGAAGGTTAAGTGATTTACCAAGGGTAACCCCTCCAGTAAATGTTTGAAACTGAATTTGAACTCAGGGTTATCTTAAGGCCAGGTTCAGTATTCTTATCTCCTTCACTTAGTAGATCTAGGTGCGTATGAAGGTTTCAGGGGTTCCCAAGATCATGTGAAGGAGAGGCCTTGGCATAGGGCATCACCACTCAATGCTCAGATGCTTCAGATAGCCTCCTTGCCACTCAGAAACACAGAACTTCAAAAATTATCACATCTAATCCATACCTGAACAAGGTCGCCCTTTATGACATGTCCGATGATTGGTCACCAGGCAGGCTCTGCATGAAGACCTCTAATGAAGGAGAGTCCATTACCCTGCAGGCTAACCCATCCCACCTTGGGGTGGCTCCCTCTGTTAGGTCATTATCCTTATATTGAGCTAAAATATGCCTCTTGGTGAGATTGCACTCAGGTCTACCTCAGGTACCCAGCAGAACAGATCTGAGCCCTGATTTACATGGTAATCATTTAAATCCTCAAACACAGCATCTGGGAAATTTCCTCTCCTGCCTTCTTAGGTGATGGGCAACTACTGAAATTCAACCCTTGGTGCTCAGTTTCTTGAACTGATGCTGATATGAAAGCCTTCAGTCCCTTAACCATCCTGATCACCATCCCATGGATGCCTTTCAGTCTATTAGTATTAAATCAGAGAGCCCAAAACTGAGCATAATATTCCAGATATGGTCTGCCTAGTGCTGAGCTCCATTGGGACTATCTCCTCTTTTCCCTTAGCTATTATGTTTCTCTTTAGGCAGCCTAAAATCTCCTAGCTTCTTTGACTTACACATCACACTGCTAATTTGGGTCATGCTTATGGTCTCCTAAGACACCAATTGCCCCCAGATCCTTTCTACAGAAAATACTATGCCTCCTTTACTTGTGAAATTAATTTTTTGAACCCAAGCATAAGACTTTACACTTGTTCCTCTGTAAATGGTATTATTCCTCAAGTCTGACTGAGTGACTGGATTTGTGTCAGGCACTGTTAGGAATATGAGAAGAAGGCATAGCCCGTGGGGAGACCTGGAGGACTATGGAGAGCAGAGTTCAAATGAGAGTTAAGCTCTGCATGGTGTTGACTGTAAGGATGTCAGAAACTCAAAGAAGAAAGGGATTTCAATGGGCTAGAGGACTCAGGGAAGGCATCCTAGAGGAGGTGGGATCTGAATCTATAAAGGATAAGAAGGATTTAAATGATGGAGGTAGGGGTGGGCAGGAGAGTGAAGTAGATTACTGGAAGGATTAGGGCTAGTGAGCAGTGGATGGTCAGAAGTGAGGAACAAATAGTCCATTTGGGGGAAGGGTCAGGAGAGAAGTCTGGACATGGTAAGTTGAGGCCAGATCTGGGAGAATTAGACTTCCAGGAAGAGGAATCTGGGCAGATCTCTTCCTCTCCTCGGGTCTTGATGACCCGTATGTAAAATGCATAGACTGATGAAGTGATTTATAAGAACCCTCCCTGATAACATTTCATGGTTTTATGCTCTCAGAACCCCTCCAGACTCGAAAGTCTATATTTTAAGGCCGTTCCCAGGTCTGATGCTCTCTGACCCTTTCAGCTCTGATCACTGACTTTTTAAGATGCCCCCTGACCTCTGACATTTGATGCTCCAAGGTCCCTCTCAATCATGACGTTCTCAGTTCTGAGGTCCCTTCGAGCTCTGACAGTCCCCAATTCTTGAAGTTTAAAAATGACTCCTTAGATGATGGACAAGCACTGAAAATTTAGCTTCTCCTTCCCCTTGTAGCTATGATCTACCCCTATGCCACTTCCTGCATCCTCCCTACCTCATGAACCTAGGCTTAGAAGGGGCTTCCCTGGACTAGATGTCCTCAGAGCACTAGGAGTGGGGATAGTTATGATCTGGCTTTTTGGGAATGAGCCTGGAGGGACCTTGGTGGACTATTAACTCCATCATGATTTTCCCACAGGTCCCTCAACCCACCAGTTCTGAACAATAACTGCCTTCGTCCCAAGTTCCAGCCACAGTAGAAATATGGAAAACTAAGTCAAGTTTGCCCCCCGCTGGTCAAACAGGACAGGACCAAGAAGACAGTAATCTAGCCTCCTGAGGTTAGGAGGACTGGGGAAAACCAGCTCACATCCCTCTTCTTCCAGGGATGACTTTCTGGGGTCTTATCATCCATCCCCCTATCTCTGAGCAATCTAACCTCCATAAAATCACTCCTGAAGGGTGGTGGCTTCCTCCATCCCTCAGGGATATGAGGAAATGTCTCCCTGGCAGGATCAATCCTTTGTAGTCTAACCTCGGTGGCACCCAGAAAATCCAATACTAGTCTCAAAGACAGAATAGGAGCTTTGGGATGACCTTCCCTCTGGCTGTGAGCTCAGTGTCAGAAAATGGTCCCTCAATGGTGTGGGAGGGAGGGGAAGTAACTTTTGTAAGTCTCTTCCCTGCCCCCACCCAGAGGTTTCAGGAGCAAGGCTTGAGAGTTTGAAAAACCCCAACTTGTATTCTGATTCTATTCAACAAGCATTTAAGACAGGAGGGGATGCTAGATATGAAATCCCCCCACTTCATCTCCAAATACACATGTGCGCCTGAGATCAGGTCCCCAACAGTAGGAATGGGTTACACTGAAATATCTCCACTCTGTTACCCAGTTGTCCTTGTGACTAGTGGCAACTGTTTGCAAGGTGGCTAGTGGGTTAGAGCTCAGTCTATGGTCAGGGTTAATGATTAGTCTGCTGCAGAGAAGTAACTCGGACAGGGCATTTGGAGCTTTGACCCAGGGTGCCAAATCTAGAAGGTGCTGACAGCTTTTTCAGATCTTTGGTGTGCTCTGAAAGATTTTTTTTCTTTTTCCTTCCCTATTTTTCATTCTCCAGCAGTGGGCTACTCAGCAACTGTCTCATGTCGGTATCTTAGAGTATGTCTCTCCATCATGGGACAATGACTGCCCTTCTCCTTTGTAGTAGACTCCCCAGAAGTAAGCTCATGCCAGAATCTCAAGGCCTCGGTCTTTATGGTCTCCACCCTCCAGCTTCATTATCCATCCCCTCTGTGAGCTTCTCCAAAGTAGCTGGAAGACATTGTCTTTTATCCTGAATATCTGCCCCATCCCCTCAGCCAAGGAGACCTTTGTCTTTCAGGCTGTTTGCCTCTAGCTCAGCTTGTGGAGATGACTCCAGGCATAAAAATTCCTAGTTCTGGCTGTGGTCTGTGGGAAAGGTATGGAGCAGATCGTGGCTAGGGCTGGTGGCTAGTCTGGTAAAGGCCATCTTGTTTTAAAGTTAGTTTGTGTTCAGAGACGGGAGCCACTCTGTGCCTCAGTGTACATGAGACAAGACAGACATCCAAGCCCTGCCTCTGATATTCTGTGGTCCTGTAAATGAATGTGCCAGGGAAAAGCATTGATCCTGGGCTTATGATGTGCCAAGCATTGTGCTTAGTGGTGGGCATGCACATGTAAAAGCAAGACATTTTCTGCTCTCAAGGAACTTACATTCTAATAGAGAAGGAAACATAGATTGGAGAGTGGTGACCACCAGCGAAGGGAGTTCGGGTCTGCGAATTCTGGGATTCCATCAGAGGGTCAGTCTGCAGTGACATTAGGAATTGATATAGGAGCCCATCTGTGTCTGGGATGAGGGTCAGCCTATGGTCATGGCTGGGGGTCAGTCTGTTGCTGAGTCTATGGGTCAGTGTATGGTCAGGGTGGAGTCTGGTTCTTAGCTCCTTCAGAAGTCTGACAGTGTGTGTGTGTGTGTGTGTGTGTGTATGTGTGTGTGTGTGTGCGCGCGTGTGTGTATTCAGGGGTAATTCCTGAGTTTATAAATTTTTTCTTTTTCCTAGACTTAGATGGAACCCTGGAACTGCTCACTGTGTTTCTTCCTATTCTAACCTTCAGCAAGGCCAGCCTAAAGTTTTCAGTCTTACAGAAATGTCCCTCCCCCTGAGGCTGAGCTGGACGATGGACAATATGCCGAATAGTCCCTTCTTTTTTCATCTTAATCCTTTTTGCCTCCCTCCCCCCACCCCAGGTTCCTGAGTGTAGACCCTCGTCCTGGCCAGAAATGTAAATACAGAGAAGAAAATACCTCCTCTTGGCGAACAGGAAAGCGACGTCTCAGCAAACACTCTCAGGACGGGACGGCCCTGTCTTATGGGAAGATGGGGTCCCTAGACCCAGTGAGCTCCTAGTGTTGCTGGGGATACAGAGCCCTGGCCCTCAGGGCCCCTGGTACAATGGAGAGACAGAGCCCACAACCCCAGGGAGTCCCTGCTCTGATCGGAGAGCCACAAGCCACGATGCCCAGGAGCCCCTGGTGTGATAGGGGAGACACAGACCTGCTCTCGGGGAGCCCCTGACATGATGGGGGAAGTAGGATTCAGGCGCAGGACAGAGGCATAAAGCAGGCACGGAAATAGACTGGAGTAGGCAGAAATCCTAAACTCGTTTTATTTCCAATAATTTTCAAACTGCTGGCATTGGAACAAATTGGAATCTAGTTCCAGAATCCTGAACTCAAAGAGATTTTCTTTTACAGGCACCATATGAACAATGTCATTTAAATATTCAACACCACATGTTGGGCTCTTAGAAAACACTTTCCATTACTTGCGTCAAAATTTCTTGATTAACACTCGACTTCTCCCTGACACTTTTTCCCGGTTTCAAAATCCAGAGCTGTGCTATTAGAGTTCAGCCCACTCTCATGGAAAGGAGACTTGGACTGAGAGGCAGCAGAAATGGATTCCAGTCCCTTCCCTGTCACGTAGCCACTGGGTGACCTTGGCCTCAGAGGACGCTTCCCTGCTGTGGGTCCCACACTCCACCTTGGTCAAATCAGGTGGTTGGACTTGGCCATGTCTAGGGACCCCTCCAGGTCTAGGATGCTGTCCTTCACTCTCAACATGGGGGGGAGGGAGAGAGAGCAGAGGGGAAGAGTCTGATAGGAATGATGTCTGGCTTGTTCCAAAGTTAAGGGAAAATACATTAAACATTTTTGGCTGTTGCCTGACTTAGAAGTAACTCGGTGGAATGGGAAGACCACCAGACGTGGAGGCAGGGGACAGGGATTTAGTTTCCTGCTCTGACACTTACTTGTTCAACCACAGGACCAAAGTGCCCCTCTCAGCCTCAGTTTCCTCTTCTGTGAAACAAGGCATTAGAAGCAGAATAAGTAGTTTCCAATTCAAATTACAGATGTGATGAGCAAAATATCAGACGTCTAGAACAGGGGTTCCTAGTCTGGGTATTGCAAACATTTTCCTATAAAATATTTTGATGATGATTTCAATATAATTGGTTTCCGACACATTTTATTTAATGCATCCAAGAACATTATCCTGAGGAGGGATCAATGGTTCCCACAGACGCTAAAGGGGTCCAGGACACAAGGAAAATGAAGGGGTTCTGAGCTTGATTAAATTCATGAATACTCACCTCTTTGCAAACTCAGCATGGCAGTTATCCCTGTTCAGGGAATGAGAATAATAACAGCAAGAATTCATATTGTGCTTTAAGGTTTACAAAGAACTGTGGAAATATTATCTCATTTTATCCTCAGCAACCCTGGAAAGTTGGTGCTAATATTATCTCCATTTTACAGACGAAGAAATGGAGGCTACCAAGGGTCTGAAGTTAGATTTGAACTCAGATCCTCCTGATGACCCGTCCTATGCTTTAAACCACAGTGCCACCTAGCTGCCTCTGAGAAGTGGACCAGTAGCAGGGGAGAAGGAGGAAGTGAGAATGAGAAGAGCAGAGTATAGGAAGAGGAAAAAATCAGAGGCAGGAAGGCTGAGGATGGAGCCGGGAGTGTTAGGTTCTACTGCCTTCTTGCCAGCTGAGAATTATCTGTAACCAATAGCCATTCATCCATTTCTTGTTTTTTCCTTCCCTGAAGAAGGACTCAGTATCTCCAGAGGCAGCCCATTCCACTCTGGAACAACTCTCATTGTTGGTTCTTTTTTCCTGACTCTAAGCCCAAATCTGGCACTCTCCATCTTCCACTCATAATTTCTAGTTATGCCTCTGGGACCAAGAAGAACAAGATTGACCCCTATTTTGTGACTCCAATCCTTGAAGACACAATTATCACCATTCCTCTAAGTCTTCTCACACACACACATTCCCAATTCATCCTCATATCACATAGACTCAAAGTCCTTCACCAATATGGCATCTCTCATCTGACTTATTGATACTTTTCTGAATAGAACATGATCCTGCAGACAGAGGCTAGGCAGGGCACTCCTTCAAGACTATCATGCCTCTGTCTCTTGCCTTTCAATGTGGCCAAAGAACAAATTAGCTTCTTTTGGCTGCCATATCTCTTTCCCCCTTTCAACTCATGTTAAGTTTGCAATCCACTTAGATCCCAAGATCTTCCTCAAAGAAGCTGCTAACCACACCTCCCTCATCTTGTACTCTCAAAGTTGCTTTTTAAAAACAAGTTATTCTTTCTCTTTATTTCCCTATTTTGAATTTCACCTTCAACTTAACCCAGTGCTCTAGGCTGTTGATAATTTTTTGGCTCCTTACTCAATCGCCAACAGGAGCTCGCTGTTCCTTCCAGGTTTTTGGCAGCTGTAAATTTCATAAGGATGCAAGGTTTGCCTTTATCCAAGTCACTGATAAAGTTGTTAAAGGTCACAAGCTTGTTTGTATAGTCAGATGCTCCTGGGGGGCAGGGACTCACCACTTTTGTGTGTATCCCTAATCAGAGCCCAGCGCCTAGCACAGCTAAAGTACTTAACAAATGTGTGTTGTTTGTTAGGCAGCTAGATGGAGTACTGGGTCTAATCTCAAGAAGATCTGAATTCAAATCCAGCTTCAGACTTTTACTAATATATGACCCTGGGCAAGTCACCTAATTTCGGTTTGTCTCAGTTTCCTCATCTGTAAAATGGTACCTACCTCACAGGGTTGCTGTGAAGATCGTCTGAGATCATTTTAAAGCACTTGGCACATAGTATGCTATAAATGCTAACTATTATTACTATTGTTTAATCGATTGAGTCAGATCCCTGGAGATCCTAGTGGAAACAGGAGATGAGAAGTCTCTGATCTCTTTTATCTCTAATATATATCTTTAAAATTTTATTTTATTTTTCAATTAACAAGAACTGATTTTACCCTCCCACATCCATACCCAGTTTAAAAGAAAGACAAACTCCTTGAAACAAATATGCACAGGAAATCAAAACAAATTCCTACATTGGCCACACCCAAAAATTCAAATTTGTTCTACCTCTGGAGTCCATAACCTTTCTGTCAGCAAGTGGACCATGTACTGCGTCATGGTCCTCTGAGTTCATGTTTGCTCATTACATTGATCAAAGATCATTAAATCTTTCAAAGTTTCTTTACAATGTTGTGGTTATTGTATGAATTGTTCCCCTGGTTCTGCTCACTGTACTGTTCATCAGTTCGTACACATCTTCCTGGGTTTCTCTGAAGCTATCCTTGTCATCTTTTCTTACAGTACAGTGGTATCTCAGTACAGTCAGCCATTAGCTTCTTTATAGGTCTCAGTTCTTTGCCAGCACAGAAAGCAGTTTTAACATTTCTTGGTGGAACGTAAGCTTTTAGAGAATAAGGATAATTTCATTTATGCTGTTGCATTTCCAGCACTTAGCATAGTACCTGGCACAAACTGCCCACTTAATTCTTATTGACTGATCGATGAACCAAAAGGAAAGAGGGAGGACAGCTTATCCCTAGGATGCTTCCCAGGAAGGCTGGCAGAAAGAGACGACAATTTTTAGAAGAGGAGAAGGATGAATGCTACTTGGAGGATGAAAGAAGGTGATTGGACTATCCCATGTTGCCTCTCCTTGGGGCTGTGGGGAGCACTGTCAGAGTGGTGCCCAGCCTTGCCACCACTGGGAACAGGACTCTGGGGAGCTGGGAACTTGTGAAAAGGACAGAAGGGGAGGCAGCTGCTAGGGAGGCAGGCAGTGAAAAGCAAGGAGGTAAACAGCAGAAAGGGATGGATCAGAGCCACCCAGTAATGGGCGACAGATGGAAAAGGGGGAAATAGAGGAGTCTGGACTAGGAGCTGACACCATAATTTAAAGGTTACCTCAGTGGAAAGAAAGAGAAAAAGGGAGGTGGGGGTGGAATTCAGGGATGGACTCAGACCTCGGAAATATGAATGAATTTATGAAGTGTTAATTGTGTGCACAGCTAAGCTCTGGAGATACAAACAGAAGAGAAAACCATTCCCTGGCTTCAGGGAGCTCCCTTTCTAAGGGGAAGATAACGGATCCTGAAGGTTTCCATAGCAGGGTAGATGGAAAGGTCCCTTGGTCCTGAGGGAGCAGCGGCAAAGCAGGTGTTGGGCTTCTTTGATGTCGTGTCCGTAGATAAAATCATGTTGGTTTCTGATGTTGAACCTTTTGAGAGGCCAGGGCCAGGTGAACAGAGCTTCCTTCCCTGGGTCTTCAATAAGTGAAGCCCCTGCTGGAGCCAGTCCAGGCTGTGGCTGCCCCAATGATGCCAAGGGCCCTGGGAAGGAGCATTGTTCTTCCTCACGCTCCCATGGTGGTCACAGAGGGAGTCTGACCTGCCTCTTGTGTCTCCCTGGTGAATGCCCTCTACCACCCTCACTCTGCATATGAGGAAGATGAGGGGTAATTAGTAGGTGAGTCAAAATTAAAATCCAGTTCACGTGACTCCTAGTTCAGCTCTATTTCTTCCCGTCGGTGGTTGGGCTGGGTTCCACAGTCTAGCTGTGACCTTCTATACTTCCAGGGAAGTCTTCCTTCTTTTTCTTGTTCAGTCATTTCTGACTCTTCATGACCCCATTTGGGGTTTTCTTGGCAGAGATACCAGAGGGGTTTGCCATTTCCTTCTCCAGCTTATTTGTCAGATGAGGAAACTGAGAGAAACAGGGGTAAGCCACTTGCCCGGGCTCGCACAGCTAGTAAGTGTCTGAGTCTGAATTTGAACTCAAATTTTCCTGACTCCAGACCTAGCTGCCCGTTTCTTTCTCTAAAAGGTCAGATATAGCTTTAGTCTACCCTTCAAGGGCCTGTACAGTCAGCCTCCAACCCACCTCCATTTCCCACCTACCACTCTCCTCTGCACTCCCTAGTCTAAAATCAAACGACTACTTGTCATTCCCCAGACGATTTCTTCCCTGGCTCACATCCTTCCCTGAGCCTTCCTGACACATCTGCCCTCCACCTCTTTCTCTCAAAATCCTCCAATCCTTCCAGTGCCATGTCTTTCAGGGGGCCCTCCCTGACTAACCCCAGACAGACTTGACCTCTCCGTTGTCTGAGCCCTTGTAGCCCATAGTGTGTCTCCTACCACGCTGTCCAGAGGTGACTTTATGTTGGAGGTGCATTTGTGTTCCTGTCTCAGGACTCTGGCCAGGCTGTGAGCTTATATCCCACACTGTGCCTAGCAGTGGCGAGGAGGTGGTTCCCAGACACACATATTATGTGCCCAGTAAATGCTGAGATCATGGAAGGGGTGAGAGAATGCATTCAGAGCCTCTATCACGAAGGGACCTTAGAAGAACCATTGCAGAAGTTTGAAAAATGAGACCCTAAGAGGTCAAGGAACCTGCCCAAAGGCATAGAGTCAGTGGACAGTAGACCCTGGAGAACAAGGCTTAGCTCTGGATATCTTCACCCACTCCTCCTGAGCTGAGATCATCCAAGGGATAATTCAGATCAAAAAGCAATTGTGCCCATAAAGTCTAGGGAACATGGGGCATAAAATGCCAATTTTCTCAGTAGAAACCTGAGCTTTCAACAAGAAAAAAGGGCATCGAGCTCAAAGTTTTCAGAGGACTGAACCTCTAGTCCTCCCCATTACACCAGGGGCTCTCTGAGAGCAGGGCCTGTGTCCCCACCATCACACCAAGGGTTTCCCAAAGGCAAATGCTATGTCTAAGGGGTCCCCAAAGGCAGGAGCTGTGCCTCCCCCATCACAACATGGTCTCCCCAAAGGCAGATACCATGTCTCCCCATCAGTCACACAAAGAGCTCTCCAAAGGCAGGGACTGAGTCTCCCCCATCACACCAGGGGCTCTCCAGGGCAGTGCAGGCAGACTTGGGTGCCTGACATTCCAAGGCCTCGGCCTCCAGCCTAGGGGGTCTGGGATGGATTAGTGGAGCCGTGCTCTCAGTCTGTAAATCCCTTCCTGGCATGGAAAAGCCCCACGCCATCACCCAGGCCCACATGAAAGGCAGTGAGGGGCTCCCCCAGTCGGGCAAACAGCAGCATCTGCTCCTCTCTCTGCAGCTTTGACCCGTGGCAGGAACCTGGCCCCACAAACAGGAAGCCATCAGCCCCTGGATGGCTGCCCCTGCCACCCGAGGAGCTTCCAGCAGCTCCTGAGACTCCTGGGTAAGGAAGGCATGTGTGAGGGAGGAGGGGCTGGGGTCAAGCAGGAGTGTGGTCTGCCAGCACCGCTGCACGTCTACAAAGCACTTCACATCTCTCATCCTCACGGCATCCCTGTAGTATTGTCCCCTTTTTACAGATGGAGAAACTGACATTCAGAGGTTTTAGGGACATGACCCAAATCACATGGATAGTAGGTGGTAGGGCAGGACTCAGGTCAAGAGCTCTTGAATCCTTTCTTCCCCCTCTTTCTTTCTTTTTTCTTTCCTTCCTTCCTTCCTTCTTTCCTTCCTTCCTTCCTTCCTTCCTTCCTTCTTTCCTTCCTTCCTTCCTTCCTTCTTTCCTCCCTTCCTTCCTTCTTTCCTTCCTTCCTTCCTTCCTTCCTTCCTTCCTT
>CM053585.1:18644672-18702910 GCA_028646515.1 Pseudochirops corinnae
CTTTCCTTCCTTCCTTCCTTCCTTCCTTCCTTCCTTCCTTCTTTCCTTCCTTCCTTCTTTCTTTCCTTCCTTCTTTCCTTCCTTCCTTCTTTCCTTCTTTCCTTCCTTCCTTCTTTCCTTCCTTCCTTCTTTCCTTCCTTCCTTCCTTCTTTCCTTCCTTCCTTTCCTTCCTTCCTTCCTTCTTTCTTTCCTTCCTTCCTTACTTCCTTCTTTCCTTCCTTCTTTCTTTCCTCCTTCCTTCCTTCCTTTTTTCTCTCTTTCTCTTTCTTTCCTTCTTTCCCCCTTCATTTCTTTCTTCCCTTCTTTCTTTACTTCTTTATTTCTTACTGTCTCTTTAGTATTATATTTTATATATAAATATTTTATTGATGCCTTTCTTTTTTCCAACCAATGAGCCTTCCCTTGTAACAAAAGGCAGCAGTCAAGCAAAACTTACTTTGAAATCCTCTTTGTGAAAAAACTTAAATGTGAATCACGTAACAAGTGCTGGCATTTCAATAGTGCTTTCAGGTCTGCCAAGTCCTGCACACAGATGATCTCATTTTATCTTTACAACAACCATGGAAAGTAGGTGCTATTATCATCCCTATGTTAAAGAAGAGGGAAAGTGAGGTAGGGGGAGGTTAAGTGATTTACCCAGGATCACACAGCTAGTAAGTGTCTGAGGTGGAATTTGAGCTTCAGTCTTCCTGACTCTAGGTCCAGGGTTCAACACATTCACCATCTTAATGCATCTGTCAGAGAATTTGCTGTTCTGGCCCATAGCTGCCCAGTTCCCCAATGAAAGGATCACATAAGATCACAAATAAAGAAACGGAATGAGAGAATTACATCTTTTCTTTTCTCCACTATCAAGAATGGTCATTTGATACTCTTTTCACATTCTCTATACAAGGATAATAAATGATTCCCCCAACCATTATCTCTCTCTCTCTCTCTCTCTCTCTCTCTTTCTCTGTTTTTCTCTCTCTCTGTTTCTCTCTATCGCTATCTGTCTCTGTCTCTGTCTCTCCTTCCCTCTCTCCCTCCTTCCCTCTCTGTCTCTGTCTTTCTCTATCTCACACACACATACACATCATATAAACGCTTAGACACAAAGTCAAATACACACAGAGAGATAACCATATATACACAAACACTCAGATACAATCACAGAGACACAGACCAAGAAAAAAATGCAATAAGATCTTAAGGCTTATTCTTAAGGGTTGTTCAGATAACTGAGGTCCAGAGAAGTGACCAGGCTTGTCTAGGGTCATGTAGCCTGGAGATGGAAGAATCTGTATTTGTGCCCAGGCCTCTGACTGTAGCCCCAAGGACCTACCCATTGCACATGGAGGTCCCATAGAGAAACAATCACAAACACTGAGCCACACAGCCACGTGCCCCCAGACAATCATACACACACCCAAATCAAGACGCAGCTCCAGTCCTTTGTTGTTGAGTTGTGTCAGTGGTCTCCAAATCTACACAACCTTATTTTGGAGTTTTGTAGGCAGAGATACAGGAATGGTTTGCCTATCTTTCTCCAGCTCATGTTACAGATGAGAAGACTGAGGCAAACGGGGTTAAGTAACTTGCCCAGGATCACACAGTTAAGAGGTGTCTGACACCAGGTTTGAAGTCAGGAAGATGAGTCCTCCTGGCTCCAGGCCCAGAGCTCTATTCTAGTCCAACAAATCCAGAAATGATGACGGCCTTGCAAATCCCATCCTAGCTGCAGCTTAGATGGGCCATTGCTTGGAAAAGATTGGGTTCAGGGGGACAGTGACAGAGATGAGAACAGGAAGGACAGACTTACAGCTTGGGAGGTCAGACCTGCAGAGAGTAAAATGATGAGGGAGGTGAGATTTCTTTTCAGTGCCCTCATATACTGCCATCACCTCTACACTGAAATCCATTGTACTCTCCTTGGTGACCACTCCTGAGCCCAAATCTTCTCTCTGTCTGTCTGTCTATCTGTCTGCTCTGTCTCTCCGCCTCTCTCTCTCTCTCTCTCTCTCTCTCTCTCTCTCTCTCTCTCCTCTCTCCCTCTCTCCCTCTCATCTCTGGCCTCTCGTCTCTGTCTTGTTATAAAATTAGTGGTAGAGTAATTCATCACAGTGTGTCCATAAGACCAAATGGGTTTCTTCTCCTAGAGCTTTTGACCATTTGCAGTGAGAAGATGGGAGACCACAATGCTTTATTCCAAATACTTTAGTGTCCTAATGGTGGATGTTCAGGCATGATGAAGGCTGCAGGAGGGACAGTTGGGTCATGCTGGCCTTCCTGGGCTTCCTCCAGAAGAATATGGAGACAAGGACCATAGTTCCCCCATCAGACCATATCTCCGCCTTGCAAACAGGAGGTATCCAGGAGGCAGGACTGAGTCTCTACTCCTTTGCCTCTCCCCACCACACACACACAAAAGAACCTCCTGGCTCTCTAAGGGCAGGGCCTACGTTGCCCCATCGAGCAAGATTCCTTGAGGGCAGGGGTTAGGGTCTGTGCATTAAAAGAGGAGTTTCCTCTATGAAGCAGCTGTGTCAGTGTGTGTCCCTCACTTTGCCCACTGGAGGTTCCACATAGACTTGGTAATTGGTTATTCTGCTGAAATGTCTCCCCTCCCCACTGCCCAAATACCCTCCTTCCCAAGTCCCCCAGAGGCCAAGTCTCTGGGCTGAGTTTCCCCGGAGGCTTTGGCTGTGGTTTGGAGTATCAACTTGGTTCCCCTTGAACAAAAGCTCCATTGACCCCTGGTTTTTCCTTCTCCTCCCCCATAGGGTACAGAACTGTCACTTGCTCCAGGTATTAGGGATGGCCTGCTAGAAGAATGCCCAGTGCCAGAGAATTGGAAGGAGGGGAAGGAGGTGAGCTAGCTTGAGAAGCTTGAGCCTCTGGCAGGAAATAACAAAGCAAGATTCATCCTGGAAAAATTCAGCTAATGCCGCACATCTGGGGAGGGCTAATCAGAAACACAGGCCTGCGGTGGCAGCCCCAAGCTGGGGCTTAGTGACTGTTCAGAGGACAGACAAGAAGGTGATAATTGGCAGGAAGGTCAAGATTCTTCCTCTGTCCCACTCAAATGGCCAGTTTCAGGATCTGAAATTACCATGGGCAGAACATTGGTGGGGGAAGGCCACATCTTCGGGGAGACCCCCATCCCATGGAGGAGATAGCGCACACGCACACACACACACACACACACACACAGAAAGAGAGAGAGAGAGAGAGAGAGAGAGAGAGAGAGAGAGAGAGAGAGAGAGAGAGAAGGATTGTTGCAAAGCAATATCTTACCAGATAAAGAGCCTGAGCTCAGAGTCAGAGGACCTTGACTCGCTACCTGTGTGACCTGGGACAAATCATTCCATTTCTATTGCTTCATATTATAAAATGGAGGGGTTGGATTAAATTATCTTCAAGATCCAGCCCAGCTATGAACTTAGGGTCCTGTAGCCCTATCATAAGCTCCTTAATGAGGGGACCACATTTCATGGAGTCACCAGCTGGGGCAGGGTTAGTCAGGGTGGGCTTTCTGGTGGAGGTGAATTTTGACATATGGCTGAAACTTCCTCATTTGGTTGAGGATTTAGAATGACAGGCAAAGATTAACCTTTTTTTGGAAATCCTACAAGGCAATCATCATGGAGGAACTGTGGTACAGTTTAAGGAGCACTGGGACAGCTGGATGGTGCCAGAGTGCACCGAGCACCAGGCCTGCAGTCAGGAAGACTCATCTTCATAAGTTCAAATCTGGCCCCAGACACTCACCAGCTATGTGACCCTGGGCAAGTCATTGAACTCTGTTTGCCTCAGTTTCCTCATCTGAAAAATGAGCTGGAGAAGGAAACAGCAAACCACTCTAGTATGTCTGGCAAGAAAACCCCAAATTAGGTCATGAAGAGTCAGGCAGGACTGAACAAAAACAATTTTAAAAACTATGAAGTCAAAGGGATCTGAGTTCAAATCCAGTCTCTGGTGCTACCTATGTGATGTCTCTCCTAGACCTCAGTTTCTTCATTTGGAAACTGAATTATACTGGATGCCTCTTAAGGCTCCTTGCAGCTCTATCTCTATGAACACATGAGTTTATGAGTCTAAATTAGCCATGAGGAAGGCAGGCAGAGAATCAAGAAATGACTAAGTTAGAAGGGACCTTGGCAGTTTTCTAGTCCAGCCTACACACTAAAGAATCCCCATTGCTAATACCTGACAAGTGGAACATCTCTGTGGGAATTCTGGCTCTTCCAGAAGTTTTCCCTACTCTCAACCAGTCTTTTTTCTCCTCGCTCTCTGCTTGTTGCCAAGGCCCATTTAACCAAGTCTGTCCTGCCTCATGACTCCTCTTCTGTTCTTGTTTTGATGTCTTGTTTAATTCTCATATCGATATTCAGGGCATAGGAAACATCCTCAAGGACACCTATGACAGAAAAAGGAAGGGAGTAGAACATGCCATGGTGACAACAGCTAGACAGCCCCAGTGCTTGTGGAATGGTGAGGGGACCAGAGAAAGTCTTCAAATTTAATGGATAAGTAACAGGAGTGGTGGGGAGCAGGCCACAGGGAGGGGAGCCCATTTCTGTGACAAAGTCGACTGGAAGCCAATCTCAGAGTCAGGAAGACCCGGGTTCAGTTACCACTGCCCCTGATACACACTGACTGTGTAATAAAGGGCACATTACTCAGTCTCTCCACATTCCAGGTGACTTTCTAAGACTATTGAAGTTTTTTCTTAATTTAATTTTTTCCCAATTGCATGTAAAGACCATTTTAAATTTTTTTTTAAAATGTTTGAGTTTCAGATTTTCTCCTTCCATCTCTCCCCTCCCCTCCCCTGAGGTGGTAAGCAATTTGATATAGGTTATACATGTGTAATTATATAAAACATGTTGCCTTCTTAAATATGATTGAGCTTTGATGCAATCACCATTTGCAGGGCAGGGATTGATCTGCACTGGTAGCATATATTCCTCACAACAGTGAAATCACAGGTTGGATCCAAAAAGAAAATGTTTTAACAAGCAAGGATCTTTGACAAGGAAACACTGTTCTAATATAACAACAAAACAACAACAACTAGTATTTGTCTAGTTCTTTAACGTGTGCAAAGTACTGTACACACATTATCTCATTTGTTCTTCACAACCCTAAGAGGTAGGTGCTATTTATTATCTCCATTTTACAGAGGAAGAAACTGAAGCTAAGAGACAGTGACTTGCCCAGGGTCACACCACTAATAGGTTTCTGAGGCAGGATTCAAACTCTGATTTTCCTGATTCCAAGTCTTAGTGCACTGTGCCACTGCTATCTCCAAAGACCCTTTTTTACAGATGAGGAAACTAAGACCACAACAGGGTCTTGTGGTTTGCCCAAGGTCACATAACGGCTTTGAGGCAGGACTCAAATCCAGATGAACCAGTTCCCTGGTCTTCCTGCTACACTAATGGTTTCCAAATTCTATCTAGCAGCACTTCCCATTTGAACAGAAAAATTCCTCCTTCCTTCCTACTTTTTTGTTGTTATTGGTCAACCTCAAATCACATTTAATTTCTTGTTTTGTGCTGTGAGGATCTAATTATTCAATCTATTAATTTTACTACAAATGTTTTCTTTATTATGAATGCAAACATCAGCAAATAAAAATATTTCAACATAACAAAGATCAGAAAAGAGGATTGTAAATGCGCTTATGCATTTCTATAACATAGAGTTGTTATTGTTTTAAAGGCACATTAGGTTTTACATGGTAGTAACAAAACTACCCTATTTGTCTGTGTCTCCTTCTGAACTTTCTCCTCTCTCTATTTTTTATTATCTCCTCACTTTTTTTTGCTTTTTTTTTTTTGGAGGGCAATTGGGGTTAAGTGACTTGCCCAAGGTCCCACAGCTAGTTTTTGTGTTAAGTGTCTGAGGCCAGATTTGAACTCAGGTCCTCCTGACTCCAGGGCCAGTGCTCTATTCATTGTGCCACCTAGCTGCCCCTATCTCCTCACTTTTCATAAATCAATGCAAAAAATATAAAATTTTTATTAAAGCAAAATTAATCAATTGTTACCATTTTACCACAAAACAAAAGCATATCTGATACAATGAAATTGCTGTAGCCACACAAATTCTTTTTAATAAAATCATTTACCATTTTCCAATTTCTAATGTATTCAGATAACAATTACCATAGCAATATTATGTGATGGATGGGTTTGTTTGGAGGGGACAAAGTTTCTTATTTTAATATCATATTCTATAGTGAAATATTTTTGGGGAGATTGGTCTCAAGTGGGGAAATGACTGTAGTTTTCAGCTCGCCAGGGAGACAGCCATCAGACCAGAGGTTGTAACATAATTATCTCAGTCTAAACTGTTTCCCATATTGATGGGACTGCTGCTCTTTCTAGAACTTCCAGGGTGTTACTGAAGCTGTCAGACATGTTGGAAGCCTCATTGGAGATTTCACAATTATTTTAGGAGCTCTTGGGTTTCATGGAATCCATACAACTTTTCTCAGAAATGCCACATCTCTAGTTAATGTTGAAGGAGCTGGAGAAAGAAGGGCACACTAATGCATTGTTGGGGGAGTTGTAAATTAGTCTTACCATTCTGGAAGGCTATTTGAAAGTGGGCTAAGAAAGTGACTAAAATGACCTTTCAAAGATCCTCCTGCTAAGCACATACTCCAAGGAGCTCAATGATAAAAAGAAAGCATCCCATATGTACTCCCAAATAACCAGAGCAGAATCTTTTGTACTAACAAAGAACAGTAGGCAAAATGGCTAAATAAATTATGGCACATGAATGTAATAGACTATTTTTGTGCTATATGACACAATAAATACAAAGAATTCAGAGAAGTATGGGAAGACTTATATGAATGGATGCAAAATTAAAACAATATGCAAGGGATTTTAATGATGTAATAAGAAAGAAAAACAACCCAAAACTTAAACACCCCTATTTTCACAAAATTTTGCCCACCCTCATAGGGTTCAATGAGAGAAATTCTTTTATTAGGTCATCCATTAGGCTATTCAGAAGAGGCTATTATTATAACTCTTCCTAGTTGAAGACTGGGTTACCTAGATGAGGATCTCACACTCCCTTATGGTGACCATACAGAACATTTCTAAAACCTTCTATCTCTACAGGCCAGGAATAATCAGGAAATGTCTATTGTCCTAATAATCACAAAATAGCTCTGGAGTTCAGAATTGGGGTTTTTTTGGTTTGTTTTTCGGTTTTTAATATTCCCTTTAGTTTATACAAATGAGTGACTAGGGAAAAGATACAGAGCCTATCTATGTCCTTGAACTCTGTTGGCTTCTTCACATGGAAATGAATTTCTCAAAGAAGCTTCACATCCCTTACAAAAGTAAAAAGATCCACTCCTGAAAGAGGCTCATGCTGTACTAGGTACAAATGCAGACTGGGTGGGACACCCTTAATTTTTATTATCTTTGTTAACTGGACCCTTACTAGCTATAAAATGACTGAAGTTAGAAAGCAACTCATTCAAGTCTCACAAAACCCTCTTAAGTAGGTATTACATGAATTATTACCCTGATTTTACAGATAAAGAAACTTAGGCACATAGGTTAAGTGGCTCGTTGAAGGTCTGAGGGAAGATTTGAACACAGCTCTTCCCAACTCCAAGACTAGAAGTCTCTGTTCTATAAACACTGCTTTTCAATAACTCTGTCTTGTCCATGACCCTCTTAAAAATGTGGTTCTTAGAATTGAGCATTATATTCCACATGAAATCTTATCATCAGAAAATACAGTGGAACTATTACTTTTTTAGATCTGAACAGTTTACTTGTATCAATGTAGTTTCAGGTGTAATTAGTCTTTTTGACAGTTGTATCACATTGATATGCCAGTCAATAATCATGCCCACAATGTGCCAGGTACTGTGCTAAACCCTGAGGACACAAAGAAATGTAAAGAGCTCACATAGTCTAAGGCTTACACAGATATGTTCACAAATGTTCTAGACAGGAGAAAGGGAGCTGATTAACAGAAGGAAGGCACTGGAAGTGAGGGGCTGGGAAAGGCTTGCTAAGGAAGATGGGATTTTAGTTGGGACTTGAAGGAATCCAGGGAGGCCAGGAGGGAGAGATGAGGAGGGAGAGCCCTCCAGACATGAAGGATATCCAGGGAAAAGGCAGAGTCTGGAGATGGAGGAACAGAGTCTTGCTGGAGGAAGAACAAGGAGGCCATGGTCACTGGATCACAGAGCACGAAGGGATAAGGTTTAGTAAGACCCAAAAAGTGTGGGGTGGGCAAGTTACAAAGGGCTTTGAAAAACAGAGGATTTTCTATTTGATACTAGAGGCAAGAGGAAAGCATAGCAGTTTACTGAGTAGGAGGCATAATAGGGTCAGATGTGGAAGATGGACTGGAATGGGGAAAGACTTGAGGCCAGGAAACCAACAACCAGGCTATTGCAGTATTCGAGACATGAGGTGATGAGGGCCTGCACCAAGGTGGGGGCAATGTCGGAGGAGAGAAGGGGATGTACATGAGAAACCCAGAAAAGGAGAAATCAACAGGCCTTGGCAACAGATCAGATATAGGGCAACTTTCTACTATGGCATTGTGACAGCCTTGCACAGTGGCAGATTCATATGCCCACCATGGTGACATATGATACCCATCTCCCGTTACTTTTGTCTGTTCTATTCCTTGTAGATAAGATGTATCCATCCAAAATCAGGTCTCACCAAGTGCTACAGATAGCCTAGGGAATAAAACTCCTTGTGTTAGGACCAGGCTGATTATTTGTACTTTCTGTCACAGTGCTGAATTTAGAATCAGAAAATTGGGGTTCAAATTCCACCTCTGTCATTGGCTACCTTGTGTGACCTTGAACAACTTAGTGGCTATGGCAGCAAGCTGGGCAACAATGAATTGATCCATGGGACAGGAAGTTGGAACCATGCAGGTGATCAACATGGAAAAGCAAACTTTTGACAGGGCTCCATCCAGGGCAGTACTAGAAGTCATTTGTACCACCCCTCAGGGAGGAGGCTCAACCCATAACAGGCTGCTTGATTCTCTAGGGAACCTCAAATTCTTTCCCCTTACTGGTTTCCTACCTATAGTGCCATTATAAATGGCAAATACTTGGTGGGGGTGGGGGGTGGCGGGAGGAGAGGCAGAAGACCTACCCCCAAAGAAGAACACCTTTGACTTTAGGTGCTAATCCTCTCTATTTTAGACCAGACCTGTGATTTATTTCATAGAAGAATCTTCTGATTAGGGAATTCCCTCTTTTAATGCAGATCAGAACTTGCTCTGAAATGTATGATCTTGGAGATTTTCCTGGGGGCACTAGAGGAGTGGACTCTAGGAAAAGTTGGACAGGCAGTCCACAAGCCTTTATTAAGTACCTACATTGTGTGCCAGGCACTGTGTTAAGCTTTGGGGAGGCAAAAAAAGGAAAAAACATGGGCCCTGCCCTCAAGGAGCTTACATTCTAATAAAGAAGACAACATGAAAATCATTAGGTAGTAGGGGACAGTATAAATTGAGGTAATCTCAGAGGAAAGGCATTCAGGGGGATGGGGAAGACTCATTGCAGAAGGTAAAAATTTAGTTGACATTTGAAGGAAGCCAGGGGAATCAGGAGAGAGAGAGGAAGGAGAGCATTCCAGGTATGGGGGAGAGCCAGTAAAAATGCCCAGTCAGGAGATGGAGTGCTGTGTATAAGAGACAGCAAGGACTACAATGTTACTGAATTGTAAGTCAATGAATTGTCAAGGGCAGCTAGGTGTGTGCAGTGAATAGAGCACTTAGATAGATAGATGAGTCTTCCTGAGTTCAAAGCTGGTCTCACATACTTACTAGCTGTGTGACCCTGGGCAAGTCACTTCACCCTGTTTGCCTCAGTTTCCCTATCTGCAAAATGAGATGCAGAAGGCAATGGCAAACCACTCCACTCTCTTTGCCAAGAAAATCCCCAAGGAGGTGGGTGCAATTGAAAAACGATTGAACAACAATAGTTTATTAAGCAAGGGGGTGACAGGATTAGACCTGAACTTCAGGGAGATCACTTTGACAACTGAGGGGAGCTGGGGTGGGAACTTGAGACAGAGAGACCATGTAAGAGGTTGTTATGATAACCCCAGCATGAGAGGGTGAGGTCTTGAGGTAAGTTGGTGACTGAGTGGAGAGAAGCTGGTACACACAAGAGATGTTTTGAAGATAGAAATGAAACTTGGCCACAGATTGCCTATGTGGAGAGAGAGTGAGTGAGGAGAGTAGACGACTAGAAGGTTGATGGTGCTCTTGGCAATGAGGGAAAGTTCAGAAGGGAAGCAGGGAGGAGGCTTTGGAGGAAAGATAATGAGTTCATCTTTGGACAAGTTGAGCTTGAGAGTTTAGGGACATACAGTTCAATATGTGTAACAAGCAGCTGGAGATGCAAGACTGGAGGTCACAAGGGAGGTTAGGGCTGGATAAATAGCTCTGAGAATCATCTGTATAGAGATAATAATTGAATTCATAGGAGTCAATGAGGTTATCAAGTGAAATAGTGTAGAGGGAGAAGAAAAGAGGGCTCAGGACAGAACATTCCAAGAGATAGGAGATGGAGGAACCCATGTGTGGTCCAGCAGTATGGCTGGACCAAAGAGGGTGAGGAGAGGACCAGTGTATAACAAGATGGGAAAGTTAGGAAATCCAGTGAGGAATTCATAGGACAACAGAATGATTGTTTGGTAAGATAAAAAGACATAGGGTCACAACTCAAGGTGGATGATGAGTAATAGTGAGAAAGCTGAAATCAATTCCCCTTATCTTTTCCTTCTATTTTCTCTGCCAAAGAGAGTGATCCTTGGACTTGAAAAGCCCAAACAAAATTGCTCAATAACAAATTGAAAGCCAATAAATACAAGAAGATAGTAAGAGAGCACCCCCTAACCCTGATGAGTTCAAGTTCTCAAGCACAGAGCAACCACATGCCAAGGCGCTGAAGGACTCACTACACAGTGTTGCTCAGTCATTGTCAGTGACTTTGAAAGACTGAGGACAATGAGAGGTGTGTAGTAGGACTAGAAAAACATACAAGTTGCTCCAATTTTTAAAGAAATACAAGAGAACTTGGCTTGGATTTCTGGCAAACTTCTAGCAGACGTTATGAAAAGGGTAGTTTGTGAGCACCTAGAAAGGGAAGCAGATATCACGAGAACTCAATGTGACTTCATAAAGAGCATGCCTTGTGTCTTGTTTGAAAGGGTCACTACTGGTGGACCAAGGAAATTCTTTAGACATATTTTGCTTAGGGTTTAGCAAGACCTTTGGTAAAGCCTCTCAAGGTGGGTTTGTGAATGAGTTGGGAAGATATGGGATAAGAGATAGTGCAATTAGATGGACTCTAAACAAGTTGAATGGCCAGACCCAAAAGGTAGTCATCAATGGTTCAACGTCAACGGACAGAAGTCTCTAGTAGACTGAACATCTCCTGCATCTGTACTACGCTCTTTCCTGTTCAGTATTTTCCCAAATGACTTAGATAAAAGTCTACTTGCCTAATTTACAGATTATGCAAACCTGGAAGGAATATCTAACACACTGAATGACAGATTGAGTTTCCAGAAAGATCACAACAGATTAGAAAGATGGGTCAATTAAAATAATTTGAAAATCCTAAATTTTGATTCCCCAAACTCAGTTTTGAAAGTACAAAGTGGGGAATTTTGATTAAATAGCAGTTTGTCTGAAAAAGATTTGGTGACGCTGTCCAGGGCTTATGGGTGGGTACTACAATCTGAGTGAGTCAACAATGGGCTATGGAGACCAAGAAAGTCAAAGTGACCTTCAATTGTTGAGAATTGATGAGAAGCACGTTGTCCAGAACTTGGGAGGTGATAATCATGCTTCGATTGGCCCTGGTCAAATGAAAGTTGGATTATTGCGTCCTGTTCCGAGCCCCACATTTTAAGAAGGACATTGATAAGCTGATGAATAACACAAAGATGGGAGCCAGAATGAATAGCCTTGAGGTCTTGAGATTGTTTGTTCTGAAAAAGAGAAGATGAGTTAGGTGTGATGGGGCCCACTTAGAGTTCTTGATGGTGAAGAAGCTGAGGTTGATGGATCTCTTGACTTTGGGAGTTCTGAATTGCATCAGTATGGCGAGCCCCTAGGAGCAAGGGGGCAGAAGGCTGCTTAAGGAGGGGTGAACTGGCCCAGTTCAGGGGAAAAAAAGAGCAGGTTAAAGTTTCTATGCTAATCAGTGTTGGGATTGGCCAGTGAGTGACTGCTGAACTTCCAGCCTGAGTGAGATAGAAAGACCCAGTTCAGATAGATACGATAGATAGATAGATTAGATTAGATAGATAGATAGATAGATAGATAGATAGATAGATAGATAGATAAATAGAATGATAGATAGATGGATGGATGGATGGATGGATGGATGGATGGATGGATAGCTAAAAGAAATGAAAGGAAGAGGGGAATGTGATAGCTGTCTTCAAGTCTCCAGAAGGGTGCCATTTAAAGGAGGTATTAGAATTGTTCCACTTGGCCCTGGAGATAAGTGTTAGGAACAAGGGTCTAAAGTTGCAAAAAAAAAAAAAAAAGCGGATTTTGGCTTGATGTCAGGGAAAAACTTCTTAACACTAGGGTGATCTCAAAGTGAAATGAACAGTCTATGGTGGTGTATTTGTGTGCATGTGTATATACAAGGGATGAATATGATACTCCTTCAGTAGAAGTCTTCTAGTGAAGCCAGCTGGTCACTTGTGGGGAATGTTCTAGAAGGGATTCTTAACCAAGCATTTTCTAGATTCGGTTCAAGAGTTGAATGCAACAAACATTCATCAATGTCTCCTAAGTGTTCATCAAGTCTCTACATGCCCTGCGTGTACAAAAACATGGAGATGGGAGATGGAGTTAGGGACAGAAAAATTAAAGCAAACAAATGAAAGCCCGTCTCTGCCCTGAAGGAACTGACATTCTAGTGGAATGACCTTCCTACTCTGCCATTTTATGAGAGAAGTGAAGATGGAAAAGAAGAGATTGAAGAGTGGAGGTCAATTAGAGGCTGATTGGGGGTAGGGGGAAGGGAAGGGAATAAACATGTATGGTTTACTATATGCCAGGTTTTACAAATACTATCCCAGTTGATCTTTCAACAACCCTGTGAAGTAGGTATTATATTTATACTAATTTTACAGTTTTGGAAACTGAGGCAAACAGAGATTAAGTGACTTGTCCAGGTTCATACAGCTAGCAAGTGTCTGAGACTGGATGTGAATTCAGGTCGTTCTGACTCCTTGCCTGGAGCCACCCAGCTGCCTTCCCAAGGTAGACCATTATACTTCGGGCTGGTTCAGAAAGTTAAAAAACGTCTTATATCAAGAAAAAACCTCCTTAGTTATAACTTCCAGCCATTACTCTTTACTCTGTCCAGTGGGGCCAAGTAGAAAAAGAGCCTCAGAGACTGTCCCTACCCTTTAGGAGCTCACAATCTCATGAGAGAACCAACAAGCAAACACGTGTACAAACAAACTACATACAGGAAACAGAGCAGATAATTAAGAGAGGAAAGGCACTAGAGCTGAGAGGGGTGGGGGAAATCTTTTGGTAGAAGGTGGGACTTTAGTTGGGACTTAAGGGAAGGTAGTAGAAGAACTCAAGAGGGTGCACACTCCAGGCATGGGGGACAGGCAGAGAGAATGCAGGAAAGGAGAGGTCGAGGTTCTAGTACAGATACACGTCAGGCACTGTGCCAAGTGCCCATGATAAAAAGACACAAAAGATAATCCCTGTTCTCCAGGATCTCACAGTCTAATGTTACATGACAATATTTCAAATACTGGAAGACAGCCCTCATGTTTCCTTTGTCTTCCCTTCTCCTGGCTAAATATCTCCAGTTCCTTCAACTAATCCATATATGATTTAAGAAGGAGGTGGGAGAGAATTCAGGTGGAGAGGCCGGATTAGAGATGAGGGAATGGACATTAGGGATAGGAAATATGGGGTTAGAATTGAGGGAATTGATATTGGATTAGAGAAAGGAGGAAGGAAGGAGGAAAAAAGGAAGGAGGAAGAAAGGAAGGAAGGAAGGAAAGAAGGAGGGAAGGAAAAAAGGAAGGAAAAAGCATATAGTAAACGCCTACTATGTGCCAGACACAATGCTACGCATTTTACAAATATTTTATCATTTACTTCTGAGGTTGGTGAAGGGAAGATTGGAGAGCTGAAGTAGGGCAGTGAGGGTTATAGTACTCTAGCTCCCTTGGATCCTAGGTTCATAGATCTAGAGAACAGTCCAACTCTTGTGTTTTATACAAGACAAAGGAGGCCCAGAGGGAGGATTTTGTCTGGCCCAAAGTCATACAGATGACAGCCAAGATTCTCACCTAGATCCTGTGATTCCATAACTAAGCTTTCTTTCCAGGGCACTACAAAGGAGAGAAAATGGGGAGTTGAAGGAGTGAGTGTGTGTGTGTGTGTGTGTGTGTGTGTGTGTGTGTGTGTGAGAGAGAGAAAGAGAGACAGAGAGAGAGAAAGACAGAGAGACAGAGAGAGAGAGAGAGAGAGAGAGAGAGAGAGAGAGAGAGAGAGAGAAGAGGACAGAGAGAAAGAGAGAGAGAGAATCTGGGGGGAACAGAGATGGAAGAATGGAGACTGGAAGCAGAGGTCAGGGACTGAGCAGCAAAGATGGGAGGAAGCCACCAAATTGGAGGTTCAGTGGATGCCTGAGTGTTCGCCTCGGAATTTCCCCAAACCTAATAACAAAGTATTTAAATAGCCCACAAATTGCTTCATGTTGACTGTGTAAATAAGCCAAATCCCCAGCCCGTTTTTGTTCCACAGGCTATTTGTGTCTTAGAGAAGGGGGTGGGGGGGAGATGGGAAGGATGGGAAGAATTCAACAGAAGCTCAGGTCCCAAATCACAGGATCTGGGGACTCTCTGTTCTGAACCACCAGAGCCCCAGGGGAGAAGGGGAGGGCTGGACTGAGGAAAGGGGGAAAACTTTTTTCCTCAGCCAAATGTTTTCCTTCCCGAATACACACACACACACACACACACACACACACATACACTTTCTCTCTCTCTCTCTCTCTCTCTCTCTCTCTCTCTCTCTCACACACACACACACTCTCACACACACACTGCACTCTTGCATGCACGTAGAAATGGCATTCATACATACATATCTATGAGCACAAACATGGGAGGCAGAAGTGAGGGGCCCAGAAGGGCTCAGGTTCTGACTGGGACCCTCCAGGTGTCCCCAAGTGTACAGTGAGGTGGGATAAGAGGGAGGCACTTACACAGAGCCCACCACTCCTGTAAGCACGGGCTCCTCGACCTGGATCTGGAAAGGACCTCAGAGAACATCCAGGCCAACCCCCTCACTTTACAGATGGGGAAACTGAGGCCCAGAGGAGTTAAGTCACTTACACAGATAATAAGAGGTAGGGCCAGGATTTGAACTCGGGGATTCTGCTCCTAGTCCCAGTGCTTTATTCAGCTCTTACCCTTCTCAGTCTCTGTCAGTCAATACGCAATAAGCAGCTACCCATGTTGTACAACTTTTGGGAGCAGAAGCCATGGTCCCTGCCCTCAGGAAACTTAATGTCTATGAAGAGAAGGTGCCTGAAACATCCTGAGTTTCTCCCCAAGCAGTATGTCGACTAGACGTATTTTCCCTAATATTGCAAAGAACTGTATTCAGTGGGAAGAGAGAAATTTTAGTGCTGATTCAACATTAAATGAGAGGTTGCATGGTAATGAATAGAAGGACAGGCTTTGGGGTCAGGAGGACATGGGTTCAGGTCCTCAAGCCCTGCCTTTGACAAGTACTGATTGTATGATCCTGGACAAGTCACTTAACCTCTCCAAATTCCAAATCAGTTGCTGATCTGTTCTAGTGGCGGGAGTTCCCACACCAGGAGGTGCTTATCCTGATGCTATCACAGATCCAGACAGTTCTGCCCACCCAAACCTCCAAGAAAATAATTAAATGTGAAACTGTGCAAGTATCAAAAATATTGATTCACAGGGTTTAAGATTTGGGACCCCAGAGGTCACATGCTCCAACCTTAACAAGAACGTCCCTGCTTTGTGGTCATCCAGCCTCTAAGTGAAGCCCTCCTGGGAGGTGGGGAGCCACTCCTTTTCCTGGCCCAGGCCATTCATGGTCTTAACCTCAAGGCCGTGGAACCAAGAGTTTTATAACTAGATTTCAGGGGGATTCATGGATTCAGATGGGGGGGAGCATTTCATTATTTCAGTGAATAATGGATATGGATATATTTTATATCCATTTTATTACTGCTTTTATTGTTTAGTAGTAGTAGTATACATTTTAAAACATTTTTCATAAGAAGAGCTCCATAGGGTTCCCCGGACTGCCAAAGGGGTCTGTGAGACAAAGGAGATGAAGAATCCCAGATGGAGTCTAACCTTATCATTTCCCAGATGTGGAAAGTAAACCCCAGGAGGGGAAGGGTCCTGTCCAGTGCTTGCATAGACAGTGTGAGTCAGGCACAGACAATTAAACCCACTTCAATTCCACCCTACAAGCATTTGATAAACAAATGTGCACAGCCCTGGGGTTCCAAAGACAAAAAAATAATTTTCAAACTTTTTTTTTCCAAAAAATGAAAGTTCCTTGCTTTAAAGTGTTTCTTTTCTGCAGGAGGATTCCACATTGTAAAGAGACACATAAATGCAAGCTAATTTTAGGAGGGAGAAAACACTCCATCCAGGGGATGACAGAGGATGCTGTAGTATCCACCTGTAGGACATGGAGCTGGAGCCAAGTCTAGAAGAAAGTTAAGGATTCTAAACTCCCCAGACAAGGAAGGCATGCGCTCCAAGCAGGGGCCACAGCTAGGGCAAAGAGTCGGTAGTGGGAGATGGAACTTCGGTTTGGAGATCATAGAATGATAGCTCTAGAACTGGAAGGTACATCAGAAGTAATCCAATCCAACACCTTCGTTTTTCAAATGAGGAAACTGAGACCCAGGGAGTTTAAGTGACTTGCCTTGGGTCACCCATGTCTTAAGAGTCAGGGATATTTGAACTCAGGTCCTTGGATGCTTTTAGAGAACTCAGTAAGGGGAAAAATATTGGATGAGTGTATAAGGGAGGCCAGAGCCAGAGAGAGAAGAGTTTTTTAATGCTAAGAAGAAGTTTATATTTTATTTTAGAGGCAATAGGGAGTCAGTGAATATTCAGAGGCAACTTGGGCAGAACTGTGCTTTGGGAAGACTATTTTGGCCGTTGTGTAGAGGAATGATTAGAGAAAAGAAAGACTAGAACAGGAAAATAAGTATAAGGGTATTGCAGCAATCCAGGTGAGAAGTGACACGAGTGTGAGGGAGCAGGGGTAGACCGGGGAAGGGGCAGGAGGAGCAGATTTGACAGATTTTGTGGAACCCCAGGTTCTCTGCCTCCAGACCCCTAGGTTCCTTTCTGACTGTGCTGACTCATGACGATCCTGGGAGGTAGATGGGGAGGATGGCCTGACATCCCTGGGAGGGGAGAGAACACGTTATATCTCCCCAGGGCCATGGGAGTACTCTGAGGGCTGAGATGAGGGCACACGCTGGGGGTCACTATCAGAGGCTGCTCTTCCAAGCTGGCTGCAGCCCTTAGAAGACATCACCCCCATGAGTAGTGAGCTCAGGCTGTTCTCTGCTGAGCCTAATCAGCAGCCTCACCGTGTGTCCCACTGAGGGGTCATGAACTCAGGATAGTGCTTCACGTGGGATAGGAGTGAGGGCTGCCATGAGGCTCCAGTCCTGGGCAGCTGTGTCCTCTGCCAACTCCACCTGCCAGAAACCTGCCCATGTTTTCTTCCTCCCTCCCCCTCAATACATCAATCTTGATACAATGAAAGGAACATTGGCCTGGGAGGGAGAAAATTTGGCTTAGAGTCTGGCTCACTCACTAACCATGTAACATGGGGCAAGCCACATCCTTTCTGAACCTGTCTTTCCCTGGGAAACAAGGATTTCTAGGACCATGGCTTTTAAACTGGAAAGGACTTTAGTAGGTATCTAGTTCAACCAATCCCCTTATTTCACAGATGAGGAAGAAGGAAGGAAGGAAGGAAGGAAGGAAGGAAGGAAGGAAGGAAGGAAGGAAGGAAGGAAGGAAGGAAAAAGAGAAAGAGAGAAATGATAAATGGATAGAGACTGATAGAGGATAGATAAATAAGTATGTAGATAGATATGCATATATTAACATAAATGGATGATAAATAGATGCATGGATGGGTGATAGATAGATGGAGAGGTAGAGAGATAGAGAGATAGACAGCCAGATCATTTATTAAGCACTCCCTTTGTGCCAGGCACTGTGCTAAGCTCTGTGAGGGGAGTGGTCACCTCTCATTATGTGGTAAGAGCATTCATATCAACCCATGCTTCTCTCCTCCAGGCTAAACACATCCTGTTCTTTTAACCCATCAAACTGAGAAAAGTCAAGACCTTGGATCAAATCCTTTCTTCATCACTAGCTGTGTGATGATGGGCAAGTTGCTTAAGCACTCCAAGTCTCAGTTTCCTCATCTTTAAGACAGAGATACCAATCCCTGTAATGCTCATCCCCTAGGTCTGCTGTGAGGTTCTAGTGAGTCATTTGAAAATACTCTAGAACAGGTCTTGATTGTGATGGCACCAGGTAGAATGTTAAGTATGAACAAGACAAGAACAATGTTCACCATCTGATCTTTGAACCTGGGGTGGAAGCCTGGGGGGTGGGGGCACAGATTACTTTTAGCTGGGTGGGGTGGCACCCGAGCTGGGTCTAGTAGGAAGAGGGACCACAACAAATGAGAGGCTTCAACAGATGATGTTGGGATGGAAGTCATTCAAGGCGAGGAGAACAGTATGAGCAAAGACATGGAAATATGCAGAATGCAAAGAGGAGACTGTCTTGGGTTCAATGGGATGATGAGCCTGTGAAGGAAGGGAATAAGCATTTATGAGTGACTACAGTCTGTCAAGCACTGTGCTAAATGCTAGGAATACAGACAAATTTGGTTTGGTTTGGCCTGACAATTAACACCAAGAAAACCCAGGTGCTCCACCAGCCGCCACCACACCATCCATAGGTGGAACCATTGGTTACAGCAAACGGAGCGGTTTTGAATGCTGCGGGTAAGTGCACTTACCTTGGCAGCGTACTTTCCAGAGATGTGCACATTGATAATGAGGCTGATGCATGCATTGCCAGAGCTGGCTCAGTATTTGTGAGACTCAAAAGTGTGGGAGAGAAGAGGTAGTAGACTGACTACCAAGGAATACAAGCAGCAGCAGAAAGAAAGACAAAACCTGCCTTCAAGGAGCTTACATTCTAATGGTAGAAGATAGAATATAAAAGGAATCTGAAAAGGGAAGGTTGAGAAAAAAAGAAAGGAAGGAAGGAACGAAGGGAAGGAGGGAGGGAAGGAGGAAGGGAGGGAGGGAGGGAGGGAGGGAAGAAAGTTAATGGAGACCCCAGGAGGAACTTAGCAATGGGAGAAAGGGACCAGGATATTCCAGAGTGAGGAGAACCCCGATGCTAAGGGAGGGCCCAGGGTGAATTTGTAGCTGAGGCACAGTATTGAAGTCTAGAAAGTTAAAAGAACACATGTAAGAGGAATTAAGAAAGATGCTTCAAAGGTCATCTCATCTAAATCCCTCATTTTACAGATGGGGAAACTGAGGCCCAGAAGCAAAGTGACTTACCCAAGGTCTTCAAGCAAAGGCTGGATGACCACTTGTTGGGAATATTATAGGGGAGATTCTGGCTCCAAAGCTATGATTTTAGACAGGAGAAGAGAGAGGGAAGGGTCAAAGATGCTTCTAGTTTGGTGCCTGAGAGATCAGTGCAATGGTAGGACATCAATAGAACAGAAATAACTTTCTAACTCCCGTTAGAAAAAGGGGCCGGTTTACTGGAGCAGACCACAATCAGAGAATCTCAGAGCAAAAGAGGGCCTCAGAGACCACCTACTCCAATACACATCTAAGCAAAAAAAACCCCTCTACCATATCCCGAAGGAGAGGTCATCCAGTCTTCACTTGAAGACCTCCAATGAAGGAGAGCTCACTATCTCCACTTTGGGACAACTCAGATATATTTACTGATCTCCAACCTAAATATGCCTCTCCACAACTTCTACCCATTACTCCTGTTCTGTCCTTGAGGGGGTCAAGCAGAAGTGATGTAATTCATCCTCCAATCGACAACCTTTCAGACAATTACAATTACAATGTCCTCCCCAGTCCTCTCTTGTTCAGGCAGTTCCTTGAGCTGGGCTCAAGGCCCTTCTTTGTCTTGGTTGCTCTCTTCTGAACAATCTCTTAGCTTATCAATATGGTGCCCAAGTGATGGTTTCAGTTTTCCATGATGAGGTGAAGACAGATATCCATCAGGCAGCTGGAGAAGCAGGCTTGGAGTTCAGGGGAAAGGCTGGGGGCAGATATGTAGGAGGGAGAGGAATTCCCATTGAAACCAAGAGAATTCCATCCTTTGGTTTCCAAACAAGATTCCACCATCTTGTAAGCAAGATGTCTCTCGCTCCTCCCAACCAGGAATCTCTCCTGATCTTCCCTCCCAGAGACATTCATCCCAAGGGAAAATCTAATGGTGAAAGAATCAAGAAATTGTAGTCATGGGATGTTGCAGCTGTAGGGAACGTCATGATTTCTCTAGTCCAAGACCCTCATTTGACAGATGAAGAAACAGTTCCAGAGAAGAGACTTGACCTGCCTGGAGTCTCACAGCTAGTTCCTGGCAAAGCTGGAATGAGAACCCCAATTTCCGGGCTCCCACCAAATTCCATTTATTTTAGGCTTTGCCTGGTTTTCATTAAGATTACTGTCCTAGGAACATAGCATCATGGGATTTAGAATTGGGAGGGACTTAAGGATTATCTAGTTCATTCCAGCATTTTACAGGAGGGAAACTGAGTCACAGAGAGAGGAAAATAACGTGCCTTAGGTCACCTAGGTAGGAAATAGCACAGGCGGTATTGGAACTCAAAGGTTTCTGAGACTCCAAAGTCATGTCCTTCTTATGACACTAAGCCTGGGGTCTGATTTTCATCAAGTCCTTCTTCTGGCTGTCCTCCAGGCCCACTCCTACTACCTGCTTGGGATGGGGTCTCAGAGATGAGATGGCTGTCCCCTGGACCAAAAGCGTTTATGGGATTGAAATCTGGCCTGGGACACAGAGCGGGAGCAGATGTGAGCAGCTCCCCCCGGACTGGGTGGGGCTGGGAAGGGATGTGGGGGGTGTCTGTGGGCCCAGAGTCCCTCTGCTGTCACGGTGTCCCCTTGATCCTCTATCCAAGAGGGAAGAGAGGAAGGACGGGTCTTTCCGGGCCATAATCTCCTCCACATGGTGGGCACAGCAGGGAACTGAACTCATGGAGCTTTCAGGATGGGGGAGTAAGGGGGGGGATGGTCAGAAGCCAGCAGGCAGGGGTGTATCTCCCCAGAGCTATGGGGAAACCTCCAGCCTCCTCCCCTCTGTGCTCCCATCTCCCTTTGAGGGTTCTCCTGCAGACCCACTGCCTAGATCTCCCCAAAACTCGCCCCTTTGGCTCTAGACCTCTTTGCTCTCCTGTGCATTGTAGAGAACACACAGACTTGGTATCAGATAGGTCTGAGTTCAAATCTTACCTCAGGTGCTTCATAGCTCTGTGGTCCTTGACAAATCACTTAGGCTCTCTGAAGCCTCAGTTTCCTCATCCATAAAATGGGGCTAATATTAATAGTACCTACCACAACAGAGCTGGTGTAACGATTGAATGGGATCATATAAAAGCTTTGCAAACATCAGAAGTGCTAGGCCTATTCGAGCTAGAGTTTTCTTTACTGCTATCTGCCCTGTCAAACTCTGGGAAAGCATGACTCTCTGGAGACGCAGGCAATGTGGCCCGGTGGGCAGAGCCCTGAGCCAGGAACAGGAGACCTGGGGTTAGGCTGTGCTGCCTGGAACAAATTGCTTCCTCCTCTGAAATCTTTCCTCTGCTGTTTGGTGTACATGACCTTCACCCTTAGAATATTGTCTATGCATAAAAATTATCTCTTACTCATAGCATTCATCAATGATAAAACTTGTTTACCATCTTCTTGTTCCCCAACCTAAACCTCCAGGCTCCAAACCTCCAGGTGAGCAGCTCCAGGCATGAAGAAACTGGTCCAGCCCCTTCATTTTACCAGTGGGAAAACAGAGACCCAAAGTGCCCAGGGAGTGGGGCTGAGCTGGGACTTAAAGCCGCCTCCTTCAGCTCCAAGCTGCAGTTCCTTGAATCAATAGTCAATGCCCAGAAAATATCCTTTGATAAGAAGGTAGACTGGTAGAGTGGGAGCCAGATTTGAGGTCAAAAGACTGAATGAGAATTTCTGCTCTGACACATGCTTCCTGTATGACTTTGGGAGGTCACTTCCCCTCTGGGTGCCTGAGTTTCCTCATGTGGAAAATGAGGGGGTTATACCAGAAGGATTTTAGGGTCTTTTCTAGCAAAGCTGTAACTAGGGTGGGGCAATCGGGGTTTTGTCCCAAGGTAAGGAATCTAAAGGAAGCGACAGCACTTGCAGTCCTTTCGGAAGCCTGGAAGCTTAGCACCTAGTTAGCAAGAATAGTCAGTTAAAACCGGCAGCTTCCAGATGGTGCACTGGCAAACACCCTGGCAGCTTTGGAGGTCCATTTGGAGCCAATTTCCCTGGCAGCCAATTCTCCTGGCAGGCTTTTGTGCTATGTGCCCTGGGTAGAAGAAAAAAAATGCCAGCTTAAGTTTTATCTTCCAGTTCTAAGTCCTTTGATAAATTTATGAACTTGGAGGTGGCAATGTCAGATTGTGACTTAATGTATTACCCCTCCAGGAAGAGGAGTTTCCTTGGGAGTGAAGGATGGAATGATGTCCCAGCTCCAAAGGGATAAAGTTCCAGGAAACTTCAGGTACTGGCTCAGACTTGGGAGAGGGTACTGGGTGGAGGTGGTAATTGATTCAGGAAAAGAGGTCTTCCAGTGAGTGACTTTCAGATGTGGGTGTTTCCCTATATTGATTCTGGGTAAAGTAAACCTCTTTAAGTAGGAATGTATATAGACAGGATCTAGGACTGATGACTATAAACTCTTGAAGTTGGAAGATGATGATGGTGGTGGTGACAGTGATGATGGTGATGGTGATGGTGGTGGTGATGGTGAAGGTGATAATGGTTATAGTGATGATGATAATGAAAATGGTGATGGTGATGATGATGATGATGGTGATAATGGTTATAGTGGTGGTGATAATGAAGATGATGGTGGTGATGGTGATGTTGGTGAAGAAGAAGATGATGATGATGGCAACAGTAGTGATAGTGATGATGTTGCTGGTGGTAGTGGTGATGGTGATGATGATGATGATGGTGAAGAAGATGATGATGGTGTGGTGGTGATAGTGATGATGGTGATGATGGTTATGGTGATGGTGATGGTGATGATGATGATGATGATGATGATGGTGAAGAAGATGATGATGGTGTGGTGGTGATAGTGATGATGGTGATGATGGTGGTGGTGATGGTGATGGTGATGATAAGAATGGTGTGGATGGTGATAATGATGATGAAGATGCTGATGGTGATGGCAATGATGGTGGTGATGGTGATGTTGGTGAAGAAGAAGATGATGATGATGGCAACAGTAGTGATAGTGATGATGTTGCTGGTGGTAGTAGTGATGGTGATGATGATGATGATGGTGAAGAAGATGATGATGGTGTGGTGGTGATGGTGATGGTAAGGATGGTGAGGATGGTGATAATGATGATGAAGATGGTGATGGCAATGATGGTGGTGATGGTGATGATGACGACGACAGCAGCTAGCATTCATATAGTACCTTAAGGTTAACAAAGAACTTTATATTTGTACTTCATTTGATCCTCATAACTTTGGGAGATAGGTATTAATTTTATCCCCATTTTACAGGTGAGGGATCTGAGATTGAAGGAAGTTAAATGACTTGTCCAAGGTCACACCACTAGTAAGTATCTGAAATAGGATTTTAATTCAGGTCTTCTTGACTTTAAATCCAATACTGTATCTTGGTGCCACCTAACTACTGGATAGTGGCTGTTTTCCCAAACCCTAAGCACTAGGATCAGAGATAACCCTGGTAGCTGGGAGGATATACTGGGGCCAAATTTTAGTTATTTCCCTTTCCTCAATGGAGGATGCCTCAGCCATTCAATCTACAAGCATTTATTTTTTATTATGTGCCAAGCATAATATTAAGTACCCAGGATGTAAAGAAAGCCAACCCTCCAAACCACCCCCTTCCAAAAAAACCCCCATCACTATCTGACCTCAAGAGTTTACCTTCTAATGGGGGAGACAACATGTAGATATTCAGATACATACCAAATATATAAAGAGAATATGAAGGTAATTTAGAAGGGAAAGGCTGAGGGAAGGGAACATGGTGGAGGAGGGAGGCCAGGTAAAGTCTCCCACAGAATATAGGCTAAGAACTGAGTTTTCAAGGAATCCAGGGAAATTAGGAGCACACCAGTACAAACGTCCAGAGCCTGCAGATGGAGTGGCCAGTTCAAGGAACTACAAGAGGACCAGGATAATGGAATCATCTAATGTGCACAAAAGAGTAAGTTGTAGGAAGGCTAGAAATGTAAAAGGGGGCCAGGTTAGAAAGAGCTTAAAATACCAAATGAGGATTATATTATATTTGATCCTGGAGATAATAAGGACCCACTGGGGTTTATTAAGTGTGGGGAGTGGGAGACATGGTCAGATCTGTACTTTAGAAAAGATCACCTTGACTGCTAAGGGGAGTATGGATTGGAGAAGGGAGAGAATTGAGAGAGGGAGATAAGTTAAAGGTATAAAAGCTAGGTGGTCCAGTGGGTAGAGCATTGGACCAGAGGATCAAATGAGATATTTGTAAAGAGCTTAATAGAGTACTTGACACACAGCAGATACTTAATAAGATCCTTATTTATTTCCTTCCTTTCTTTATAGGTTTTCAGGATACACCTCTTTCCTGGTTCTCCTATCTCTCTGATCACTCCTTCTCAGCCTCCTTTGTTGAGTCTTCATCCAGATCACACCCTCTAACCACAGGTGTCCCTCAGGATTATGTCCTGGGTCCTCTTCTCTTTATATACTACAGTTGTCCCTTCCACATCTCGGGGGTTAGGGGCAATCTGGAAAATCTGTGTAAAATATTTTGACCCTCCCTTCATACCAGAGAATAAGTCTGAATTTTTTCTTTTTCTTTTATGGACTGTTTATACTTTATTGTAAAATTTGTGTTTATATTATACAATACTATACATATATATGTATGTGTATATATTATGCATTTCCGAGTTTCTAAACTTTTTTGTGTCATTTACTGGCCTTCACATGTCATCTGTGGTTTCTGCAAAACAACCAAAAAATCCCCGTTTAATTTCTTAGGTTGATCTGCTATATATCAAAACCATGATGGGGAAAGTCACAATGAAGAAGGGATAACTATACTTTACTTGGTGATCTCATCAGCTTCCATTCATTTAATTATTCTCTCTAAGCTAATGATTCTCAGATCTACCTTTCCTGCTCCAACCTCTCTGTTAACCTCCAATTTTACATCTCCAGCTGCCGTTCAGACATCACAAAATGAATGTCCAGAAGATATCTGAAACTCAACATGTCCAACATGAAACTCCTCATCTTTCTCCACCAAGCCTTTCTCCTTGCCAAGCTTCTCCCCGATCTATTGGGGAGCTATTGTTCTTGTCCCAAGAGACCCAGTGATTGTTTGGAGGAGCCAAGATCTAAAGGACCATGAGTAAAATGAAAGTTCAGATTAGAGAGTGCTTGATTTGAAGATATAGGACCTTGTTTCAAACCTTAGTCCTACCTTTTGCTTGGGTGGCTTTGGGCAAGTCATTTCCCTTTTCTGAGTCCCAGTTTTTTCTTCTTTAAAATGAGGAAGGCTAGAAGAAATGAGAGCTTAAAGATCCCTTTCAACCCTAGATCTATAGTCCCATGATGAGGTGGAAAAACATTGACTCTAATATCCTAGGACTTGGGTTTAAATCTGCCTCTGATCTAACTACACACATGACCTCCAGAAAGTTGTTCCATTCCCTGAGCCTCAGTTTCCTCACCTATAAAAAAGGGGGTTGGATTAGATTGTCTCTGAGCTTCCTTTCAGTTCTAGATTCTATGACTGTGATTCATTATCCCAAGCATAGAGTAATGCCCCCATACAGGAAGGTCGAAAGTCACCAAAAATCGTCTCCCAGAAGAGTAGTCCAAGCCCCCTGCTGCTCCTGTGCCAGTGCCCTCAGCCCTCAGGGAAGTCAGACCTCCCTTTTGGAGGCCTCTCTGGCCACATGTCCCAGGGTGGGGAGGGAGGAGTGGAAGCTCTTCTTTAATCTCTGGCATCACAGATCTGGAGATGGAGAGGAATACAATCAGCTTTGAAGAGCACATACTGTCCAAACTTGACATGCAGGGAGGGGCTTGCATTCATGCTGACTTCCCCTCCCCTCCACAGCCCTCCCTTCTCCCTCTGGCCTTGCTGAGCCTGGGTGGGCAATGGAGGCAGAAGATGCCAGCAATTTTGCCTTCAGATCTATTGGAAATGATTTTAATATGAGATGATTCTACTCACACCACATGTCTTTCCTTTTTCTTTATTTTCTACAGTCCCCTCCTCTCCTTCACTCACCCCCTCCAACACACACACACACACACACACACATATACATGCACACACACACACACACACACACATACACACACACACACACACACACACACACACACACACACACACACCCCTCAATGACTTTTATTGCCCTGGACATTTGTGTGAAAGCAATAACTTCACTGTCTTGGGTTCCATCTGTCCCTGCTTATTTCTCCAAGATCTGCCTAATTCAGTGATCACAGGGAGTTACTCTGTCCCAAACAGGGCTACCCTAAAGATACAGCATCACAAGGTGGGGTTCAGATGAGTAGAATTATGAAGGTTAGGACTTAGGGTTAGAGAGGCCTTAGAAAGAACTTCATCCAATCTCCCTTTATTTTATCTGCTAGAGTTGCAGTTCATCCATTACTCCCATGCCCCTTAAAAGTAATCACCTTTATTAGGCAAAGACTCTCCCTAATTGAATCATTAATCAAAACTAGGCAGGTATGAACTCCTTGAATCAAGCAAAGACAAATTTCCACTAGGTGTGACAAGAAGTCTGTTTCAACTGGGTGAAGGACTTGGTCATGCTTTGAGGAACCTGTGGAAAACAAGAAGCTGTCTCAGATTGGGAGAAGTTTTTGTGGTAGTAGAGAGGAAGGAACAGAAGTACCAGGGGCTGAGTCCAAAGGAGCCAGGGGGGCCCCAGAAAAAAGAGAAATGAAAAGAAGTGAGCTGGGAGAAGGGAGAGATTGGGGAGAGCCTTTCCAAACATCTACAAGTAGAAGACTTAGGCTAATTCCCCCAGTTGTATCCACCTCCTCCCCCAAGAACAGATCTACTCATCCCCATCTTCTCCTCCTGGTGCCTCACTATTAACAGACACTGCAATTTACTCTGTTGTTTCTTTACCCAGATCCTAACTGGGGGCTCTGAGCTATTGTGATTGTTGTTATTATTACTGAGCAAGTCACTTAACCCTCATTTGCCTCAGTTCCTCATCTCCAAACTAGGGACATACTGGAGAAGGAAGAGTCAAACCATTCCAGTATCTTTGCCAAGAAAACCCCATGGATAAAGTTCTTAGGGTCATGTGGAGTGTGATACAACTGAAGTACAATAAGAAGGAAACAGAAGAGGGAACCAAAGGAAACTCGGGGTCACTTAGTTGTCCCCAGGCTTAGAATGAACTAATCATTCTAGCAAGAACTTATTCATTGGTGAGGGATGGTGGGAACCACAAGGAGCCTAAGTCCAGGAGCTGGGAGAAGCAAAGATCCAAAAAGGTGGGGTTTCTGCTGGTGAACTGTCTTCTGTTTGCTCCATCTGTATCCATCTGTATATGAGCTAACTGCCAGTGGAAGGGAGCTGAGCAGACTGAGTGGTCCTAGCAAGAGAAAACATCCTGAATAAACTAAGGCTCTCTCTGGAGCTCCCAGGGATGGCTCCAGAGGCACCACGAACAAGCATTTGCTAAGCAGTAAGTCACAAATTTTGCCAAGGGAATTGCTGGTAGAGACGAAATGATTTAGGATCTTGCTCCGAGCAGTGTAAGCAGCAGCCCGCTGTGAGTACCCTCTCTTTGTACTTCCGCCAGTCCAGTGTAGCATTGATACTGGGGGGGCAGGGGAAGCAATCTGGTCTGTATCCTAGAGTAGAAGGTAGAATTAATCCATCAACAAGCAGTTCCCAAATGCTCACCATGTTCTGAGGGCTGTTCTAGGCACTAGGTATGCCAAGACAAAAGCTAGGGGCCACCACAGGCCACACAGTCTTGGGCCTGCAGGCAGGAAGCCCTCAGTTCAAATCAGACCACAGACACTAGCTGTGTGACCTTGGGCAAGCCACTTAAATTTGCCTCAGTGTCCTCATCTCTAAAATGAGATAATCATAGAACTTACCTCCCAGGGTTGTTCTAGGGATTAAATGAGATGATACTGGTAAAGCACTTAATTTCCTTCCTTCCTTCTTAGAATAAGGATGTGAAGAGAAAAAGGGGAATCCTAACCTTGATGAGGAGATTCCAGTGTCCAAGAATGTGACACAGAGAAGAAAGAAAGAAGGACCCACAGAAGATCTAGAGAGAAGTAGCAGGTACAGGGCCCCTTCCCTACAGGGAAATCCAAAGTTTCTCAAGGAGAATAAGCACATTCCTGGGATGGTGTGGCTCATGAAGGGTCATGCAGAAAAGATCAGGGGAAGGAGATGTTGTGGTTGATGACTCATTATGGAGGGGTACCAAGGCAGCTATTTGTGGACCTATCCTAAGCAACCGAGAGGTGTTCTGATCCTCCATGTGTCCAGGATGTGACAGAGAGCCTTGAAAGACTAGTCATACTCGACCACTGCCTGCTCATGGTGATTCATGTGGGGACTACAGATCCTGCCAGAAGGACTCTAGAAAGCATTCCTAAAAATGATGAAGTCCTGGGCAAAAAACTAAAGACTTTAGGGGCACAGGTGGTGTTTTCATCACAATTGCTGATTGAAAGAAGGGGCTTGAGAAGAGAGAGACAGATTTGGGAAGTAAACAGATGGCTGAGTTGGTGTCCAAGATTGGAACTTGGATTTCTGGACCGTAACTTAAACACACATATGCATACATATATATGCATATGTATGTGCATGTATATTTTTTCCTGGAGTCTTATGAATCTGATGAAAAGGAATTTAAGCTGAAAAGAGAAGGAGGAAAAAAAAACACTCTCATATCCCATAAAAAACCTAGAGCTATAGAGACTTGGTTGCTTGTTGTCCTTCATTTTCAAAGAGGACCAAAATGACATCACTATGTTGGGATCAGTTATTGTGTGTCCGACTGTGGCTGATCATACCAATGTGAGCTTGGAAAGCTCTACCACAGGTTGGGCACAAATATAGAGACTAGGAAGTACAAAGAGGAAAAATAACTGGAGAAAGCAAGTAATTCATTCAGGAATAGATCCATGGAGAGTCAGGAATGAAACACATGTCCTCAGGCATCTTTATATAAGAGCACAAAGCATGAGTAATTAACAGAGTAAACTATATATGCCAACACAGGAAGACAAATGTGATCACATAGGTACCACGAAGCCTTGGTGAGTTGGAATCAATGACTGATCTATGGCTCTGGACAACGAGTAGAGTAGATAAGAGTGGAGTGAGGAGGTGCAGGGCAAAGTTTCCTCATCTCCCAAATTAGGGGGTAGGGTGGGTCTAATGAGATGGTCCCTTCCAGATCTAAACCTGTGATGTTCTGATCTTACTCTTCCAAGGTAATTCAGGAACCTCAGTTGGGAAACGTAATGGAGGGTAGTAATCAGCAGCAATCATGCTTGAAGATTTATGAAGCACTTTATAGATATGATCTCATTTGATCCTCACAACGAGAGTGAGAGGTAGGTAGGTGCTATTATCATCCCCATTTTACAGATGAGGCAACTGAGGCAAACAGAAGTTAAGTGACTTGCCAAGCATTACACAGCTAGTAAGTGTCTGAGGCCAGATCTGAACTCAGGACTCCCTAATTACAGACCCAGCATTCTATCCATTGCAACACCTAGCTGTCCCTATGAATATGCTACAGACCACCTGGATAGAAAGAAGAGTGGGATGAAGAATTTGGGAAACAGATCACAAACTTGGTATAAAAGAATGAATTATGATGACGGGTAAATTTTAATTACCAAACATTTGACGGAGCTCTAGGTCCACCAAAAGAATAAAAGAATAATGATTGAAAGGTAGAATGAGCAACAATGAGAATGACATTGACACTGACAAAGAAAATGTTCTGAACCTGACTCCAACCCAGCATGGAGAAACTATAGCTCCTGCAGAAATGATGGGAACCCAGGGACAGATGACCACTCCTCAGGATCTCCAGATTAGTTGTGACCACACCATCCTTTTAGTCCTGCCCATAACTGGACAGGAATTCTCTCTGCAAGATTCCTACCCAACTGGTTGCTCATTCTTTGATTGAAGACCAAGAAAAGAGGGAGCCCATTTTGGAGTTGCTCTGATCAGGTTTTTCCTGATATTAAGCCTAACTTTTCCTTTACAACTCCCACCTATTCATTGTTCCTGGTTCTGTCCCCTGGGGACAAATAAACAACTCAAATTCCGCTTTGATGAATCAACAGGAATTTATTAAGTGTCTACTATCTACTAGACACTACAGAGACAAACACAAAAAATGAAACTATCCCTACTCCCAAGGAGCCCACATCCTACTGTGGGAGATAGCAACTATATGAAAATATGTATTATAGCATAAATCTAAAGTTAATAATTGCAAATATATGCAAAAGAGCAACATTCAAGATCACTTTAGAGGGAAGGCACTTGCATTGGGAAAATCAGGAAAGGCTTTCTCGTGCTTGAGCTAGGTCTTAAAGGAACAGAGAGATAAGGAGGTAGTGGATTCCAGGTACATGGGGCAGCCAGTGTGGAGGACACTGTGGAAGGGAGATTGGGAATGGGACATTGTAGAAGAAAGGTTGAAGATGATAAATTGGAGAAGGGGCACTAAGGATGGGGAACAGGGTGTGTACATTGGCACCCGGAGGTTCTGAATCACTGGGACTGGGCAAGTATAAGGACATGGCAGTGGGCTAACCACTGAGCCCTGAGTCCAGACAGAGTTTCAGCAGTTTGGGAGAGGCACAAGATTAGAATTTTTGAGGTCTTTCCTTTAGCTTCAGGTGGTGATGCTGTGTTCTATGAAACTCAAGGAGGTCCACCTTATAACAGGCGGAAGTAGGTAGAGGTACAGGAGCCTAGTCAGGAGGCAGGGGCCCTTGCTTGTCTTAGAAAAGGCCAGGTTAGAGGAAGAGAAATGGAAGAGGTCTTGTCCCCAGAAGACAGCTCAGTGCTAGAAATGGTCCTGGGGCAGGACCTCAGAGAATCAAAAGGCAGACAGTGATCCCAGTGTGTGACACTAGAGATAGCCAGGAAGCTGGCAGGTACACTAACATTCATGGTCAGTGGTGGAAATGGCTCTGAGGCATGGTCTGATAGGAAACTAGCAGGCAAACTCTGTATTGGAGTAGGGACTGGGAAGAGGGGCAGTTCATATAGTACCTTTCTCTAGTTTTATGGTGTTTATAGCTGATGAAAAATTATTAATGCAATCACAATAGCTTAGAGTCCCCAGTAAGGGAAATTTTCTAACAATGAGAAATAGATTTAGTTTACTGCCCTCATTTAAAATTTTATTATCTTAAAACCTCCAGAGATAGGTAAGCCCCTTCCTAGAGCATCAGTTTGCAGTAGGATCGGTAGAGTATCTCTGACACCTCTTAGGGCTATAGTGAGGATCAAAGAAAGAACTATCGGAAGAACCTTTTAAAAGTCTTAAACTGTGGGACAGCTAGGTGGTGCAGTGAATAGAGCACTGGCCCTGGAGTCAGTAGGACCTGAGTTCAAATCTGACCTCAGACACTTAACACTTACTAGCCGTGTGACCTTGGGCAAGTCACTTAACCCCAATTGCCCTCCAAAAAGCAAGGAAAAAATTATTATCTCTAGCCTCTGTCCTTTTTATACATAACACAAAAATAAAAAACGTAGAAAATATTTAGGTAAAAGAAACAAGAAAAGTATATTATAGCATTGGGGAGATAGGGAAAGGGCAGAACTTTGGGAGGGAGGAACTATCTTTAGAGATGAGAGTATGACTGATAGCTTAAGTCTGAGTGCTACATTTAGAAAAGTTTACAGGGCCCTGTGGCCCACCTCAATCTCTACATTCTGTGAAGGAGCTTTGTCCTCCTTTTTGGTTTCTCTGTTGGCTGGTGCCTCTGTTTCTCCAGTCCTTTCTGATCCATTTTGTTAAGTCCCGAGCACTACTGCTGCTACTGGTGCTAAACTCTTGAGGTCCCCACTTTTTGCTTTCAGTCTATCTTTCACAGACTACTTAAGAACTCCCAGGCATGCCTCAAGTCCCTCTTCCAGTTCAAAGAATGTGATAATCCCAAATTGCTTGCAGGATTTATCCCTCTGATCTCCAAATTTCAGGATACCAGTCAGTTCTCAAACATCTATTATACTAAGAACAACAAAAAGGTCTTTGTTAGCTATGTTGGAAGCTCAAAAAAGAGGTTTGCTATTTGGGGCAGATGGGATAATGATGATAGATGACAGCAAGAAGTCATAACCACTCAGTTCTGTTTGCTTCTGTTTTCTCTGGAAAGGAGAATTATCTTTGGTTTGGGAAGGACAGACCAAAATTATCAGTGATTTGAAACTAAAGACAAGTGAGGAGATAGGAGAATTCCAGCTACCCTCAATGAGCCCATCGTCATATCTTAATTTCATGGACTCTAAAATCCAGTGATACTGGCTTTGTTGCTGTTCCTCAAACACAACTCTCCATTTGCTGACTCTGGGCATTTCCCCTGTCTGTTCCCCATGGCTAAAATGTTCTCCCTCCTCACCTCTACCTCCTACTTTTCCTGGCTTCCTTCAAAACTCAGTCCAATTCTAAATCTAAATTCTATAGATCTTTCCCAGCCCCTCCCATGCTAATGCCTGCCATCTGAGACTACTTTCCACTTACAGTCTACTCTAGATAATTTATACGTACATAGTTATTTGCATGTTGTCTTCCTAATTAAAATATGAGCTTCTTGAGGACAGGCATTTTATATTTGCCTTTTTTGTATCCCTAGTACTTAGTACAGTGCTGGCAAACCATAGGGGTTTAATAAATGCTTGATGATTACATCCCTGGGATACAGATTGAATTAATTATGGTAGAAGATATGACTGCCATATTACCATCAGTAATTTTTGAAAAATCATTAGGCTTAGGAGTGGTGCTATATCAACATATGTTTATTAATCAACTAGTACATGGCAGGTCCTCTGCTAGTTACTGTGGGTACAAGCACAAAGAATGAAGTAAATATCCCAATTTTCTGGTGCCAGGTCAGAGATCTGAGTAATAGAGAGATTGGGACAGAACGCTGGAACAGGTCACTGTTTGTATGTTGGGAAGGGTTTGTGTAGTGCTCCACTAGGCCTGAGGGGGAAAACTCAGCATCTAACTGGGTCCAGTTCTCATTAACCAAAAGTCAGAGACCTAGGTTGGTAAAAAGCAAATTGCTTAGTGTGGGAGGTGGCTGAAACACTTTAAGGATGAGCCCCCAAAGAAACCACTATCAGAGGGGAGAGAGTCAGAAAGTAAGCAATAAGGGGAAATAAAGGGGTTGGGGAGACTAAATATATCAAAGATCTAAGGAAAAGAAAACCCAAAAACCTTGAACATAAGCAGATAAATCAGTGAGGAAAATATTAAAAACAGAAGGAAATATAGTCTCCAGATCTAGTAAATGAATTCAGGCATCTACGAATAAATATACTACAAAACAAAACAAAGTATTACAAAGGACAATGATCCAACACTTAATGAGACTGACCCTGTGGAATGTGAGAACATGAAACTACAACATGATGTTCCTGAGTGTTTAAAAAGAAAAATGAAAATTATGAAAACAGAATTTGTAATCTTCACAGCAAAAACATTGGGCAGCATAGAAGATCTAGATTTACAATGTCAAGTCTCACCAAAAAGACAAAAAAGAGAAAAATAGATTGGGAATGTGAATACATAGAAGTGAAGTATAATTTAGAAGAAGAGAAAAAAAATAACATTAAAAGAAAATATGCCCAACATACAAGCAAAACATACTAATCTCAAAGACAGGATGTGTAGAGAAAACCTAAAACTCACGGGTCTCATAGAAGAATATGACAAGATGACTGGAAAATAGTGTGGCAGAAACTGAGCATAGACCAACTTCTGATACCATATACCAAAATAAAGTCCAAATGGGTACATGATTTAGATATAAAGACTGATACTATAAACAAATTAGAGGAGCAAGGAATAGTTTATCTGTCAGATTTATGGAGAATGGAGGAATTTATGACCAACCAAGACATAGAAAACATTATGAAATGCAAAATGGACAATTTTGATTACATTGAATTGAAAAGTTTTCCACAATTATTAGGAGGGAAGCAGAAAACTGGGAAAGAATTTTTACAACTAGTGTTTCTGATAAAGGCCTCATTTCTAAAAACGTAGAGAGAACTGAGTAAATTTACGAGAATACGAGTCATTTCCCAATTGGTAAATGGTCAAAGGATATGAAGAGGTAATTTTCAGAAGAAGAAATTAAAGCTATCTATAGTCGTATGAAAAATGCTCTAAATCACTATTAATTAGAGAAATGCAAATCAAAATAACCCTGAAGTTCCACCTATCAGATTGGGTAATATGACAAAACAGGAAAATGATAAATGTTGGAGAAGATGTGAGGAAATTGAAACACTAATTCATTGTTGGTGGAGTTGTGAACTGATCCAACCATTCTGGAGAGCAATTTGGAACTATGCCCAAAGGACTATAAAAATGTGCATACCCTTTGACCCAGCAAATCACTTTTAGGGCTGTATCCCAAAGAGATCACAAAAACGGGAAAAGGACTCACATGTACAAAAATATTTGTAGTAGCTCTTTTTGTGGTGAGCAAGAACTGGAAATTGAGGGGATGCCCATCAGTTGAGGAATGGCTGAAAAAGTTGTTATGGAAGTGAATGTTGAAAACTAAAAATAAATAAATTAACTTATTTTTAAAAAGAATATGACAAGATGAAAAACTTGAATGCAAGAATACAAGAGAACTGCACAGAACATCTGAATACAAAAAAAGGAAATAAAGGTGTAAAGAATTCAGAGATCACCTCCAGAAGAAAAAAAATCACTACCACCAACAACAATAACAGCAACCCAAGGCTGTAAACTCCAAGACACATAGTAGTTAAATTTAACAATTCAATTCCAAAACAAGTTCTGCAAATGATCAGAAGAAAGACCTTCAAATACAAAGGAAAGGAAATTCAGATAATACTAGACTGTTCTGTACTTACCAGAAAAATGAAGGAAAGGATGGAATAATGTTTTCTAAAAAGCAATGTATGAAGTTCAGGATGAAATCCAGGGTGACCTACCCAGTAAAACTGAATTTAATCATAAATGAAAAAAGATAGATGTTTAATAATAAAGAGGTGTTTGAAACATCCTTAGAAAGAAAGGGTGGGGAAGAACAGGGAAGGATTGAAAGGGAGGAATTAAAGGAAAGAAGTCTTCTTTGTTAGTGGGAGAGGGCTCCATTAATTAAAGTGTGGATATGTGTGTGTGTGTGTGTGTGTGTGAAAATGTGTGAAAAGAGATGTTCTGTGAAGGGAGATGGGAACTTTGTGCTGAGTGTGGTATGGGGGATTTGGCACTTGAAAAGACCTGTCATCCTACCTTGGGAGGAGGGGGGGTTAGAATTCCTGGGGACAGCTAGCACTTGGGGTAGTGGGAGGGCATAGGCTCAGAGAGGCTATTTTGAGGCAAATGGGGGAAAAGGTAATCACAAGGAAGTGGTGGGCTGCATAATCAAGGACATGGTGGAAGACTACCATGGGACAGTGTCCTCTCTGACACCTGTAAGAATCGGCATTGTTCTGCTAGTGAGGCACAATAGAAAAAGGGGAATCCAAGGGGCAAGCTTTATAAAGCATTGGAAGAAACTGACTGGAGAGGAGATCCCAGGATGGATACCTTGGAAGTTTTGATTTCATGAGTAATATAGAGAATAGAGAGGGACTAGATGTTTATAAGGGTCATTTCCCTTCTGTATGGGCTTATTTCCTAGGCTCAGAAATCATCCTATAATCATTATGATTTTTAGTATGTATAAAATACTTTCCTAACAACCCTGATGGATTCTAGGAGCCCAGGGTTTCTTAGCCACATTTTGCAGATGGGAAATCTAAGAGCAAAAGAAGTTGATGGACTCACCCAGAGTCACACATCTAGTAAGTATAGGGGGTGGAACTGGAAGTCAGACCCTTTGACTCCAAGACCCAAGCACTTTCCACCCCACCACCTTGCCTCACATGGAATGTTGGAAATTAATCAATAAACATTTATGAACACTTACTATATGCCAGGCATTGAGATAAGCATTGGTCATACCAAGGAAGGTAAAGACAGATTCTCTGTCCTTAAGGAGCTCACATTCTGATGGAAGAATCTTAGAAATCCTCTAGGCCAATTCCTTCACTTAATATATGTTGAAACTGGTTCCCTACAGAAGTCAAGTAATTTGCTCAAGGTCACACAGTAAATGACAGAGCTAGGATTCCACCTTAGGTCTTGGACACCAATACAAGATTCTTTAAATCCTATCAGGCTCCCATGTCCTGTTCACGGTAGGTACAGATGTCTTGGGACTTGAACAGTCTTCAGAGCTATAATCAGACTCCCCTGGCTATCCCAACTTCCCCTTCAGACCTTTCTTGTTCTTGCTTCATCCTGCTTCTGTCCAAGGCAAAGTGCTAATGGCAGGGAGGAGAGGGTTTGCTTCAATGGAGAGGTAAGAATGGTTTCTAATTAATACATGGTAGAATTGTCTTTCTAGTCAAATTTAGGATGACTAAAATCCTCACATGCAGGATGAAGCTAATTTTCTAATTAATTGAGGATGGAGGAAATGCTTTGCTTCAACCCGAGACTTGGAGAAAAGTCATTCTCTTTATTTGGTGAGTTTTGCCTCTATTTCTGATGGACTCTTCAGGATTTTATTAAGTACTTATCCTACTGAAGACATCTGTGGTGTGAGACAAAAGAAACAGACACAGTCCCTGCCACTTGGGAGGTAGGAAGCATGATATGCTGGAAAGAATGTTGGGCTCAGAGGCAGGGGACCTGGCTTTTAGTACTGGCTCCACCACTGACTTGCTATGTGACCTCTCTCTGGGTCTCAGTTTCTCCTTCTGTCAAATAAAGGAGTTGGAACAGGCCCCTTCTAACAAAGGATTACAAAACAGCAAAAATGCAAGGTGATACATTGGATAAAGCATCAGTCTTGTATTCAGGAGGACCTGAGTTCAAATCCAGCCTCAGACACTTACTAGCTCCTCGACCCTGGGCAAGTCACTTCATCCTGCTTGCCTCGGTTTCCTCATCTGTCAAATGAACTGGAGAAGGAAATGGCAAACAGCTCTAATATATTTGCCAAGAAGATCCCAAATGGGGATGTGACTGAAACAACTCAACAACAATAAAAACAAAGATAACATGATGAGAGACGTGGGATTTGAGCCGTATGTATAGAGAACATCATTGGGGTGTGTGTGTGTCAAAGAGTGTAAAGATGAGGGCAGGGTCCATAGTCAGGGCAGACTTCTTGAAAGAGGTGAGTTCTGAGGCCAGGTTTAAAAGGAACCATGACCCAGCTTGGCAGAGAGCATTTGTTGGAGGGCTCTGGGTTCAAAGGAGATGAGGCAGACAGGATTCAATTACTGAGATAATGACTTTGGGGAGCGTGAGAGCTGGGTACACCACATTTCAGTGGGGGAGGGAGTGGGCAGCACCACAAGAAGTCCCATCTTGTTGTTGGGTAACTTCTCCTCTTTTCTGGAAATGAGCTATTTGGAGAAGAGAATCCTAAGGGCTTCCAGATGGCCCCCAACTCCCCCCTTCACCCAGACCCATCCCTGCTTTGTCAACACAGCACTTTCCAAGAATCCTTGGCAAATGAAGCAGAGACCTGGAAAAGTCATCTCCTCTATCCCCCTGCCTCCACATCTTCCTTCTCTCTGCTGCCCCACCAAGACCAGTGAAAGAATCCTAGGCAGGCAGGTTAGTGGTCAACCAGCATCTACTATGTCCCAAACTTTGTGCTAAATGCTTGGGATAAAAAGAAAAACAAATTAACTGACTGACTTTGCTGGTTGACCAAAAGTCCTGCTCTGCAAGGGCTCACAGTCTAATGAGAAAGAGTGCGAAAGTAGCTACATACATACAAGACACATACAAGATAAACTTTAACTTCTTGTTGTTGTTACTCAGTCATTCAGTCACGTCCACTTGTCGGGACTCCATTTAGGTTTTTCTTGGCAAAGATGCTGGAGTGATTTGCCATTCCCTTCTTCATCTCATTTAACAGATGAGGAAACTGAGACAGACAGGGTTAAGTGACTTGCCCAGGGTCATACAGCATGTAAGTATCTAAGGCCAGATTTGAACTCAAGAAGATGAATCTTCCTGACCCCAGGCCTGGCACTCTATCCACTGAACCACCTAGCCCTAAATTTTATCTTACTGATTAAGTATTAATTTAAAAAAAATTTTTTTAATCCTTTTAGGATAAAGATTTGTCACCAAGATAACACTGGACCAGCCTTTGGTACCTCCCTTTAAAAGAGTCATTTAAACCTACCTTGGCTTCAGGTTCCTCAAATAGAAAGTGGGGGTGGTTGGCCTAGATCAGCACAGAACATCAGTTCAGAAATAGAAAGGGATTGTAGAGGTTCATGAGTCCCACTTCTCCATTTTACAGATGAGGAACCAAGACCAAGAGAGGTTTCAGTGATTTGTTACTGCAGGGTTACACAAGTAGTAAGTGCCCAAGGCAAGATTTGAACCCAGAGTTTTTGCCTTCTATTGAGACACGCTGGCCCCAGGCAAGGGTTTCTGAGCTCCCTCCCAGGTCCAGGTCCATGATCCTGCTTCAACTCTCCCCCAGATGTTCCCATACAGCGGGGCAGTCACTTGCAGTCACTTCCAGGCTCTTCCCTACATTCCTACCCACGTTGGGGGTAGATTGTCAGCGAGAAAGGGAACGAATGACTCTGCCTCTCAAATATTCCTCTGACAATAAAATTTCCTGCTCATGCTCAAAGAACATGCCGCAAACATCAGGAAGGAAAAACAAGGTGCTGGGGTCTAAACTATGTGAATATTTGGGCTTTGGGCTGAGGCAGACAGAAATCCAGTTCAACCTTATTTGAGATCCACTTCCTCCAAAGAGCCTTCCCAGACTACTTCAGTGCCCATCTCTGTCTCCCTTCTTTCTCCCTGAGTATCTGTTCTCTGCCTAACACAACCATAAACCTCTTTACAAGGGACAATAAGGAACAGAAGAAATGGTCTTGAATTTGGAGAGAGACAACCTAGCTATGTAGTCGAGCTCTGTCATTTACTCCCAAGTAGGAAAAAAAAAAAACCAACCTCCCTGTACCTCAGTTTCCTCATCAGTAAAATGAGGGGGGTAGAGGTCTCTGAGTTCCCTTCCAGCTCTAAATCATATCCAGGCTCTGAGTTCAGGCTCTGCCCCTTGTTAAGAAGAACTAATCTTTGCAGGAATTTTTCAATTCTAGTTTCCCTCATAGCAAACCCATGATAGAGGTAGTAGCAATATTGCCATTCCCACTTCACAGATGAGGAAGCTGAAGATCAGAGAAGTTGGCAGTTTGCCTGATGTCATCCAGCTGAGTGCTCAAGTTGGAATTCAAACCCAAATCGCTGGACTCCAAAGCCAGTGAGTGTTCTTGGCATCACAATCATGCTAACTCTCTCCCTGTACTTACTATGCATATGACTTTGGGCAAGTCCTCTCCCCCTTATTGCTCCAGAGAAAAAGGAAGAAGTTGTCCAAAGTGGAATAGACTGACTGGAAAAGTCATGTGCTTTTCTGGTGGATATCCACTTTGGACTGTAAGCTCCTTGAGGGCAGGGGCTATCCTTTGCTTCTTTTTGTATCCTCAGTGGTTAGCACAGTGCCTGCCACATTTTTCTTGTTGTCCACTTGTTTCAGTCATGTCTAACTCTTCCTGACCCCATTTGGAGTTTTCCTGGCAGAGATACTAGAGTGGTCTGCCATTTTCTTTCTTGCTCATTATACAGATGAAGAAACTGAGGCAAATAGGGCAAAGTAACTTGCCCAGGGTCACACAGTGAGGCCAGATTTGAACTCAAATCTTCCTGACTCCAGGCTCAGTGTCCCATCCACTGTACCATCTAGCTGCTGCCTAGCACATAGACATTTAATAAATGTTGATTGATTCATAGATGTGTGAGTAGGGACTCCTTTGGGGTCTGGTTTGGATTAGATGATGTGGAGGCCTTTCCTGATTCTGATTCAGTCTCTTCATGATTCCTAATGTTTCCTCCAGCGTGGAATCCTAGGACCCCAGGAACTGAGGGGTAGAACGCTCCATTTGGAGTCAGGAAAGCTTAGGTTTGACTAGCTCTGTAATCCTGGGCAAATCTCTTCACATTTCTGAGGCCCTATATTCTCTTCTGTAAAATGGAGGTAATAACTGAGCTGCTTCACAAGGTTATTATGAGGATCAAACAGGAAAATAAGCACTTTGTCAACCTTCAAGTAAATCAATGAATGAACAAAAAGGCATTTCTTGGGCACACACTGTACTAAGCAGTGGATATACAAATACAGAAAGTCAGTCTCTGTCCTTAAGTGGCTTACATTCTCTTAGAAGTCAATGCCTGGGGGAGAGGAGGCCAGGCAAGGGTGCCCTGGTCAGGACAGTCAAAGGCACGTCACAGGGCAGTGGATGATGGGTCCATTCCAAAGATGGTAGAGTCGGGTGACTGCTGTTCCCAGAGGTTGGGGCAGCATGTTGGCAGCAGCATGGTATGAAGATGAAGGGGGCCACTGCCATGGTGAGGCTGGTTCAGACTAGAAATTGTGGAGTCTCACCAATCAGGAGCCCAGGGTGCCAGGGCGGGAACTGCCCAGCCACAGACGTGTCAGCTATTTTAATCCTCCTTGGCTCCTTTCCTCCCACCAGACTAGGGGCTCCTGGCAGTCAGAAAATACACCTCCTGCTTCCTCCACCTCTGTCCACAAGGTACAGGTCAGAGGATGAGAAGACTGACATGTGTTTGTTCCCCAGATCCCAGAATCTCTGCCCAGACCCCCTCCCCATGAAGCTTCAGCCTTGACCTTGGCTCTCCACTCGAAATCACCCCCTTCACAGTCCTGGGGTGTCTGGACACATGGCTCAGCCTGAGTGGAAGCTTGGCCTGCCAGCGAGAAGTCCTGCGTGCTGGGAACAGAGCGGACCTCGGGTTAGGAAGTGGCCTGTGCCAGAGCCCCAGCTCTGGTCCCTGCCCCTTTGCCATGCAGGGCTTGGTTTTCATTACAAGCTTTCCCTCATCTAGAGGGAGGTAGTTGTGAGAGGAGGGAGGTGGAAGCTTTCCCAGGGATCAGCCTTCACTAGTGGGTCCTTAGGAATTTGAGAAGTCACGGAGGGATCTTCATAGAAGCCAGGGAAGGGAGAGAAAGTCCCTCCTCTCTCCTTCATGGAATGGGCTGGGGGGTTGCTTAGATGGGGAGCTGTCAGTAGCAGCAAAACCTTTGGACCCTTTGTGCTGTGGTCTGGCTTTCTGGGGGCAGAGCTGATTGGGAAAAGGACTGTCTCTGTCACCCCCCCACCCCATTTTAGGGCATCCAAATACAGAACACAACAAATAGTCTGTTTCTCCTTGGGCCTTTCTCTTTTCCTTCCACTGTCCCCCTCCTTTGCCCCCAACACCACCCCTCTTGCAACATAGACTTCAGATGAGAGGGTGGGGGTGGGGATGAGTCAATCAGAAACACATGAAATTTATCACGTCAGGGTTGAATGAGCAGGCAGAGGGTGAGAAAAAGTTGAGTGAGCGAGAAAACCCAGCTTGGGGTCTGTTTGGCCTGCTTGCCCCTGTCCAAGGTACTTGGTCTGAGTTGGGTCTTTTGGCCTCAGTGCCCAGGTCCCTACTGAGCACCATCTCCAGAGAGGGTCAGAGGGAAATGGAGGCAGAGAGGGTGCCAAGGCCCCAATCTCCCCAATCCAGTCCACTCCCTGAATCAAACTTCATGATTCTGCTGGGTGACTGAGCCTTGTGACTCATAAATGTCATAGGATCGGGGAAGATCAGAGTTTGAAAAAGAGAAGGACCTTAACGACCAACCTCCTCATTTGACAAAACAGTAAACTGAGACCCAGAAAGCAGAGAGTGTGGCATAGTGAACATATCCCTAGGCTAGGAGCCCAATTGGGAGACCTCAACGTTAGCCTTGACTCTGACACTCACTTTGTGACTTGGGGCAGTGACTTTCCCTCTCCAGGCCTCAGTTCTTTAGGAGAATGGGAGTGTTGCAGAGAATGGGTCTATAGGAACACAGCTCTAAAGCTAGAAACTGCCTCAGAAGCCAGTGCCTCATTTTACAGATAATCACAGCAATAATAGCAACAACAATAATAATACTTTACATTCATATAGCACTTTAAAAGGCAATATATATTTCCCCCATTTAATCCTCACCACAATCCTGGGGGGTGGGTGCTGTTAGTATCACTATTTTATGGATGAGCAAATCAAGGAGTAAGGGACTTGCCCAAGGTCACACATGCATGAGTGTTTGAAATGAGATTTGAACTCAGATCTGCGGGTCCAGCACTCTTACCCTTCACCTAAGGAAATCGAGGCTCAGAGAGAGTGAAGTCACCTTCCTGAGGTCCCTATCTAGGAAGTACACAACAGAGGTTGATTCAACCCTGTTCCTCTCCTTGTCTTTCCACTGGTCTTCCCACTACTCCCCAGTTTGAAGTGACTGGGGATACTTAGCCTTAGAGAAGAGAAAGTGAGGAAGGAATGTGAGATATCTCCAAGTATTTAAATGGAGATTGGATTCATTCTGCTTGGCCCCAGAGGGCAGATGCAGGAATAATTGGTACAAGTTATAAAGAGGTCAATTAGGCAGCTTAAAGTCCAGAAACACTCATTAGAGGCGAGAGCTCCCCCAGAAGTGGAATCAGCCCGGGAGGTGGGGGGGCTCTCTCCCTGGAGGGGAAAAAGTTGTATGACCCTGTATAGGGGGCTTCTTGGTCAGGTATAAATTGGACTTGGTGGCCTCCAAACTCAGTTTCTTTTGTATTTCTTTGACTTCCAGCTAGAAAATTCCACAAGTTTAGATGTATGCAAATAAAGATGGAAATTTATGCAGATTGTATGCAAATTGGCACCTGCTGGATTTATTGGTAGCCTTCATATAGAAGGGAGGGGGAGCAGAGACAGGTAGAAAGGTGAATTTCAATAAGGCAGCCCAGGCTGATCCCCAGCTCTCCTAAATCCTAGATGAGAATGTCAGAGCCGTAAACCACGGTGATGAAGGGTCTTTGGAGTGCCTGTCAGGACACTGCTGAGTCTAGAGTGATTTACGAGGTGGTTAGGGATCCAAACCCCCTCTTGGTGCTCAGACAAGCTCGGGGGATGGGGAGGGAGGAGGATTTATGACTCTGGCTTCCCAGCTCTGAAACTACATTGGGGAGCTGGCGAGCAGCAAAGGTGGCATTCACCTTCAGAGAAACGGGGCCCTCTGTTCAGTATTGAGAAGCTGGGGGTCTCTCACCCTGCCTCCCTTCCAAGTTGCATGATTCCAGGTCATAGCCAGTGCTGAACCCTGCCCATCCCAGCTCCCAGTGTGGCTGGAGTGGAGGTCTCCACTGGAGCTAGTACTGGGTGAGAAGGCATCTTGCCCCACCTGGTACTGGCTCTTCCATCCTATTCAAGCTGGAGAAAGAAGGTACCTTGCTTGCTGGTCACCAAGCAGTATGCACCAGGCACAGTGCTAAGCACTGAAGTTACAAAGAAAGGGAAAAGACAAGTTTCTGCCCTCCAGGAGCTCACAGTCTTACTGATTTGAATACCAATATGGATGGATCTATCCTAGAATTCCCAGGACAAAACCAGGCATCATTAAAAGGTGCTTGATAGTGGCTATGAATTCCAACACCAACACTTACCAACCAAGTAAGACTGAAAAAATCATTTTACCTCTCTGGATGTCAGTTTCCTCATCTGGAAAATTGGAACAATAATACCCATAATGTCTCCTGTATGCAGTCATTGCAGAGAAAAAACACTTTATAAACTCTCAAGTGCCCTCTGAGCTTAAGGAATTTGGTCTATTGTTAATTCTATCAAGTAATCCAACATTTATGAAGCGCCTACTATTGTCAGAGTCTCAACTAGGCTCCAGGACAGAGACAAAAATGAAAGAAACTTTACCTTTAAAAGCTTACTTTCTATTTGGGGAAGACAACTTGTACATATATGTATACATGACCCATACAAAACATAAGGGGACCTTAGATCCAAAGGCACTAGCAGATAACAAGAATTTGTCTTGGCCACACCCCAGTCTTGAACTTGGGTTACCCCAGAGAGATGGGGTCGGAGAGGTAGGTACAGACCACCACCCCTCACCTCCCAGCAGCCACAGATGCCAAAGCTCTTCCTAACCCTACTCTCATGTCACACATCAACAAGAGCTAGTTGTTAGATCTAAGCTCCATCCATCCCTTTGTACCACATGGGGTCCTCCTGTCTGGTCCTCCCCGGGAAGGGAGGATGGCAGCTTACATCACTTAGTGGAGGGGCCCAGGATTAGTCTTCAGTAAAGCACTCTCACACCCTGGTAGAAAGAGGTCAAGAAGACACAGAAAGTTACACACAGGTCTCATAAACTATATGCACATCCATAGACATCTTAAAACTCAACATGCCTAAACTAAACTCATTATCTTTCTCTCCAATCCCTCTCTTCTTCCTACTTTCTCTGTTTCTATAGAGGGTATCACCAACCTCCCAGTCTCCTATACTCACTACCTAGGAACCATCATGGTCTCCTCACTATCTCTCACTCCCACCTCCAAGCTATTGTCAAGGTCTGTGGATTTCACCTTTATAACATCCCTTGAATGCCCTCTTTCTCTGCTCTGCCCTCACCTTGGTCCATACCGTCATCACCTCATGCCTAGATAGCTGCTGGTGGGTCTGCCTACCTCAAGTCTCTCCCCACTCTAATCTACTCTCCATTGGGCCACCAAAATGACATTCTTAAAGCAATGGTCCAATCTTGTCACCACACACACACACACACACACACACACACACACACACACACACACTCACTCACTCACTAACTAAATTCTAGTAGCTCCCAATTGCCTCCAGCATCAAATATCAAATCTTCTGTTTGGCTTTTAAGGCACATCTTATCCTCTTTTCCAGTCTATTTCCCCAAACTATTTCATGAGCCAGCAACACTGGATTCCTTGCTATTCTTCACACAAGACACTCCATCTCCCAACCCCAGGCATTCTCTTTGGTGTCTCTCATGTCTGGAATTCCCTCCATCCTCATTCCTGCCTCCTGGCTTCCCTAAAGTCTCAGCTAACTTCCCACCTCCTGCAAGAAGCCTTTCTCAGTCCTCCCTAATGTCATAGGACCAGTCATTAATTGATTATCTCCAACTTATTATACAAAAATACACATATTGTGTGTATACATATGTATATATGTGTGCATATACACATAATACACACATATAAAATTATCAGAGAATTCCAGAATGAACCTCAGGACATAGAATGTCAGAACTTGGAGGAGACCTTAGAATGCAGAATGTTAGAGAAAGAAGGGAATGAGACCTTAGAACACAGACCACTTGGCCCAAGGCCTTTATTTAATAGATTAGAGAACTATGGGCTGGAGGCTACTAGGATGAGTTAGTAGCAGATCTGGGGCTAGAACCCAAGTCTCTTGGCTTCCAGGTCAGACATTGCCCCTCGATACCTCAATAGGATGAGGCTCCCTTTAGTGGCTAGTTTCATAATCCCTTGGACCAGAAAGTTCAACCAGGGGACAAAGTAAGATTTCTTTTTCAGATAAGGACAACCTGAGTATGTTTGTTGGCAAAGAGGACAGAGTCAGTGGAGAAGAAGGAGGCTGAAGATGAAAGATAATGGAGATGATGGATGAACCAAGGTCCTGGACAATGATAATTCATGTTAAACTCTCTATAAGCCATAAGATGTTACATAAATGTGAACTGTTACTATAATTCTATTCTACTTTCAGTTTCATCCTTTAAACATGTGTGATACTATCTGGGACTTTCCCCAGGCCAGTCATAGTCTTTCTTGCCCCTTTCTCCAGTCAGGAATACTGAACTCATGAGACATCAATGGGAAACTTTGCCTATTAGATAAGTGAGTGTGAGAGAAAGGAACTGGCTGGAATTTTCCCCAAATACTTCCCACTCCTGTATCTTGGTCAGCAAGGAGGGAGGAAGCAAGGGAGGAAGGGGGTAAGTAAGGGATAGAGGGAGGAAGGGAGGAAGCAAGCAGGGAAGGGGGGGGAAGGAAGAAAGGAGAGGGAAGGAGAGAGGGAGGGAGAGAAAGAGGGAAGGAGAAAGGAAGATTCACTAAGTATTTAATTGCCAAACATTGTGCTAAGCACTGGGGGTACAAATACAACACCAGAGGCAGTCCTTACCCTCAATGAGCTTATAATCTAATAGGGAAAGACAATACATAGAGAGGAATAGTGACCAGAGAGGGGTCTGGTTAGTTTGGAATTACAGGGGAAATTTACAGGGATAGTGAGTGGCATCAAAGGGGAGCAGTTTGTTAGCCTTTTCATTAGCAATTGCAGGTTGATTCCAGAACTGAAAAGCAGAGGAGAGGCTGGACAAGGAGGATGGGCCACTGGCGGGTGAGATAGCGAGAGAGGGAAATAAAACTTGATTAGAACCAGTCCTAGATGCAGTGGGTGACCGAGGCAACCACCAGCCATCAATCATTCTCCAAGATGTGAATTTCTGATATGAAAGTATTGGTTTGGGTTTGGGCAGCATGGCAGCTGGGGCCAAAGAGATGAATGACAACAAAACAGGCCTAGAAGGCTGGGAAGGTCATCAGATTAAGGGCACAGATAAAAAGATTAACTTCTTGCTGCTCCTGGTTGCAACTTCTGCCCACTTTCTCTCAAGACAAAGATGTCCTAGAACACCGAATGCATAGCCCTAGAGCAGTATACAATCAGTACTGGAGACAGGAAAGGCAAGGAAGGCAGGCATGCCCACCAATCTAAAATTCCTAGGCCAATACAGTCAGAATGATCCAAGAAAGCAAAGATGAGGCAGGGCCAAATGCCACTGCAGAAATGGTTTTTCATCAGCTCTTATCACACACACACCCACACACACACACACACACACACACACACACACACACACAGGATAACCCCTGAGTCCAGAAGCCAGTAACCAGGGGCCATAAAACCAGAGTGGGGACTTATCTGAGTGGGAGTTTCTTTAATACCTACTCCATCTTTCATTGGTCTCCAGTTTGCTTGTGGGAGCTATCTATCCTTGGTTGTCCTGATCTATATCTGACCACTGGACCCACATGGCTCCAGAGGAGAAAGTGAGGCTGGTGACTTTGCACAGCCCTGCCTCACTTAAATCCAATTCACTTGCAAGTCACGGCATCATCTCCTTCATGTCATAGTCCTCTTTGAGAATGAGGGACAGACAACAACAACAAAACAACTTGCAAAGTCAACACCGAGTTGTCGATGATTCCGCAGCTAGGATGCTGTTGTGGGATTTTGTCAGCTGAGGAGCCCTGCTCTTAGTATTGTATCTAAGATTCCTTCTGGAAATGTTCCTTCGTTAAGTCTGCACTTATCTCTGGGTCAGCATTTCAGATGCTGACACAAGAAAAACCTGCCCTGCTTCGTGTCACCAGGAGAATGGGGACCTCCGAAGCAAGCACTTGGATCAGTCTCTCAGTGGATGGCAAGAAATTGTCTGGGAAACTTATCTGAGCTGGTCTGATTGCCGGGCTATCATCCATTGATGAGAACTGGCCCTCAGATGAAGCCAAACAGGACTCAGGCTCATCTCATTTAGAGCTGAAAGGACCATCAGAAGCCTTCAAATGACAACAGACAGACCAGGGAATGAGAGGTAAGGAGCCTTGCCCAGTAAATAACATGATCAAAGTTTAATTGAGCAAGTTACAATCATTGATTAAGCGCTTGCTATGTTCTTGCTGAGTACTGTGCTCAGTGATGGAGGTACAAAGAAAGGCAGAAGGGAAAGACTACACATGAATTCAGGTCCATTGACTCCAAATCCAGTACTCTGGCCATGCCCACTGAAGGCTTGCCTGAATGGTGTTCTGAGGCTCTCCCTTTCTCTCTTCTCAAGGACCACATAGGAATGCAGTGGGAAGGAAGAAAGGAAGGAAGGAAGGAAGGAAGGAAGGAAGGAAGGAAGGAAGAGAGGGAGGGAGGGAAGGAGAGAGGGAGGGAGGGAAGGAGGGAGGAAGGGAAGGGGAGGGAAGGAGGAAGGGAAGGGTAGGGAGGGAAAGAAGAAATGAAGAGAAAAGAAAGGGAGGGAGAGAGGAAGGGAAGGAAGGAAGGGGTTCATTCTTCATTTTGGTTTATCCATGCCGCAAGAGTTGAGCAGACTGGGGAGGGTTAATGTATAGGGTCCTGTTTTGCTGAGCCCAGAATGAGACCAGGAGCAAAATTCAGTCTTATTATGAGGTCTGACCTTGTTTCCATTACACTTGAACTGGAATGATTTTATCAGAGGCCCCCCACACTGGGCACTTAACCTCCTGCCTCAGTGACAGATGCTTCCCTGCTCCCACTCCGTTTTTCTCTCTACTTAATCTGTGAAGGTCTTTTTTCCTCTTATCTTATGTTTTTTTTTAAATAACAGAAGATTCTACCATCTGTCAATTCTGTTCTGGGAGTTACATTTTAGGAAACCCACTGACCAGCTGGAGCCTGTCCAGGGGAGGCCAGCCAAGAGAGTGCAAGGCCTCAAGTTCACACCATCTAAGGATCCAGGGAGGAAGCTGGGCTTGTTTAATCAGGAGAAGGGAAGACTCAGGGGATGAATGATCACTGTCTAAAAGTTTTTGAAGGGCTCTCAGGTGGGAGATGGATTAGCCTGGCTCTGCTTGGCCCAGGAGGAGAGAGAAAGTGGGCAGAAGTTGTAACCAGGAGCATTCAGACTCCAAAACCCTCCCTCATTCTTCGAGGTCTCCAAGGGGTAAGGCAGCTGCCTGAGAAGACAACGGGTTCCCTTTCCCCAAGGACATCCTTTGACTATTACAGATCCTATTCCTGTTCAGGTACTGGGTGAACTATATGACTTCTGAGGTCCCTTCCAACTCTGAGATTCTGGGAATTCCATTTGATTTAATCCATAAGCTAACGAACACTTATTAAGCACCCACTGTTGTAGTCGCTCCTCTAGTAAGTGTCCAAGGCGGGGTTCACGTCCAGGTGTTTCCACTTTGTTTCCAGCAATCTATCCACTATACAGCCCGAATTCTCTCTTAATTACTCACTAATGACCTGGGACAAGTCACTTCCCTTCTCTGAGACTCAACTTCCTCCTCTGTAAATGAGGGGTGGGGTGGTCAGGCTAGATGACCTCCAAGGACGTCTGCCAGATGCAAATCCCATGGCATTCCACCCAGACTAGTAGCTTCTCCAGCAGAGACAGCTTGAGTGGAGGTAGGTGAGAGCTGGAAGCAGCCCAGCCCCTCCATCTCCACAAATCATCCTGTTTTTAACTTCAAAGGTAATTGGGGGAGAGAACAACATGTTTTTCCTCTGTCAGTTCTTTAATGACTAATGCAGCAAGAGAAATAGCTTTGTCCTTCCAGACTCACCAACCTTTCGCTAGAGCAGAGGTTTAATCACAGGGGGCCTCGTGGTACCAGTTAGTCTGGAGGTTAGACCCAGTTTCTGATGAGGCAAAGACACCCTACCAGCATAGCCGAGGTCATTTCCATGGACCAAAAGTCCCCTAGTCCTTGGAGTCAGGCTGAATCCTCCCCATCCTCACCACAAACATGTGCTATTGGTTAGTTGCAAAGGGAATCTTAGAGAAAAAGGCATGTAGAAGATTCCATATACCCCATGCCCATTTCTGGGGATCACAGTGTCATGATGGGTATTAATCATGGCATGTTAGCCGTCTCACATGTAGACCAGCTCCCCTCCTTACTTTCAGCTCCAAGTAACCACCTTCCCCATTTTTCATAGGTTCATGGGACCACAGATTTAGAGCTAGAAGGGTCCTTGGAAATCGTTGACCCTAATTCTTATTTTTGTAGATGAGGAGCAATCTGAGGCCCAGAGCAGATCCTCTCTTTCCCACCCCAGCTCGGTCAGTAAACATGTTTAGGCTGAAATGGTTCTTTTCACTACAAAAGGTCATGTCTGAACATGTGAGTGTGGCCCAATGGAGAGGGGTCTCTGCCCTTGAGCAGGTAGTTGCCCAGATTCCATCTGGAATGACATTGATCAAAAGAGGTATTTAGAAACTGCTTAGTACAGTACCTGGTACTTAATCAATGCTTGTTCTCTTCCCACCCCACTCCTTTTCCTTGACATCCTCAGATAAAGACAAAGAAACTGATTGAGGAAGATGCTTGAAGAGAGATGGGGGAGAAATAAGCAAGCACATTGGAACTCAGAGAGACTAGGAGACATAGGGAGAGAAACAGAGATAGGGAAATGCATGACAGGAGATAGGAAGAAAGACAGAGAGATGCTTGGACAATACACAGAGAGAAAGAGGAATTCAATGAGAAACAAGAAGGTTGATGCACACAGGGAGGGAAATGGGGAGCTATGGGACACACCAGGGTGTAAGAGATTAGTACAGAAGCTCAGCTAAGCAGGACGGTAAGATGAATGAGCCACAAGAGGTAAGGAGAGAGATAGGTTGATTAGAAAGATAGAGCAACCTTAGAAAGATTAGAAAGATGGGCAGAAATTCAGAGAAAAATGGAGATGAAAAAAGATGGACAGAACAGGATGAACCCACCTTGGCTCTGAGAGGCTGTGGGTTGGACAGGAGTGAAGGGTAGCCTTTTATTCCCTGAAATCATGTGCCCTTCCTTTCTTTAAAGGGACCCAGATGACTTCTCAGAAATGTTCCCCACCTCCCAGCCAAAAATGCCTTTTGTTTACAGCCTGCGGCTTTGGCTAGACAGGAAGCATCTAGGTGGCCAGAGACATGGGTCCCTTCAGAACATTGCACCCCTTCAGCTGGCTATGTACAACTTCACGTGAGAATCTAGAGTAGGGGCACCCCTGGAAGGGAGTGAAAAGGTGGGCGGAGGCCCTGGGACAAGGCTGGGGGGGAAATGTCTACAGAATAATAGCAAACATCTACGTATTGCCTTCTAAGGTTTTCACTTTACGTATGTGTCTCATCTGATCCTCTCAACAACCCTGTGACGTGGTTGCTATTATAAACCTTATTTTGTTGCTGCTTATTATTGATGAGTCATTTTAGTCACGTCTGGCTCTTCATGACCCCATTTGGGGTTTTCTTGGCAAAGATACTGGAGTGATTTGCCATTTCCTTCTCAGTTGATTTGACAGATGAGGAAACAGAGGCAAACAGGGTTAAGTGACTTGCTCAGGGTCACACAGCTAGTAAGTGTCTAATACCAGATTTGAACTCATGAAGATGAGTCTTCCTGACTCTAGGCCTGGTGCTCTGTGCACTATGGTACCACCTAGTGGCTCCAAACCTTGTTTTAGAGATGGAGAAAGTGAGGCTTCTCCCCCCCTCCCCAATAACTTCCCCAGGGTTACCTAGCTGTTAAGTGTTTGAGGCAGAATTCGAATCCAGATCTTCCTGACTCCACCAACCATTGCAGAATCTCATAAGCAAAAGAGATCACAAATGCTTTCTACTCTAACCCTGAACAGGAATCCCCTAGAAAATATACCTGGAATAGAGCACTGGCCCTGAAGTTAGGAGGACCTGAGTTCAAATCTGGATTGAGCTGCTTAACACTTACTAGCCATATGACTTTGGACAAGTCACTTAACCCCAATTGCCCTGCCTTCCCCCTGCAAAAATAAATAAAATAAAATAAAATAAAATAAAATAAACTATGCCTGACAAATGATTGACCTTTGCTTGAAGACTTCATTTCTGCAAAGCACTTTGTCAAACTGAAAATGCTATATGAATATATATATATTCATTTGGATAAGTGCCTAACCTTTGAAAACCTCTTTGAACCCAACTGTATCATCTAATGTGCGAGCTGGAATTTCCATTTGCAGAAAAGGCTCTTTGCACATAGTAAGCAGTAAATTTATGCTTTTCATTCATTTTTTCTTTTTATCATTCTTTTTCTTCCATTTTCTTTCTTTCTTTCTGTCATTCATTCATTCATTCTGAAAGTTATGTAAGTGACTCTTCCCATCCCATCCCATCCCATCCCAATTAACTCAAAGACTCATAGGAGTTACGACCTGGAAGGATCAGATAGTCCAATTCCTTCATTATTAGAAGAGCATTGAATAATCCAAAATAAGCAGATTTTAAAAAAAAAACAAAAACAAAGGTAGGAATTGAGCACTATTTATTTTGGATTAGAGAAAGAAGCTGGGAAGAAGCACTCTGTGCCCAAGCTAGCCCCATTGTTATGGGGTGATCTCAGTCTTGATTCCTGGACTTTCAAGGAGCGACAAGGGCTGAACTTTGAATCTGCACCTTATCTGTGCTAATTCACCATGAGCAGATATCAGCTAGAACATTAAAGGCATAATTCATTGTCATTCATCTGGTATAAACATAATAATAACTAAAATGCACTCTAGGATTGATGAACTACTTTCTTTAATAATAACCTTGTGCCTGGAGGAAGAGAAGGAAAAAAGCATCTCTCTCCCTTTGCAGAAGAAAGTGTGAAACATGGCAGGTACTGTCAGACTTGGTTAGTTTTGCTTATCTTTTTCCTTTCTTTTTTATTCTTTTTTTTTTAATAAAAGATTGATAGGAAATAAACACAGGTGGAAGCAAAAGATATCAACAAAAAACAAAATCTATCAATGAAGAGAAAAGTCTTCTCAACAATAAACTTGTGAGGTAGGTAGCACAAACATTGTACCTATTTTACAGATGAGAAAGTGGAGACTCAGATTTTCTCAGATCTGTACACAGGGTTTCTTCCAAACTGCAGACAAGCACGCTTTCCACTCCACTAAACTAGTTGCCAGCAGTTACCAGAAAGAGGGGAATAAGCAGATGCTTTTTAGTACTGACATCTACAGTGACCACCAAATATCCTCCTGAGAAGGTTGTTCAGCTAAAGTAACCCAGGGTTATTGCCATACTTGTTAACCAATGGACAAGATCAACTGCCTTTGAAGTGTTAGCAACTGATCAACAACTGTAAGACAACATTCTAAATTGTTGGTGGCTGTCCTTGTGGTTTCTTTGGCATGGGCAGCTCCAAGGTGAGCAAACTCCCTTGTCCCATGTGTTTTCTACAATTTAGAATATTAGAAAATTGTCTAGAGCGGTGGTATTGAACTCAAATAGGAACAGGGGCCACTAAAATGTATATAGGGATGCATATAGGTGGCGTACTGACCTGGAAAACTATATATTGGCCTTATCTATGTTCTATTGTAGTAGTATTTATTTTGTTAAATATTCTTCAATTACATTTGAATTTGGTTCAGACGCCCTCCAGTGTTTCAGGAACATGGCCAGCTGGCAGAGCTCTGGCCTAGAGCTCCAAGAGTTTAAATAATTTGCCCAGGACTCAAAACCTGTCTATGTCAGAGGCAGGTCTTGAACCAAGATGTTCCTGGCTGGCTCTCTGTCTGCTAAGTCAGACTAGGTGGTGCAGTGGATAGAGCACTCAGTCTGGAATCAAGAAAACCCGAGTTCAAATCTGACCTCAAATCCTTACTAGCTATGTGACTCTGGACAAGTCACTTAACCCTGCTTGCCTCAGTTTTCTCCTCTGTAAAATAAGCTGGAGAAGGAAAGGGCAAACCACTCTAGTATCTCTGCCAGGAAAACCCCAAATGGGGTCACAAAGAATCAGACACAACTAAAAGGACTGAACAACAGCAAAATTAAAACAACGGAGAGCTTGCTTCATACTCATGAGATTGGAAAATATGATTTTAAAAAATAAAACAAAATTAAAGAGGCTATGGGAAATCAAGCACATTTATATGCTTTAGTGGAGTCATAGGCTGCTCCACCCATCCCTTAGATTAAGTTCAAATCATGAAGGAAGAACCACTCAATTCTTCATTCTCTTTGGCTTAGAGATCCCACTCTGTGGGATGCACCCCAGGGAGGTCAGAGACCACACAGGGAGGAAGGTCACATATATGATCAATATTCATCTTAGCAACAGGGGGATCAACTGAAGGAGCCAGAAATGTTTAGCCTAAAGAGAACAAGACTCAGGGATGGTGGCCTTCAAGCATTTAGAGAGCTGTCATGTGGAAAAGGGGTTAAATTTGTTCTTTGTTGTTGTGGCTCTTGCTCAGTCATTTCAGTCATGTCTGAACCTTTCTTATCCCAATTGGGGTTATCTTGGCAGAGATACTGGAGTGGTATCTCTGTAAGACAACATTCTAGCTCCTAGAATTTCCATTTGCAGAGAAGGCCCTTTGTACATAGTAAGCAATAAATTTATACTTTTCAGTCATTTTTTCTTCAGCCCATTTTACAGATGAAGAAACTGAGTCACAGGGTGAAGTGACTTGCCCAGGGTCAAACAGCTAGTAAGAGTCTATGGCTGAATTTGAACTCAGGTCCTCCTGACTCCGGGCTTGGTGCTCTATCCATTGGGCCACCTAATTTGTTCTACTTGGTCCCAGAGGGCAAAGATGAGAGCAATAGGTAGAGGTTATGGAAAGACATTTCTAGGCTAGCTGTACTAGGCAGTCATGTGCCACAGGGAGTAGAAATGTGAGCCTGGAGTCAAGAAGACCTGAATTCAAATCTAGTTTCAGGCGGTAGCTGCTAGTCACTTAACATCTGCCTTAGTTTCCTTATCAGTGAAATAAAGATAACAAGACTCTTACCTCCCAGCATTATTGTAAGGATAAAGGGAGATAATATTTATAAAATTCTTTGCAAACCTAAAAGTATTATATACATGCTATTATATATATATATGTACATATATAAACATATATGTGTGTATACATTATATATATATATATATATATATATATATATATATATATATATATATAAAATTGATGTGCTGTCTTAGAAGATAGTAAGTTCCCCCTCACTGAAGGTGTAGCAGAGGCTGGAAGATGTCTTATTGGGCATGTTGGAGAGGGAATCTTCAGCTGGAACTATAGAAGTTTCTCTGATAAATCTGCATATTGAGTTATGGAGGCATCGTGGACAGAGAGCGCTGGTTCAAAATCAAGAATACTCAAGTTCTAGGGAAGTCACTTAACTTCCCTGAGCTTCAGTTTCCTCATCTGAAATATCAGGAAAATAATAGTGCTTATTGCCCTGAGTTGTGAAAATCAAATGAGTTAATATATGTAAAGTGTTTTGCAATTATATACATAATATAATTATAATAATATAAATACATAATTATAGAAATGATAGCTATTACTAAAACAGAGGTACAAAATAAAGTTCTGGTTGGGTTTTTTTTTTAATGAAATTGATTTATTGAGAACTAAGACAGTTGCACAGTCACAGAGAATTAGCCCCAGGCTGGGAGTGTTCTGTCTGCCATTAACCTAGTGTGTGAGTGGGGCCAAGTCACCTACGTTCCTTGAGGCTTAGTGTCTATCTGTGCAGCACTCCACTCACTCTATGACATTTCTTCCTAGCTAGTGTGTGAAGCAGCTGGGCAAATAGCCGGGGACTCATTGTCTAGTTGGGCACAAGACAATGACTTTGTAGATAGAGACAAAGAGGTACCATAAGAGTACCACGGACAAGGGCTTGGCCCTTGAGAGAGGGATGTAACCTGCCACTCAGCCACTAGAAATTGAAACTGAAGGGTTGATGTCAAAAGAGTTGGGAGAGAGAAGGAGAAGAGATATCATGTAGAAAAGATGGTACAGGGCAGAGGACAGAGAGACTTTCTCCCTGTCTGTGACCTTCCTTTGCTGGCACCTTTGATCCACAGTCATTGAGCTGAGGAAGCAAGAAACAAAGGTCTCCTCTAGGAACAGGACATGGAACCAAGAAAAGCACCAGTCATCAACAGCTCCAGTTCTCCCCAGACTTCTAACTCAAGCCCTCTACTGCAAGGAAGAATTAAGTCCAGGTCCAGAGGTCCTGAAATTTCATCTAGAGACTGGCCCTACTAGAGTGTGAGTTGATCCTCAATGGGGATTGTGAGGTGTTTCCTAAAATCCTATAGTGAGCCTCCCAAGAACAGCCAGAGAGAACTAAATAAACCCAGCTATGTCCTCCCTAGGACCCCTGGGTTCAAAGAGGCCTAAATGCTGTGAATGCTGCCTGGGTCTAGGAGAGACCACAGACTGTACTGCCTTATTGCTGTTACTATGTCTTTGTTAACAGTAAACGTTGTATAGAGCTAAGCATACTAGACTGTCCTTGTGAGAAAATGGCTCCATTATGACATGGTAACATGAGGAATAGGGAAAAGTTGGGACCTCCCAGCCTTCCTGCCAAACAGGATCAGGTTAGTGCTACATATTCAGTTGTTTTCCGGTCACGTCCCACTCTTGGTGACTCCATTTGGGGTTTTCTCACAACGATACTGGAGTGGTTTGTCATTTGTTTCTCCAGCTCATTTTAGAGATGGGGAAACCGAGGCAAACAGAGTTAAGTTACTTGTCCAGGGTCACCCAGCTATAGTAAGTATCTGAGACCAGAGCTGAACAGGAAGAGAAGTCTTCCTAACTCAAAGTTTGGCACACTATCCACTCTGCCATCCGGCTGCCTCTGACAGATGGTGGCACATAGTAGGAGGTTAATAAATGCTTGTCCATATGACTTGACTTGCTGTGGCTAGCTAGCAGCACCATCTGGTGGTTGAATCTATAAAATCAAGATTCTATCTTCCTACCTCACAGGATTGTTACAAGGATGGGGGGAGAGAGGGGAGAGAGATGCTTTATGTGAAATCACCTTGAAACTATGTGTATTTTCTAATTTATTCATAAGGATGGACCCTACCTTAGAAAATTCAGTTTAATTTAGCAAGCAATTATTGTTTTGTTGAGTTATTTCAGTTTTGTCCAATTCTTTGTGACTCCAATTTGGGGTTCTCTTGGCAGAGATACTGTACTGGTTTGCCATTTCCTTCTCCAGCTCATTTTACAGATAAGTAAACTGAGACAAATAGGGTGAAGTGACTTGCTCAGAGTCATGCAGTTAGTAAGTGTCTGAGGCAGGATTTGAATGCAGAAAGATGAGCCTTCCTGGTTCCAAGCCCAATGTACCTCCCACCTGCCCGAGTATTTAATAAGCAACTCCAATATGGAAGGCATTGTGCTAGGTACCCAGGATGCACTGACAAGGCTGAAATAGTCCTTGCCATCAAGGTCACCTTCTAAGAGGGGTTGGGGACAGCACAACATTTAAGCTTATAGAGAACAACTATGAGTTAACTCTCCCTCCCCACATACATACTGGTAGGTTGAATACCAAGAGCTAGGCCATCCACATCTGCCCTTCAAAGTTCTAGGGACACCCTGAGGGTATTCATGCTGTCAGTTCAAGCTCTTTTCCCATGTGTTCTCTCTGATGTTAACCACCAATGAATAGTGTTCTGCTCTATTTAACCCTGTTCCATCAATTCTTTTTTACAAATATTTACTGAGAAGGCAGAGCATAAACAGAAGTACAAATTTCCCCTCCAACATCTGGAGGCACCCCTAAACCACCTCAGTCCCTGGGGAGAGTGGGCTCAAATTTAAGGCAGTTTCTACACAGCCCTGGTACTCCCTGGATCATTTCTGAGTATGACATAAACAAAGCATGAGTCACCTCTGGACTTGGACCCTCTGGTCATCTCTCAAGGCTTTATCCTGAGGTTGAAGGTTATATTGAAGGCCCTCCTTCCTAGGTTGGTTGGCTGAAACATGTGACATAGACTCTAGTTCCAGGA
>CM053585.1:18703410-18738577 GCA_028646515.1 Pseudochirops corinnae
TCCTGGAACTAGAGTCTATGTCACATGTTTCAGCCAACCAACCTAGGAAGGAGGGCCTTCAATATAACCTTCAACCTCAGGATAAAGCCTTGAGAGATGACCAGAGGGTCCAAGTCCAGAGGTGACTCATGCTTTGTTTATGTCATACTCAGAAATGATCCAGGGAGTACCAGGGCTGTGTAGAAACTGCCTTAAATTTCATGGCAAGGACCCAGTCAATCAATACTTTTGAACGTTGACACCATAAATTAAATGTGTCACCCATAAACTAACAAATGAGTTTCCTTCTCAATAGGGCTACAAATGGACACAACACATCTATTTCATGGATGTTAACACATGATAAGGATACATTTGATCTTCGTGACTAAAGACGATGTTCCTTGCTTTCTTCACTCTTGTCTTCCTGCTGGCATAGCTTGGCTGCTAAGACCCATCGGGGCCTCTCCAGCCCACCCCAAAGCCCCCAACTCACATATATGCAATTAATCAAAAAGCATTTTTAACGCATAGACTAAGCACAAACTATACAAAAGCAGAAATTAGACTCCGCCTACAAGAAATTGACACCTGGGAAACACACACAGACTAGCTCCAAGTTGGTTGTTGCAATTGTTATTGGTCAACAAGCTCCTGCATTGACAAACTGAATTTAATTCAAATGACATACTTTGTTTTCTCTGACTCCAGAATTCTTTCATCATTCCCTGAACTCCCAACCCTCCCCAAGCTCACTGAAAACCTTGGCCTCAACCTTTCTCTATAAATGAGATATTGAGATAGCACATTTTGGATTGTGATCTCATTGTTGCTCTCTACTCAAACACCCAGATTTAGTAAGCATTTCCCTATCCTACTCACTGACTCCCTTCATGGGGAGTGGAAATGCAGAGTTCCTGGGTTTCACTAGTCTGACAAACATCCGATCAGTCTAAAGAGTCATCCTCAAGATTATTTACCAAAGTAAGTGTATAATACCATGAATTCCCAAGGATACATCTCATTTGTGACATTGTGTCATCCCTATTCATTTATTCAACAAGAATTTACGAAGTACCTACTATGTGTCAAACACTGGGCTAGTTGCAAGGGATGTCAAGACAAGAGAGAAAAGAATCCCTTCTTCAAGGAGTTTGCAGAGGTGAACAAATTCAAGATATATACAGAGTAATTTCCCACTAGGAGAAGTGGTAGGAAGAGTATTAGTGACTGAAGAAATCAATACAGGATTCATGTAGGTGGCACTTGTGATAAGAATGACAAGTATTAATAAAGTGTTTTGAAGTTTACAAAGGACTTTCCAAATATTCTCTCATTTGATCCTCACAACAGGCAAAGTAGGTGCTATTATGAATCCCATTTTACAACCAAGGCTAAGAGCAAGGTGAAATGACTTTCCCAGGGTCACACAATTAGTAAATACCTATGATTTGGATTCAAATCTTTCTGACTCCAAGTCTAACACTGCCCACTGTGCCACCTAGCTATGGGTGACAGATGATAAATGAACACTAGCTGCTCACATCTGTCTTCAGGTCCTGCCTTCTGCTACCTACACAAAAGTTTCCTTCTACTTAAGTAATCAGTCATGGAGTGTAGAACATATTTTTTGCCACAAGGTGGCACTACCTTCTATACATCAGCATAGGGATTTTAAGGGCTATTGAGTGTGCATGCACTGACTTCCTCCAATGCCACCAAATCATAGAATCATAGATTTAGGGTTGGAAGGGACCTTAGAGGCCATGTAGTACAATTCCTTCATATTGAAGATGAGGAAACTGACAGGTGAGGTGGCTATCCTAAGATTATACAGGTCATAAGTAGTTGAGCCAACATTTGAACTCAGCTCTCTCTCCACTACACTAAGCTCCCTTCAACATCCTCATCTCCCAGTTCCTGAGCCTCCTAACATTCCATGACATATTCTTCCACTTCATCTCTGCCATCCACAGAAATGGTCATACTCTAGATCTTACCATCAATTGTTTTCAACTCTTTGCGACCCCATTTGGGGTTTTCTTGGCAGAGATTACTGGAGTAATTTTCCATTTCTTCCTCCAGTTCAGTTAACAGATGAGAAAACTGAAGCAATCAGGGTTAAGTGACTTGTCCAGGGTCACATAGGTAGTAAGTATCTGAGGCTGGATTTGAACTGAAGAAGATGAGTCTTCCTGATTTCAGGCCCAGTAGCCTCTGCATCATTTAGCTGCCCTGAATCTTACCATTACCCACAAGTTTTTCTCTTCATTAATAATTTTAAAAATCCTCAAACATTTCTCCATCTGACCATAACCCCTTCTCACCACCCTAAGGTCACTCAGTCTATGGAAACTGAAATTCAGTTCTGATCTGGGCAGGAGTAAGGAAGAGGAAAATGGAATGTCACTCTGAGATGTCAAGATCACGGAAATCTTACCATGACGGATCTCCTTATCCTACATTAGCTAGTCTCATAGGAGCATAGATTTAGAGCCAAAGGGACCTCAGAAGCCGCCTAGAATATCCCTTTCATTTGATAGATGAGGGAACTAAGGCCCAGGCAAGTGAAGTGACTTGCCCAGGGTCACATAGGCAGTAAGTATCTGAGATGAGATACTGAGAGTCAAAGGGGTTAAGTAATTTCCCCATCACACAAGTAGTAAATGGTGAGGAGGATCACGATGACTATGGCCAACATTAGGGCTTGGAGAACAGAGCCTTTCTCTGTTCAAAACTCACTGACCTTGACAAAAAAAATCTTTATTGGGGGTGCCACATGACCTCTGGTTCTCACCAAGAACTGGAAAAAGCAAGGCTACCCTGGCAGCTGTTTTATTCTCTGCCTCCTAATGACCACTTGACACTTCCTCCTGAAATGGAAAAACATCACAGGATGTCACTTTAAAAACAGGATCTCTAGAGTTATGTGGGGGGTGGAGGAGAGGGAAATGTGTGTGCACATATGTACTCTTGAGCAGCCATTTTACATACACCGAAGTATTTAATTGTAGGCAGAGCCCCTCCTCTGCTTCCAGTACTTGGAGGTGGGAAGGAAGGGAAACAACATCCCTTCCCCAATCTCCCCCTCAGCATCTCCCATCTTTCTAAGGTAGAGTTAGGGATAGCCAAGAAGGGAAATTTTAAATTGCCTCCTGAGGATACTCATCCTCCTTCCATCTCATTGGATATCTGAGAGAGCCACCGGGGAGAGAAAGAGAGATAGAGGAATGGGGAGAAATAACCTTAACATTCAGGGAGCTCCAACAGTGTCCCCACTCTGAGAGAAGAGATGCCATCCTTCACATGGATGTTGTAAATTACTGGAGTTTGGAACAAAGGGTTGAGGTAAATGATGATATTTCACCCTGGCTCCACCTGAATTTCTTTCATTTCTCTTTTCTCCATCCATCTCCTTAATTTACATGGGAAACCCAAATGATCTTGGCAGCCTGAGGAAAACCATAGAGTATCAGACTCAAAAAGCCCTTTGTAGTTTGTTAAAAGGTTATGCTTGGAATCATTGTAAAAGAGAGATATAGGTTGGTAATCCAAAAGAAAAATGGAAGTAAAAAGATTTCCTAACCGTAAATCAAAAATAGGCTTGGGACAGAGACATTGATTCAGAACAGGAAGAAAGAGGTTTAAAGGCAGATTAAATGTCTGAGATCAGTAATTAAGTGACTGGCTATACCTATTCCAAACAAGTTTGGGGCCTAGTATACAAATCCATCTCCTTGTAGAGAGGAAGCTGCTGAAGGATTTTTCCTGTCTCACAACTAGGTATGTGGAGTGCCTTTCTCATTGAAAGAGTTAGAGCTTAAACCTCTGTGTTTTAAGCTAAAAGAGAGATAGGAACCCCACTCTACTTTATGTGAGGAAGATGTAAGCCCTCACCTGAGTTCTTCAGCCAAAGCCCAAGCTGGTGTTAGAGATTCTTCACAGGGGTATGCTAGAACTAACTCTAACAGACTCAGTTTTCAGCATGAGCATTAACTTGGAAATAGGCAAAAACCACAGACCAGGGCTTGATTTAATGTTTTGTTCATTGTCTAGGCTTAAGAAAGTGAGAAAATATTAATAATAAAGATTAAATTTAAAAGTAGGTTGTGCATACTCTTTTTTCTCCTGCAAAACCAGATGTCTTCTCCCAAATACCCAGTGAGGGCAGCTAGCAGCAGCTACAAGAGTGGCATCCAGCGGAAACTACATGTCATGCAGCTCTGGCCATCATATGACCACCAGCTGGGTGGGGCAGTGGATAGAGCACCAGACCTGGAGCCAGGAAGACTATCTTCCTGAATTCAAATCTGACTTCAGATACTTACTAGCTATATAACCCTGGGCAATCTCTTAACCCTGTTTGCCTCAGTTTCCTCATCTCTAAAATGGCAAATCACTCCAGAATCTTTGCCAAGAAAACCCCAAATGCCAACAAAACCCCAAAAGAGTCAGATATGACCGAAATGACTAAGCAGCAACTCTCTCCTTTGAAGGTTTGGATGGACAATTCATACCCCATAGCGGCTGATTTAACTCTGTCTCATAGTCCTCTCTGAATGGCTTTCCCTATGTCTGTGAATCTTCTCAGTTAGACTGCCAGCTTCTTAAAGGTGGGGAATTTTTTTTCTCCTATCTTTTCTTCCTTCTGTCTTTTACTAGAACACCTTTTCCTGGGATACATTCAAAGTAGAACCTCAACTTTTTTGGTAGCAAAGAAATGCAGCCAAGGGAGATGCCCCTGAACTGAGGAATGGCTACACATGATGGTACATGAATGTCTTGGCATATTGCTGTGTTGTAAGAAACAATGAACATGATGGATACAAAGAAGTATCAAAAAGACTTGTCTGAACTGATACAAAGTAAACAGAACCAGGAAAATGATTATACACAATGACTACAATAATACATATGGAAAGAACCATAAAAGTAACAACAAAAGCTAAAAAGTATATAATTTTAAAGACTAAACTTGACTCTAGAGAAAAGTTGAGAAAGTACATTTCATTCCCTTCACCGAACAGGTAGGGCATTATGGGCACAAAAGATCACACACCCTGTTACATATGTTTGATGTGTTGGTTAACTTTTCTGAACTGGAAATTTCTTTCATCTTTAATTGTTTTGTTTTAAATAAGGGATAGCTTTCTCAGTAGGTGATAGGTGAAGAAGTCATATATCAATATAATTTTAATTAAAAAGAAACCAATAAAAATAAGATATTTCCCCTAAAAAGAACTGCTAAATAAAATAGCTGAATTGATTAATCTAATTACTAGGAGATAAATTAATAATTATGCTGCAGTTTACATTTCTATTCTTGACCAAACAATTTACAAATTTGAGGGTTAGCTACTGCCCAAATTGGGCACTATTAATTCCTAGAATTCTGTCTTTGAACCCACAAGCTAATAAATTGTCCGTGTATTTCCTCTTGTTCTCAAAGCTGATTATAGTCAGCGAGATTTCCAAAATACATTTCTTGGCTATACCAACAAACCCTAATGAGAACCATCCAGTAAACAAGCCATTAGAGTTGTAAAGAGAATGGTCAACAGAGGCATAATCTTTGGATGTGTTGACCAGTAACTGAGGGTGCTTGAACCACAGGCACCGTCAGAGTTTGTATTTGTAAACAGGCCTGTATTGGTCACTTCCAAGACCCACTGAGGATTTATCAAGGCACCATGGGCTTCCAATATGTCCTAAGGACATTGGGTTCATTCTGAGGAAGGATTTCCTGACCAGGAGGGATGCTAGAACTCAAATAACCTTTTTTTCTGTGCTTATTCTTTATGTTTATTCCTGACATACTTATGTAGTCTCTTCTGATAGAATGTAAGATCCTTGAGTGTAGAGACAGTTCCATTCTTTGTATTTGTACACTCAGTGCCTAGCATAATTGCTACCACACAGTAGGTATCAACTGAATGCTTATTGATTGATTGAATGATTGACTAAGGGAGGTTGTATAATCCACAAGAGTCTCCTCTGACTGGGATGATGTGGGTAGGAATTCTGTTAAGGAGCTCTGGGCACAAAAGTGGAACAAATATCCTCACATACCCTTCCAACTCTCAAATTCTGAGATTCTGAGAAGTCATTTTGTGTCCCTCCCTTCCAACAAAGAAGACTAAAATTGGAGGCAGTGGACCTGGGTTCAAATCCCAAATCTGCTTCTCTCTCTCTCTCTCTCTCTCTCTCTCTCTCTCTCTCTCTCTCTCTCTCTCTTTCTCTCTTCCTCCTTGTCTCCTTGTCTCCCTGTCTCTGTCTGTTTCTGTCTCTCCCCTGTCCACCCCCATTTTTAGGTGAGTCATTTACTCTTACCAGGTCCCACTTTTCTTCTCTGTATAATGAGGAGGCTAAACTCTAAGGTCCCATACCTGAAAAAGAAGACCCTCTATAACATCTCCAAGTGATCATTCATCTTTGGTTGAAAGACCTTCAATGAAAAGGAACCTGCCACCTCTAGACAAAATTCATCCCACTTAGCAACGGCTCTGATTGTTAAAATGAACATTTTCATTTTGTGTTTAACATTTCATTTAACATTCATGTGTGTTAAAATGAACACACACACCCTGCCCTGCCCTCCACTCCCATGATGAAGTCAAAATTTACCTCTTTGAAACTTCCCTTCATTGTTTTTGTATCTGCCCTTGGACACCTAGTAGAGCAAATCCGACCCCTTCCACATGGCAGTCTCTACCCTTGAAGACAGCCCTCTGGGCGTTCTCCCCACCCAAGGCTTTCCTACAGGCTCAACACCCCCAGTCCTTCTGGGAAGTCCATTCAACCCAATTATTTAAATAAGTACATTGCAGTTACATAATAAATACTTATTGACTATCAAGCATTAATTAAGCACTTACTGTATACCAAACATTGTGCTAGGTGCCAGGGATACAAGAACAAAAACGAAGCACTCCTTGCTTTCAAGGATGACTCTCCTGTGGCATGACTTGAAGGCCCTCTACTCTCCATGTTGCCCTCTCTGGACAATCTCTGGTTTATTAATGTCCATAACAGGAACGTTTTTCGAGGGCTTTAAGGTTTATGATGCACTTTACAATGTTATTGCATTTGGTAAGTGGGGAAGGGGCTGTTATTATCTCCATTTTACAGACAAGGAAACTGAGGCTAACAGAGGCACTTACGTGCCCTGTCAAGGTCCCATAATTAGTATTTGAGGCAGAATTTGAATTCAGGTCTTCCCAACTCCCAAGTCTATTGTCCCACCTAGCTGCCTTAAACAGAGACATAATTTCAGAATCTGCTGGTCATCCAGAAGGTACCTAGACCAAAACAATTTCAGACAAGAATGTGACCAGTCACTTCATTGAGGACCAACTGAGGTACCATAGGCTTTAAATGTCCTTCCTACACTGTTTCTCCCAAAACAGAACACATTGCCCCATGTCTAGTTTAACCAGAGCAGGGTGGAGCCAGACACTCACTAACCCTCTCTTAGACCCTAGACTTTCACAGACTCTCTTAATGAGGCTGAAGGACCCCCAAGTTTCCTTCTAGCCTGAAGGAGAACACTCGATCACTCACTCCCTGAACCCCCACCCCCACTCCCACACAGAGTTTTCTGGGCACACTGATTATCCTTCCCAGGCTCTGCTCCACAGCCCCAGCCCTCTCTCGCTATGTTCTCAGCGGGCAGAGCGGGTGGCATTGGCGTCTGTCTGATTTATGGCTTGGGCCCTGTCTGCAATGAATAATGTTGGGCGCCCGCAGTGGCTGGAGAGGGAGAGAGAGAAACTGCTGATGCCCAGGACCATAAATCGCCTTCTGACAGAGTGCATGGCTGTTTAATCAGCCATCAGTAATGGACCACATGGAGCTGGGAAGAGCTATCCATACTTAATGGGCCATCAATAATGCCCAGGCCCCCACAGGCTCTGGACACCCTCTGAGCTGGCATTTCAGATGGGATGCTGCATCTTTCCCCCACTGCATGGGCACTGCTCTCTCCATAACTCAGACACATCACGGACTGGCAAACACTGTGTCCTGAGCTGCTCTGGGGTCTGGAGCCCTGCTCGGGGAACTGGGAGAGAAAGTGCCTGGTACACAGAAGGATGCATGATTCCTTCTTCAGGGGGAAAGGGAGAGGAAAAAGGGGAGAGGAGTGTCCTTATTCTCAGGGATCTGCAATCTGATAGGAGCAAAATAATCCTAGGCCTTAAAGCCCCCCAGGTCCTGCCCTCAGGGAACACCTACCCTAGAGGGAGACAGAATTCCTGCCTTCAGAGAACCTCCAGTTGGGTAAGGAAACCTAGACCATAGAGCTGGAAACAGAAGGGACCATAGGGAACTTCTAGCCTCACCTTCTCATTTTACAGGTGAGGAAACTGAGGCCTAGGGAAGTTAACTGACATAGCCAATGCCATATAGGTGTTAATCATCAGAGGTAGAATTTGAACCCAGGTTCTCTGACTCTGTGGCCAGAGTTGAAATAGTGTCTTGTCTCAGGAATCTGCCGGTCTTATAGAGATGGGATCAGATGCTGGAGAAGAGAATACTGCAGGGAAGAGGGAGAGGCACAATAAGGTGTCCTCAAATATTTGAAGGTTGTCTTATAGAGGAGGGACTGGTTAGGTTTCTTCCGTTTGGCCCCAGAGGGAAGTCCCAGGAGGTTTGGGTGTGGCATGAGGGAAGATTTCTTCTGAATTAAAACTTTCCCAAAGTGGGATGAGTCCCTTGGAGAGGTAGTGGATGCCACCTCCTTGAAGGTCCTCCTAAGCCAAGAGGCTGAATGACCAACCACTTACCAAAGAAGTTAATGTGGGAAGTTCTGTGCCTCCCGCTCACACTGGGGAGTTCCCTGAAAGCAAGGACAGTGTAGTTCAAATCAGGGATTCTGTGCCACAGTCCCTAGCCCAATGGAAAAATAGCACCCCTATCTTCTGGAATGCCTTTGTATGAAGAGGGGGACACGGCTTCTCTTAGGATCAAAGATCAATGCCAGGGCAGGTGGTAGCAAAAGGGCACCTCAATCATGGACCAAGATTCAGAGACAAAGATGCCCACAGTGCCAGGCTTGACAAGGGTACTGGGGAAAAGGGAAAGAGATGTTGTTGGAGAGAGGTGGAAGCTCAAGACACAGAAGACTGGTTGGTCACACAGGTGGTTGTTGTTGAGTTGGTTCAGTTGTGTCTGACCCTTCGTAATTCTATTTGGGGTTTTCTTGGCAGAGATACTGGACTGGTTGGCCATTTCCTTCTCCAGATCATTTTACAGATGAGGAAACTGAGGTAGACAGGGTTAAGTGACTTGCCCAGGGTCACACAGCTACTAAGTGTCTGAGGCCAGATTTGAACTCAGGAAGATCTTCCTTACTCCAAACTCTGTGCACCATGGCATCCCCTTGCTGCCCTGGTTGCACTTAGACCTGACCATTCTAAGCCACTCAAGTTAGGGCCAAGTGGAACAAGGGAAAGATCCCTGAACTTGGAGTCCCGGCCCTTCTGTCTCTGCAGCAAGTCACCTAAACCTCTCTGAATCTTGGAGATTTTGTCTGTAAGATATGGGGAAGCCCTTCCAAATATCAGACTGTTTCCTATAAATCTGTGCTTGAGTTTGAAGACTGATCATCGATTCAGTTTGGATGGCTAGGGATTCTCCCCAACACACACACACATGCATGCACATGTACACACACACACACACACACTCATACACACATGCACACACCCATATAATATACACATGCACACAGACACACAGTCCCACACACACACATAATCTTGGAGCCAATGGCACAGGAAGTTCCAAGCAATTCTGAGGACAAGGATAGAAATAGAAGGATCCGAGTGGTGGCGTGGTCACCTGCCACAGCTCTGCTCCCGTAGGAGCTGGGACTCTTGGGTCCCTGCAGACCTTCTCTCCCAGGGGAGCTCATGGTCAGATGACTCCCTGCCTGAGTCCCATGGGGATGGTAGGAACACACCCAGCCTTGCCCCTGCCTTCAGCCAGATGTCTCTGGGATAACAGGGGGAGGATGGAGCATAAAGCCAGGGTTTGTTTCCTTTTTAACAGTTTTCCACCTAAACCCCTGCCCTCCCTCCCCAACCTCTCCCACAGACTTATTCTTTTTTTCCATCCATCCCCTCCCCAACCCTGAGAGTTCTAAAAACCCTTAGGAGTGTGTGGATGCTGACGCCTGAGAGATCACAAAAGAATTCTTTTTTTTCTTTTTTTTTCTTTACTTTTAGTTTACAAGATTCAGTTCCACAATCCCTTGAGTTTCACAAAAGAATTCTTAAGGACATTGTGACTGGGGACCTGGACTCTAGGCATACTGGACCAGTTGGGGGCAGAGTAGGGAGCTTTTCAGGGTGTAAGTGAAGGTGATGGAGGGGGGAGAGAAAAGCCCAGGAGGTCTTGGGGGATGTAGTGAGATGAGCAGGGATTCTCATAAGAGACCATTACACCAGGTCAAAGCTGGAAGGAACCTTGGAAGTCAGCCAGTTCAAATCCCTCATCTTACAGATGAGGAAACAGGCTGTGTCTGAGGCAGGATTTGAACCTGGATCTTCCTGACTCTCCGTATACCACTCTGTCCACTGTGCCATGATACAGTATATGCTGAAACTTTGAAAACCCTGTGGTCTCATCACAGGAGCCTATACTACAGCCACTCCAAGATAGATTAGACCCCCTTGTTCCCGTGGGATTGGTTCTGAGACGGTGTTCTTTTTCTGGAAGGTCTTTTTTTTCTGCAATAATCTGTAATAGCTACAGAAACCACCTCCCAGGGCAGGGGAGGGAGAGATCAGACCAGATATGGAAATGAAAGGATCTTACCAAGGATGCAAAAGTCAGTGATGGTGACAAAGAGGATAAGAATGAGTTTCTTGTATGTTCACAGTGTGTCTTAAACAGAAGGACTGTCTCACTGTCTCTTCCATCAGACCAGGGGATCCCTGAGGACAGAGGCTACCTCCCATGTCATGAGAGGGCGTATCTCCCCCATTCAGACCAGGGGTCTCAGGACAGGAGCTTCGTTAGCCAACATAACAGGAGCTCCTTGATGACTGGGGCTACATTTCCCCATCCCACTGTCAGAGCTGGTGTCTGCCCTCCCCACCCACCATCAGATCTCTTAGTGACCAGGGGCTCCTCCATCTCCTTCCTAGTAGGGGGAACAAACGGAATAGGATAAAGGCCAAGGATGACTCTCTAGGTCACAAAATCTCTGATGTAGATGGGTCACCACCCAATATCATCCTTACATGTCTTTGCATTGATGTCAAGCTTTCAAATGAGCTTTTTCTATTCCTTTCCCATTCAAATAATTTGTTCTCAAAGAACTTTTGGAAGGTAGCTTACAAATCTGCAATTATCTCTCATTACAGATCAGGAAACTGAGTTGTAGAGAGATTATTAACTTCAACTTCTGTTTTCCTTATTTCTTCCTGTATTGAAGTTTCAGCCTCATTGTTGTTTCTACCTCCACAACATTTCTCACAACCATCCATTCTCTTCTTTCCACTGGTCCAACCACCACCATCTTTCAAGCCCTCATCAACTGCCATGGGAAATCTTGCAATAGCCTTCTAATCACTCCCCTCTCCTCCAGAGTCTCCCCACTCCAATCCAACCTCCAATCCTTGTTAAAGGGATATCCCTAAAGCATAGGTCCCATCACGTCACATACCCCCATTCTATAAACTCCAATGACTCCCTATTACCTCCACATAGCCAAACTTCTAGCCAGTCAAGATCTTTATCTGGTTTGTTTTCTATATCCCTACAAGCCCTGTGTCATATGCAAATTAAATGAGCAGGCTGTCTTTGCCTTTACCCAAAATATCACAAAAAATATCCAGCAACACAAGGCCCAGCACTTCAGAAGCAGTGAGAGAGGAGGAGGATGAAGAAGAAGAGGAAGGAAGGGAAAGAAAGAAGAGGAAGAGAAAGAAAAGAACGCACGTTTCTGTAGACCTTCACAATATCTGAAGTCCTTTCCTCACAACAGCCTCTCAATAATGGGTGAGAGTAGTCCCTCCCATTTCTAATATTCTATGAATCTATAGTTCTACTACTCACAGCAGGAAAGGCAATCAATAAATTCATGAATTGTGGTTCTGTTTACACTTCCATTTTCTACTCTTGTTTACTTCCTGTGAGGCAGACAGTGAAAGTACTGTTATTCCCATTTTGCTGGTGAGAACACAGTTCATTCTTGCTCAGCGTCATATGACCAATAAATGGCAGTGCCAGGATTTGAGTACAGGTCTATAGACCACTCCAAGTCCTGTGGTCTTTTCATTAATGATGAGCCACTGCTAAGGAGGGGCAGCTAGGTGGCACAGTGGATGGGGCACTGGGTCTGGAGTCAGGAAGACTCATTTTCATGAGTTCAAATCTGGCCCTAGACATTTACTGGCTGTGTGACCCTGGACAAGTCGCTTTACTCTGTCTGCCTCAGTTTCCTCATCTGTCAAATGAGCTAGAGAAGGAAATGGCAAACCCCTCCAGTACCTTTGCCAGGAGAACCCCAAACGGGGTCACAAAGAGTTGGATGTGAGGGAACCAACTAAGCAACTCCTGCCTTAAAGGCCAGTGATCAACCTAATAGACCACATCACCTCCTGTGGCTCACAGCAGGGATCCAGGCTCCATCATCAGAAAGCTGAAGGCCTTTCTTAAACTAACAAACTTTTAGCAAGATTTTGAAATGAAGACCCTGATTAAGTAAAAATGAATTGCTTTTCTACTTAAGGCGAGGGAGGGGGGAGGGGGAGGAGGAGCAGGGAGGACTTCTGAAAAGAAGATTGGAATCTTAGAAATGAATGGAGTTCCCTATCTCATGTCCTGGCACGTGATTAATTTGGTGTCTCCGGAAATCCCACATGGAAAATTGGATTGATGGGGGTGGGAATCTGGATGTGGAATGGAGATTGTAACGGAACCCCAGCCTCTCTGGGAATAGACAGTTCCCTCCAAAAAGAGGTTTAGTGAATGGAGTTGGGGCTGAGCGCTGAGAATAGCCATCGAGGTCAACCAGGCCATGCCTCCCTGGCTGTCGAAGGGCCAGATTCCTGCCTCTTTGTCCCTCTGGGGCCTCCTCCTTCTCCACTCTCCAGTGACTCAGCACATGGGCCTCAAGCCACTTTTCTCTGGGTGGGGAGAGCTGGAAAAAATTCCCATTTTCCCAGGCTGGGAGTTGATTGGGTCTACCCCTGACCCCAGCAAGGAGGATCCCAAACTCTATAGAGCCTACAGCCCTTTGGTTAAGAAGCCATCTACCCACAGTAACATTCTGGGGTACTCACATTCAACTATAGGCATAAGGCAGCTGTTTTGGAATGGAGGCAGTCTACAGGATCCCAATACCCTGGAAAGAGAATTCCAGTGCCCAGTGACCTGCCCTGGGCATTAAGGATGGAATCAGAAGAGAAAGGTGACATAGCTCCCAGTCTTAGGAGCCCTAAGTCTGATGGAAGATATGAGGCTCCCACCTTCAGGAATCCCCCATTTTGATGGGGGACACCCAGCTTCAGCCCTCAGGGAAGGACAGAGAAACTGAGGAAGGAGACTCAGCTTCTTCCCTCAGGGAGCTTCAGGGACCACTCAGCCCTTGTGAATGGCAGGAGTGGACCAGCTCCCTCTGATAAACCACTTGGCCTCACTTAGCCCTCTCTGGGCCTCCCACAGGCCACGGGTCAGCCACTGAGCTTGAGTCACTGGGTGGCTGGGCCTGGCCTATTTGTTTTCCCTTGGAGGGCACAGAGGCCTGGCCCTAGAGCCCCTTCCCAGTCCTGAAGCCCAGGGCCAATGCCCCGGGTGGGGTGGACAAGGAGGCCTGCCTGTCGTCTCCAGATGAATCAGCCCCTGGCAGTTGAGCCTTGGCCCAGAAAACCTCCTGTTGTGGCCACCACTGGGGAGAGGATTTTTTCCCTTTTCCTCTTGGCCCAGACCAGGCCTATTGATGTTTATCAGGCCATGTTTATTATTCTTCACACGGCTCAGGATGTTCCGGGTTCTCCCTTGAGGGCTACACAGTCATGGAAGACTAGCCCGGACAGCCTGCCCAGCCAGAAGCCAGGACCTCAGAGTGGTTGCATCCCAAACCTTCAGAGCTACAAAAGAGCTCTGAGGCTAGCTAGTCTACTCCCCTCACCTTACAGAGGAGGGAACTGAGGTAGCCAGCCAAGATGGCACAGGCCCTTGACAGTCTATATTAGAAGCTGGGTTTTTTTAGTCTGGAGATAAGAAGACTAAGGTCTGGATGGCACTCAGGAATTCTGTTATCCCCACTTGTGTGACTTTCAGAAATTCCCTTCTTACTTTCACAGTCTCGGTTTCCTTCCCTGTAAAAGGAGCAGGCAGGATGGACTCTAGTCTCTCTTTCTGACCTTCTAGGATCCCACTCAACTCCTTGAGCTGTTAAGGGACATTGTGCTGAAATATAAACAGAAAGTCACTGACCTTTAGCAGGGGAGATGTTTCCAGGACTCCCTGAAAGTAACAAAATCCCAGATAGGCCTTTCATAGCCAGCTAGGCCAGGTCACACAAGAAAGGAATCCCCATTGTAATAAATACAGGGGACAAGTGGTCATTAGGCCTCAGCTAAAGGCTTCCAAGGAGAGGAACCCACCAGTTTTCAATTAATCAACAGCCATTAATTCTCCGTCCTCCCACAAAACCCTTCTGTTCCTGGAAACTTCCCTAAGAGAAAAATGAAATTGCCTTTTCCAGGGAATCCTCTCTGATGAACACTATTGGTCTCCATCTCCTTTGTTCCTGGGTCTCCAGAATGATGGACAAGCTTTCATATGCTGGACATGGAGTCCAAGACCTGAGTGGGTCAGACCTTGGCCTGACACGGTTCATTTCCTGTTCATGTTAAATGGTGATCCCCTCCACCAACGCCATTCCCCGACACCTCCTCAAGCAAAGCCTCTGTCAGAAGAACATAAGCTCTGGCAGATCTTGTCCAGCTGGTAAGGCTTTGAGGACAGGCCCAGGTGTGGTCCAGGTGTTTCACATTCATCTGGGCATCAGCTGAGATCCACTCAGGAAGCCACATCACCAGGCTGGCTTCAGGGGGATGACTTGCTTGGCCAAAGTCACTCTCAGACTCTGCAAAAAGGTGAGGAGCCACCAGATAGATGCCTGCCTTGATGGAGAGTTGACCCAATCGAATGAAATCACAGTTCCTTTATCCAAATGAGAATAACATTCTGCCTGCTTCACAGCAGGCTAGAACAGGACTTCTTAAATGTCCTTATGTCCTGGGCCCGTTGGGCAGTCAGTCTGGTGAAGCCTGTGGACCCCATTTCAGAATAAGGTTTTTTAAACCCATAAATTACAATGCATGTCATTACAAAGAAAACCACTTGTAGTACAGTAGAGTTCCCCTCAAAAAAAATAATTTTAAAGATCCCAAGCTGCCAATGCCTGGTTAACTGAAATAGAACAGACAAGGAGCATTTAATACAAGTAATTACAGAACTGAATGTAGTTCCACTGCATAAAGACCTGGAGGGTGAGAGGAGAGTAATTCTATTGTATTCAATTAGTTAAGCATTTATAGTAAGCACCTATTATGCAAGACACTTGTATATAAAAACAAAAAAAGAAAAAGAAACAGCTGCACTCAGCCCCTAGTTAGCAAGAATAATTAAAACCCTGTCGGTTTCTCTTCCATCCTGCTGCCCTCCTCCCCAGTAGCAGGCTTCTCCATATTGAACTCAGCATCCTAGGGTATCTACATCTCTAGGTCACTACTGAGTTCATCTTACAAAGGTGACTTGAAGAGGTGGGTTTTTCTGCTTTCCTTGGGAATGGAAATCACCAGTTATGGCCGTTATAGCTCTGGCTAACGACATCTGGAGTGGAGCATGTGACACTTGGAATGGCCTCCTGTTCGGGGATGGTGGGAGGAGTGGAACTAGACAGAGTGGAAGGTCCTAGAAAGTAGGGATTACTTCATTCTTCAAATTTGCATTTGTAGTGCATAGTACAGGACCTGGCACATCGAAAATCTTTAATAAATGCTTCTTTATTGACTTATCGAGACTTTTGTAAGAACAGAAGGCAGTATGGGAGAGTAGTAAGAGCACTAGTTCTTCCAGACAAAGAACCTGACTTCAAATCCCATCCCTGACACCCTGGGCCTCAGTTTCCTCATCTGTCAGATGAGTGGGTTAAACCAAATGGCTTCTAAGGTCCATTTCAACTCTAGATTTGGGGTCTTTCTAGATCTAAATCTTTGAGTGTGTCTGTGTAGATAGCATAGATACAAAATGCTAGATATGTGAGTAATTTTGTCCATGTTGACTACATCCAACTGAACTTGAGATACACAGGCACGGTGGTTGGGAGATCCATCTTGCCCTACCGAAAAGTGACATAGGAGAGAATAGACTGGGGGAGGGGGGACACACTGGGATGGCTGTTTTGGGGTGGTGGGGGGGGGAAAGGGGGGAGAAAAATATGTAACTCAAAATCTTGTGGAAATGAATGATGCCAACTATAATAAAATTTAAAAAAAAAGAAAAAAAAAGGGAAAAAAAAATTTTTGTCCATGTTGACTCAAATCTTTTCATCCAGTCCTACTCTGATGATTCGTCATGGCATGGTGCTAACCCTGGTTTTTTGATGGCTATATTATTAGAGCACAAGGTCTGGCAATATCCGCCATGCTGGAGAGTGAAGGGAGAGGGTTTGACTATGGTACCAGTAACATATGATTTCTGAGTGCCTGTCTCCCTGAATACAGAGGTGCTTATTCCCAGCAGCCTGAACACTCAGCAAAATATCCTTTGGCCATGGTAACCTGCAAAATGACACTCAGTCCTGTGATGGTGGCAGAAAAGGGGGGAGGTGAAGTTTGAAGGACTGAAGTTTTTAGACCATCTCTAAACATTAATTTAGCAATGGGTTCACTAAACCAACCAATCAGTCAGTTAATAAGCACTAAACAGCACTAGCGAAATGCAGCCTCAAGTGACTTCTCTTCCAAGATTAAATTTCATCTATTCTGAATATATCTGTTATATCTAGTTATTTCTATGGGCACCCCTCCCCTTGCCACCTAGGAGTATGTAAGTTCCTAAAGAAGAGGGACTTTTCCCCCATTTTCTTTGTATCCCTAGCACTTAGCACAATGCCTGGCAGGAAGTAAGAGTTTATTAAATGCTTGTTGACCAGTGCTCGATACCAATCTTGGCATTCTTGGTACCCATTAAATGGACATTATAGTTAAATGGAAGGACAGCTCATGGGTTCTCATTAAAGATGCAAATTAAGAAAAAGTTAAGATTGATTTTCATACTACATTCAAAGACGATAACAAATACAATCTCATGAGATTTTGAGTTGCTTCATGTTGATTGCTCATGATAAATATTCAAAAAAAGACTAGTATGAACATTATTACAGTTCAAACGCTATCATCTATTGTCTAGGAAAGGTAAAGAAATCTTACAAAGAATTTGACAGGAATTTTCAGATTAAGCCAATAAATGCTGATATCTGGGGATATGCTGGTAAATGTTTAACAACCAGGTCTCAGGGTGGGTGGGTGAAACACACTCACGACACACTTAAGTTTAACGTGCACTGTTACCATTTTTTCTACAACTTTCTTAAGCCCAAAGTCCAGTGGTTCTCAACCTTCCTAATGCCACGACCCTTTAATGCAGTTCCTCATGTTGTGGTGACCCCCAACCACAACATTATTTTTGTTGCTACTTTCTAACTGTAATTTTGCTACTGTTATGAATCATAATGTAAATATCTGATATGCAGGATGTAATTTCATTGTTACAAATTGAACATAACCCACAGGTTGAGAACCGCTGGAACAATCAACAAAACAATGACTTGAGCTCTGAATTGTAGCATTTGCCAATTTCCAAGGTGTAAATACTCACACTTAGAATTTAACAATCAGCTCTCTTGAGCTATATGAGGTAGCTCCAGCATAAGTCTGTTTGAGTCTTTGGTATCTTAAATTCAGAGGCAGGAAAACCAAAAGCGGGCAACTAAGTGATGTAGTGGATAAGAGTGCCAGGCCTGGAGTCAGGAAGACTCATCTTCATGTGTTCAAATATGGCCTCAGACACTTATTATCTGTGTGACCCTGGGCAAGTCACTTAACCTTGTTTGCTTCAGTCCCTCATCTATAAAAATGAGCTGGAGGAAGAAAGGGCAAATCACTCTAGTACAGCAGTTCTCAACCTGTGGGTCATGACCCCTTTCGGGGTCGAATGACCCTGTCACAGGGGTCGCCTAAGACCATCAGAAAACACATATTTCCGATGGTCTTAGGAACCAAGACTCCGCTCCTCTATCCATCTCCAGGCAGGTCCACCCACATGCAGATACGCCCACATACAAGTATTAAAGGGTCATGGCATTAGGAAGGTTGAGAGCCATTGCTCTAGTATCTTTGCTAAGAAAACCCCAAATGGGATGACAAAGAATCTGAAACTACTAAACAACAATAATAATAAAAAAATACATATGCATATATGGTTCAAAAATAAGGAATGAGATAACAAAATCTAAACTATAAAGATGTCTCACATATATATTATGAATAGTTTTTTTGGGAGAAGAATTAGAAGGCTCAAGACATGGTGCACACCTAATTATGTCACAGAAAAAAGAATTAATTCTATTTCACTAGACAGGAAATGACTTGCTTGTTATTGAGATGAGTTATTTCTCAATGGCGTAGAGACCACCAATCTGTTAATACAAGAGTAAAAGTTAATAAAAAGCCAGAAGAATAAAAATGAGAAAAATATGTATGTGCAAGTTCAATAAGTCCAATTCGATCTACTGACTCAAGTCATTGATGGCAAAAATTAGGAAAGGGATGGAGGAAAAATAACAGCAAGAGTTTGACACAGACACTTATCTGATATAAATGAATTTCCAGGACAAGGAGACCAAAAGAGCTGAAAAATTACATAGTAAGCCACTTGGTAACAAAGGGTAATGTTGTTTTTGAGTATAAACTCATTTATAAGACACTTTTAGTGTAGAAAACTAGAAAGGTCATATTTCCCCTTACAGTAAGAAGCAGTAGAGAGAAAAAAATAACCCTCAAAAAAGACCTCGAGAAGAGACTCAACTGAATAATATCATCCCAAGGACATTTAAGGAGGGAAGTTGACAGAAGGACAATAAGCAGATCAATGATAGAAAAGATCTGCAAAGATTTTTTTAATAGCAAACTTTTTTTCACCATGAAAGATGGTAGACTCATTACATTTAGACTCCAATATCAGAGTCTGAGATGTATTTATAGACAAGGTAGAAATCGTGAGGGAGAAAACACAGATGGGAAAAACAGCTAAACTGGATCAAGTGTATCCAGAGATATGTGTCACACATTTTAGGATGTTGGAAGATTGATTCTCAAAGGAGCTGAAGGCAGGGGGGGATACTAATGGCACAGAAAAAAAATCTTGGACCAGATTATTACCCTCCAAAAGGAGACTAGATGAATACCCGTAACTGTCATGCATACACCTACTATCCCAGTCATATAAATTTTTATGAGACTATTTTACACGTGCATAAAGGACATCCTTGAAGAGGGTATTAGAAGAGAATAGGCAGGTTTTCCCCTATAACATTCTACAGTGCACTACATCTTTACCATCATGCAATTGATGTAAGTGGGAAAGAAAATGGCAAACCACTCTAGTATCTGCCAAGAAAACCCCATACAGGGTCACAAAGAGTCAGACAGAACTGAACAACAAATTGATGTAAAGAATGTAAGATCTCACTGAGCTTATTGCTCGTTTACTACAAAACAATAATTTAATTTCATAACATGAAACACCCCCTTAAAGGCTCTCATCCAACAGAGTTTCTACTATTTATATGTCAAGATTATATAACATTCCACGAAAGACGTAACAACAGAGATAACTTTGTTTGAAGACCTAATTATCAGATGAAGCATAACATTGGGATATGAATGCTTGCCAAAGACATTCCCCACTGTCAAAGAAATGGTGCAACACAGCATCTAAGTTAGAGAGGGATTCCCTCAAGATAATGAGGTCTGATTGTGAATGACATTATGCTGGTGCATCATGGCCCCAGAAGTTACAGAATGCCCTAGACGAAACTTATAATCACTCAGGAGAGTTCAGCCTAACTATCCACACAAGGGGAAAAAAGTAGTAGAAAAGTTTTTATTGGTCAATTTGATGGACCAACTATAAAATTCATTCATCAGCGTTGAGTAAATCAATCAAATCAGCCCATCCCATTTAAAGTAGTCAAAATACTAAACCCTATTACATTAATTAAGTAAGAACACAAATCCTCAATCATTTGGAGTAACATTGTACAGAAAATGTCTTTGGACTGGCTGAGAAAACTTAGATATGTATTAGTTGTCTATAAAATATTAAGCCAGTTTGGGTCTGAGAGGAACAAGCACCCCAATTAAACTGCTAAACCCCTGAGAAGAAACTGGAAGGACCAGAGCCCCAGGCTTTTGAATTTGTCTCAATCTCTTCTTCAATCTTTGACCAGAGGAGTACTTTGCAAACTTTGGAGTCACAGAAGATTCTGGACTTCCTAACAGCATCCCTAGAAGAGCTGGAGGCAATGTCTGCCCTGGACATGCTGGACATTGATTTAAGGCTCTACTAAGGGCCCAGCAGAAAAGTGATACCTTATGCAAGTGGAACATTTTGAAGACTCCAGCAAAAAGGACTTCCAGGAGACGTAAGTTATCCTTCTGCTACTTGTGTTCTCTAAGCTTAAGCCTACTTTTCCCTGGACACCATATATATTTGTGGGTATTTTCTAGACTTTGGGAGGGGACTTATGCTACCTATTCTTAGTATTTCACCTTAGTAAATACCCTTTTAGGGTAGACAAGACACTTATTGGGGCTCATAAACTATATTATAAAAAGAGTGTTTCACCCTTCAGAGTTAGCCCCAGAGCCTTGAGAGGAAGGAATATAGTAACCAAACTCTTCAGAATGATCAGTGGGAGAAGGAGGTTGAGAGGGTTGTCTCAGAGCACTGTTACAGGTATTTATACATATATCTTGGACGACCACTTCTAATGGACAATGAGTCGGGACCAGGATTGAATAAGACCTGGACAGATTGCTCTAGGAAAACTGCAAAGTTGTTTTTTAAAACAGTTTAAACCTTTCCCCTGAAACAAAGATTTATCTGTTTAATACCTTTGTTCTTTGGTGGTGGTGTATGCCAATGACTCATGGAAAACTACAGTTTTCTAAGAATTAGAATAGGAAAAAAACTCAGTTGACATGGTAGATGTGAGCAGATTATAATGAGAAATTTTGAAGCAGTATGATGCATGTGATTAAAGAAATGATATGCCATCCTAGAAATGAATGTGTGGAAAAGGAGACTGCTGGTCAAGTGAGGAGTGTGAGGGATAACCAGTGGAAAGGGAGAGTGAGCCACTGTATCCTCCAGACGTCAGGAGAAAGTGAATAAGGCCCCCAGCAGTTTGATTGGATTCCTGGTGGCAAACTTGGAGAAAATGAATGAATGAAGGGATGGATGGATGATACTTGGGGGTTTTTTTGTTGTTGTTTTGGAGTTGTTGTTTTTTTGCTTTTTTGGAGGGGGGAAGGTAGGGCAGTTGGGGTTAAGTGACTTGCCCAAGGTCACACGGCTAGTTTGTGTGTGTGTGTGTTAAGTGTCTGAGGCCGGATTTGAACTCAGGTCCTCCTGACTCCAGGGCCAATGCTCTATTCACTGTACCACCTAGCTACCCCGGAATGAATGAATGAATCAACATTTATTAAGCACTTTAATATGTTCAAAATACTGTACAAAGCTATGATGCTACTTACTAGCCATATGTAAACTCTGGGAATGTATGTAGTATGTACATGCTAGAAACAGAAATAGAAGACAAGACAGAGCCTTCTTTCTAGGGACTTACATTCTAATGGGAGAAAACAGGGACAAGAGTCACACAAGATGAGCAGGCCTGGATGGGTTGTAATTTGTGTCACTGATGAGATCACAAATCCAATAGACTAGACTAGACTAGACTAGACTAGAATAGAATAGAATAGAACAGAATAGAATAGAATAGAAGGATAGAATAGACTAGACTAGAATAGAACAGAATAGAATAGAATAGAATAGAACAGAATAGAATAGAATAGAAGGATAGAATAGAATAGAATAGAATAGAATAGAATAGAATAGAATAGAATAGAATAGAATAGGAGAATAGAATAGAATAGAATAGAAATCTCTTCTATGTATGAGGCCCTCAGGCTGAAGATACAAAAAGAGCTAAGGCATAAGCCCTGTTCTCAAGGAGCCTCTAATCCAATGGGAGCTATATTAAGATTAGTTTTATCAGGAGAGATTATCACATTATGAAGCACTTCAATTGCCACTTTTATACAGATAGGAGTGAAATGAGCACATGTATGTACACATCTACAATGCACAAGTCATTCTCATATCCCCTCTCTATTCAGAACCATATTTCCAACAGTCCATGGGACATCTCCACCTGGCCCTCCCACTAGGACTTCACAGAACTTCACAATTGGGCTACAAACCATCTATTTCAACTGGAATCCTTAGAGGAAACCCTTCTACCACATCCCCAGAAACATGACTGTGAAACCTTCACTGTACAGTCTAAGGATGTGGCGTCTAGGGGTAGGAAACCCACTATGTCCCCAAGAGGTCCATTCTATTTTGGGACAGCTTTCATGGTTAGAAAGTTTTTCCTGACATCTGTGTCTCAGCATCTTCTCACCTCTGCTGCTGATTCTACCCTCTGGGGCCAAGAAGAACAGAGTGAATCCCTCTTTCACAAGACAAACCTTTCATATATTCAAAAACAGCCCTCATGTCCCTGCTGAATCTTCTTGGCTCTGGGTTAAACATCTCTGGTTCTTTGAGATGATGCTTCTAGGGAATGCCCTCTCACACCATGGCTACCCTTTTCTGGAATTCTCCAGCACATTAATGTCTTTCCAACTAGCCTTTGTTAGGTATTCAATATGAAAGGAGGAACCCATGACTTTTAGCTCTTCCTCACCAGTCTTCTACATCTATTTATCTTTCAGTCACCCAGGTTTAGAACCTTACCATCTACCCTCTTCTCCGCTCAGTACTTCCAATCCATTTCCAAATTTGGCTCTGGAGTAAGAGACCCTGGGTCCAAATGCCACCTGTGACCCTTACCACCTATGATCCTGGACAAATTACTGAACCTCCCTGAGCCACTATTTCTTTATGTGTTGGGGCATTAGATTTGGGGGGGGGGGCATTAGAGTAGCAGACTTTCTAGCTCTAGCTTCATGATCCTAGAATCCTATCTTCCTCTTCACATACATAGCCAGCCCTCTAATTCCAGTACATGTCACCCCTCACCTGGACCGTGGTAGCAGCCTCCTACCAGGTCTCCCTTCCTGTTGTTCCCCTTCTCAAATCAAGCCTTCACACAACCATTGTCAAAATAACCTTCCAAAGACAGAGCTCTGACCACTTTACTCCCCTTCTCAAAAATCTCTGACCTCCAGGACAAAACACAAATTCTTAGCTTGTTCCTTAGGCTCTCTGCAATCTTGCTCCAACCTCCTTCCCCCTTTTAAAAAAAAATTATTTGCTGTTTGGAAGGAGGAAGGCAGAGGAATTAGAATTAAGTGACTTGCCCAAGGTCACATAGCTAGTAAGTGTTAACTGTCTGAGGCTGGACTTGAACTGAGGTCCTCCTGATTCCAGGGCCACTCTATTTACTGTGCCACCTAGCCACATTTTTTTTAATACCATATTCTAGCCACATTGTTTCCTGATCTCATCCTGTCCTCTTCTGCCTCAGAATGTTTAATCAGCCCTTCTCCCACCCCTAGAATACACTTCTTCCATATCTCTGACCTGTCAAAATTCTTAAATTGCAAGACACAGCCCAGGTGCCACTTCTTCCCCAAAGCCTTCCCTAAGCCCCGCAATTGCAGGTCATCATTCCCTGCTCAAACTTGTTTATTTGTTCTAGAACATTCCAACTGCATTATCCTTTGTTCATGTTATATTGGGGTGGTACCATACTTATGTATGCACACATCGTCCATTAGTCAATCAACAAGCAATGTGTCAGGAGCTGTTCTAGACACTTAGGATAGGGAGACAAAAGTGGTAAACAACCCATAGCCTCAGACTTTACATTCTACTCCTATCCCTAAATGGATTGCAAGCTCCTGGAAGACAGGGACTTTCTCAATTAACAGGAATTTACTAAGCACCTACTATATGTCAGGGATTATACTAAATCCTGAGAATATAAAGACAGAAATACAACATTCCTTGCCCTCAAGGAGGTTTCATTTAATGAGGAGAAATATATATATACATGTGTGACACCCTCTCTGGGCTTACTCCTTCAACCCCCATTTGAACTGGCAGATTGGGTCCGCAGAGAGTATCAAACTATTCATCCTGAGAGTTATAATGGTAACCCTAAAGGGCTAGAATATTTCTGATATTTGTTGCTTATGAGCCCCCATCAATGCCTCACATTGATTATCAATTTGCCAATCAGAGTTAGCTTTTAGAAAAAGGTATTTAGTAAATGTGATATAGTAAGAATAATTGTTACAAAAACATTACACCAAAAGCCTACGACTCAATCTTCCCATGAACATTCAAAGTCCCTGGAGAAAGTGGGATTCAACCATAGAGGACACATGAGTAATAAATCCATAGCTCCTGGTAATCAAAGTCCTTTCCTCCATTTGTGGAGTCTTCGTGAAATTCTCCTGGGGTATGTGTAGCTCATCCCTGGGGTCTGAGAGTCATTGCCCTTGTAGAGGTCTGTAACTGCCTTTCCTAGATGTTTGTCCTCTGCTTGTGAAGCAGACACTGACATCAACTCCTGCTATTCCAGGGACAATACTGCCAAGGCTAAGGGAAAGTCCAAACCTTCCTACCTTTTGAAGTTTACAAGGTCATCTTCTAGTTAAGTGGCAGGGAGGAGACTGAGACTTTCTCCTCTACTACCCATCCACCCAAGCTATTTCCTCTCAAGGGCATGGCTAGAGAGGCTCTGACCCTAGGCTAACCTGCAAGCAGAATACTGGATCCCAAACTGGGACGGCTTTTTTATCTTAGCCCCCCACAGGGTATAAGTGATTCTCTTGAAGCAAAGCTGAAAGTCACCTCACCTTTTATTCAGTAACCTAACCACTCCATTTCCCTAAAGGGGCTTAAAGACTTGTTTTTACAGTTTATACCTTTTATTGCTTGATTCAATGAGGTGTCTTGGAATTATTCACACCTGGTTTGCACCTTTGGTTGATGGAATGATTCTACAACTTAATCGCTTCCATTTGAGTCGTCTTTGAAGATTCCAAAGAATCTTGGCGTGATAAGGTACCAGACACTAAGGTCCTTTCTCCAGCTGAACTGCCAAGCATTCAAACTCCATTGCAGAGATCATACTCTGATGGGCTGGTCACATTGTTTGAATGCTGAATGTACTCCTGCCAAAAAGACTATTTTATGGAGCACTCACGGGGCGAGCGTTCAAAAGGTGGTCACAAGAAGCAATACAAGAACACTCTCAAGGTCTCTCGGAAGAACTCTGGAATCGATTGTGAGATATGGGAGATGCTGGCACAGGACCATGCAGCATAGCATACACACATCAAAGAAAGTGCTGTACTCTAGGAGAGAAGCAGAATTACAATAGCTCAAAAGAAACGTGAAATGTGCAAATTTAGACATCTCCACTCCAAATACTCACATGGACTATTGTTACCCAACCTATGGTAGAACATTCTAAGCTCATATTGGTCTGATCGACCACAGTTGGACACACTGTACCTTTATTCCAAAATAGTGATGTCATTTTGGTCCTCTTCAAAAACAAAGGACAACAATCAACTGACCAACCAACAATTCAAAGAGATATTTCTACTCAAAAAGGGATCAGTGTGTACAACGTCTTTAATTGAAGTGTCTTCATAACTAAACAATGTCTTATATACAGTACGAGCTTAATAAATGTCCCCAGAATGGTACTGTTTTCATTTTTGTTTGCATGATCTGATCTTGTTTTCCCCGAAACATATCCAGCCTTCCTGTCAGAACCATCAGATTGTAGAAAATGTTACATTCCTCCATAATACTTTTTAATCTCCCCCTGGTTACCTCCATCTCTTTAGCTAGGAATGTCCACTCTCAGGAGAACTTGGGAGGACATGGAAGCACATGCCTCAGGGTCATCATTTCCAGTTCAAATGCCAAGGTCAGACCATGAATCTTTTTCTCAGATCTAGAGACCTCGAAAATGAAGGTACAGGAAACTAGGAGATTCACTTTGTCCAGAGAAACTGTTTTGCCCCTTTCCTCAAATGTCCCATCACTGCTTTGGGGTTTGATGGATAGGGCTCTTACTTCCAAATTATAAAGACCTAGATTCAAGTCCTGACTCTGCCACATCCTGGCTGGATGACCCGGGGCAATTCTCTTAACTTCTTAGTGCTCTAAGCAAATCTCTAAAACCATAAATGACAGACTATAAATATGCTGTCCTGTACTGAGAGAGGAAGTTGCCTCACATGGGAGTTCCTTAATGACCTCATAGGTCCAGTCCCTACCCCTATGTCTATTTCAACGTAGAGACTAGAGTTATATTAATGGTGGGAGAGAACATAAGACAACATGAATTAAGCACCTGTTGTATGCAGCACACTCTGCTCACAGCAGAAGAAGGCACAAAAAGTGGATGAGAACTTAACCCTATCCTTGTGGAGTGTATAGTCTGCTGATGTGAATATTGCCTGCGCCATAACTAGGGTAGGAACTAATGATCTTTGAATTACACAACAATGCTTTTGCAGGATAGGAGCCAAAACAGTCACAATGTGAGTCCAAGGGAAGGAATATCACTGGAGGAGGAGATATCAAGGTGGGCTTCCTGGAGGGAGTGGTACTTGAGTGAGAGTGTAAGGAGGGAAGCATTAAGATCTGTGAAGCCTGGAGTTTGGATAGGCTAAATGATTTCCCCCAGGGTTACACAGTAAATATGTGGTACAGGAACCCAGGGATTCCCAGTTCTAATGCCCTGCTTTATCCACTACACCTCATTGTATTGACTGCGTTTTAATGAATGACTGAGAATACAACAGGAAAAGATCGTGAGACTGGAAGTTCAGGACTAGAAACAGAATAAACAAAGACCCAGAGGTTGGAGATCATAAGCTCACAAGGCACAGTTCAGTGGACAGAGAGTTGCCCAACTGGGTTGAACCATGAAAGAGAATGGTGTGAGACAGGGATGGAAAGGTGGGGTGGCAGCTTATTGTCAAGGGGCTTCAATGCCAAGCTAATGACTCTGGGCCATATTCAGCAGACAATAGATAACCCCATGAGGGTTGTGAGCAAAGGAGGAATAGGACTGGTTCTGTGAATGATGAAGCTAAGTCTGGAAGAAGCAAAGAACAAATTGGAGGTAAGAAAATAAAGACCTGGGACGGTTTGCAATTCTTCCTCTTAATGGACTTTTTGTTCAGCTTAAGGCTAAGGGTTTGACTGTTTAACTAAGGCCATCTGTCTTGGACACTGTTGAATAGTAAATGAAATTGTGTTTCCATCTCACAACTCTCCCATTTTCCAGCAGAGAACCTGGTGGCAATCATCTGTTCATGTGCTAAGTGCCCTAATCAAGGCAGAGGCCCTTCTTTGAACCAAGAAAGTGTTCATTAGCTTTGGGAGTAAGAGGCCAACCAGAAGCACCAACGTTGGCTGCTTGTTCTTTCCCTGCCATATATGTGAACGCCTTACAATTCAGCTTGCGGGGGAGGGAGAAGAGATTTCCCGATTTAATATTTCATGTCCAAATTGTGCTTTTGAAAAATTCAAAACACTTTTATATACATAATTAATCATATGACCTTGGGTCAGCAACTTCCCTTCTTGGCCTCCATTTGTCTCCGTGTAATATGAGGACACATTGGAGCTGCTTCCTAAGACCTCATCTAACTGTAACATGATCCAACAATTGTGTTTTGTTTTGTTTGTTTGTTTTAACCTGACGGCAGTTCCACGAGACACATAACCAGGACTGTTAGTCAAGATAAAATAAGATAGAATTCTGCCCCGAAATAAAGATAGAGAAATTGAGGCTCAAAGGGGAGATGGCTTGTCTAATCCACATAGCAAGTCAACTGTAGTTTGATGATGAGGGAGTGAGACATACTGCTGATTAGTTGACATGACATGATGGAGGGCTGTTTGGTGAGGGGCCAAAAGCCTTGTTCCCCAGACTGTCCTCAGCCCTGGCCTGGCTACTTCTGGAACCTTGTGCTCAGGTCTGGGGCTCACGTTTTAGGAAGGGTGTTGATAAGCCAGTGTCTCAAGGAGGTCAACCAAGATAGTGAGGAGTTTTAAGTCCATATCATATGAGGATCAGAGGGTCTTGGAACTGGGGATCTTGAGCCTAGAAAAAAAGAAGATGAGGGATTAGATTTACTCTGTTTTCTAACCAAATCAAGTCAACAAGTATTGGTTAAGTGTCTACTGTTTGCTAAACATTGGGCTAAGCTCTGGTGATTCAAAAAAGGCAAAAAACAAAAAAAAAACCCCAAAACCAGGACCTGTTTTCAGAGAGCTCACATCTAATGGGAGAGAAAACATACAGACAGCTATGTCTATGCAAGATACAGGCAGGATAAATTGGAGCAAAATCTGGAGGAAATAATCTTTGCCCCAGAAAGAAGAATGAGAAGCAGTTGATCAAAGCTGTGAGGATGTCCATTTTGGCCTGATTTCAGGTAAACTTCCCGAGGACAAAGCCGTCCTACACTGCAGCAACCTGCTTCAGAGGTGGCAGATCCCCAAGCACCACTTGGTGGATATATTATCATGAGGTATCTTGATCAAGCATCAGTTACATGGATGGATGGTGGTAGTCCCTTAAATCCTGTCATTCCTGGATTCTGTAACATCAGAATCCCAGTCCTCCCAGACCCTGGAGTGGGGGTTCGGAACCTTCTTTTTGGTCATAACCCTTTACATAGCCAGGCTGGCCCCCAGAAGAATGTTTCTTAATACATGAAATAAAGTACGTGGATTATGAGGGAAATTGTATTAAAATAAAGTTATATTTTTCCCCCAAAATAAGTTGGCTGTATCTGCTGAAATCTGTCCACATCCCCCTAAGGCGGGCTCCCATGTCAAAATGTCTGCACTGGGGCCTTCCTATTTTATCAGCTCACATATCTACACGTTGTCTCCACATTTAAAAGTAAGCTCCTTTGTCTTTATTTTTTATGGTGAGTAGTGAATTAGGTAGGAGAGGGGAGCTAGTGATAGGGATGGCAAAAAAGAGGAAAAGAGAGAAGAGGATCAGTGAAATATTTAAGATGCACAGAAAAGAATAAAATGAAACTCGGGGAGGGGTACAGACTAAGGATAACTTTGAAACTAACATGTTGAATTTATTGTTAGTTATTAAATTAATGATTAAATATTTTTTTTAAAAAGTAAGCTCCTTGAGGGCAGGAATTGCTTTTATCTTTCTTTGCATCAGCAGTGTTTAAAACAGTGCCTGGGGCGTAGTAAGCTTAAGAAAAGCTTGTTGGTTGATTAATTGATCAAGACTGCTGACTGGGTCCCTCCTGGTCTTCTCCTGGGGTACCTCAGAGGGATGTGGAAATAGAGAATGGATAGGAATGGAATGTGTCCTCCCTCTCTGGCCCACAGATGGGACATCCCTCCTTGTGAAAGTCCCAGTGTTCTCAGCCCAAGATGAAAGGTGAGAATGAGCAGCTAGCTCCGTCCTGCTTTCCTGTGGAAGTGCCTTCTGACCTTTCCTACCGCCTTGCGGTCTCTGCTTTCCGGAAACCGAGCTCCCAGATCATGGCTCGGCTCCCTTTTCTAATAAATATGTGGCCCTGGGCCCAGCTCTCCTTCTCAGCTTTGTCATGAGGGACTTGTTATTTATGACTCTGGGCTGAGTCACAGACCTTGGCCTGGAGCTTGTTCAGGGCTTCAGGCCCAGTGGATTTTTCCATTTGGAAACAAGAGGAAGAGGCCGTTTGTAAATTCTCCCCTCAAAGGAAGAACCAATTAAGCATCTTCTCACCGGCATGCCTCTTGGGCTAGCAATGGGTCCTTTGCTCTTTGGTGGCCCTTAGGTGGTCTCCTGCATCACTGCCTAAAGGCTGGGGTTAGGGCTGCTTTACTTCAAGATCCCTCCTCTTCCAGGAAGGCTTCCTGGATGAGTCTCCCTTCTCCCACCCAACATCTCTTACAGTCTACAACCATCCATGCTCGTATTGTGATTTTCTGTTTTATGTGAGTGATTCCTCTCTCATGAACATGATGTTGAGAACCTAGAAATAATAAGATTTAGCCACTGATTGGCTATGCTGGGTAAGGGACAAGGAGGAGTTGAGAATGACGCCAAGGCTGCAATGTGAGTGACATGATCGAGTCATTTTCCCAAGAGAGACATCTCCCTCTCTCTCTAAGTCCCAGAAGTTACACAGTTGGGAGAATTAATGCAAATCACCATTGGCCATAGCACCAGCTTCAATCCTCTCCCTCCTGCTCCATCTTGAGTTGAGACAACGGAAGAAGCTGAGACCCACAGAATGGATGTCTTGGCTGATTTTCATTTCTCTACTCTCTTCTCCATATGTGCTCAGAAGGATTTGATGGATGGATAAAATGCAATAGGATGAAATGGTCAACTAGAAGCAATGGGACAGAGACTTCTGGCACTAAGAGAATGTGAAGGGATTTGGGATGACGCATACTAGAGAAAACTGAGGGAGGGAGAGGGTGCAGGAAAGGCCTTCAGAAGTCAGGTAGGACCAAAGACAATGAACGAAGAGCCACGGAGGGCCCTGAAAGCCCTTCCACCCATTGTCCTTCACCTAAGCTAGACCCCATCTGCGGTATTGTATCTCTGAACAGCACACTTATCAAATGGTCACCTGGTCTTTGCTTCTGTACTTCTGTTGAAGGCTGGAGGAGATTGATTGCTACCCAGCGTTTACATCACACTTTAAAGTCTGCAAAATGCTTTTCTGAGATTATCTCATTTGATCCTCACAACAACCATGGGAGATAGATAGTGTTATGATCGCCGTTTTATAGTTGAGGAAACAAGCAAAGAGTGACTTGACTCACCGAGGGTCACACAGTAAGTGTCTGAGGCTGTATTTGAATTCAGTTCTGTCTGTTTAGTACGAAGTCCAGTCATGAGGTAAAAAGGGAGGCTCAAAGCTTCTGGAGCAGAGGGTGCTCAGGAGAAGACGTTTCCAAAGCCAGCCCAGAGTGTATGAGCATCTCACCCCAGCTCTGCTTGGCATTCAAGGCCTACCCAAATCCCACCCTCCTCTGTCTCTCCAGCATAATCTTTCCATCTCTCCAGGACAGCTCCTCTGTTCTCTCCAGCTGGGTTGTTTCCACTTCCCCTTGAATGTGATGTGTTCATTTCTGACCGCATGGCTTTGCTCACAGGGTCCTCCCTCCTTAAAATGCCCCAACTCCCCTGAACCTGGCCACAGACTGACCTCTAACTTTGGAGTGACCTATAAACCCACCAAACACTGATTCCAAAAACCAGCCCCAGAGTGATTGATCACTAACTCCTCAGGTTGCCTTACAAACAACTTCTTTACAAGGGCGACTGAGGGGCAGTGTGTGGAGGACACAAGGTTTTCTGTCCCCGTTGCTGAAAAAAAAACAGACAAACTCAGAACCCAAGTGCTATGTGAGAGACAGGTATGTTGGGGTGGAGGTGAGAGTGAGGCAGGGCAGAAGATGTGGAAGAGTCGGACATCTGCCCCCAGACTAGCTGTGTGACTTTGGCTAAGTCACTGAAATTCTCTACTGCACAGTATAGTGGATAGAGCTGCCCAGGGTCACAAAGACAGTGAGTATCTGAGGCAGGATTTGAACCCAGGGTCTCCCTGACATCAGGTCACTGCACCACCTAGCATGTGGATTCAGGATCCTTGTTTTTGAGCATGAAGGATGGTCCATCACTTGTGAGATGCTTGACCTCACCCACAGGCATCACACAGCAGCAACATTTTAAGGGCCATAAAGACCCTCTCTCAGAACAACCCTGTAAGGCAGATAGAGCAAATATAATTAACCCCATTTCAGAGATGTGGAAACTGAGGCTGACAAAAAGTAGTTGACCTGTCCAAAGCCATCCAAATAGGGTCAAAGTTAGGATCTGAACCCTTGCCTCTCCAGCTCTGAAGTCCACCGTAGCCCCATTTGGTCCTTCTTACTATCTGTGAACAAGACTCCTAAGCCATCCCAGGTTGATTTGCCAAGGGAGACTCCAAATTCCTTCCATACAAATATCAGAAGCCACAGGTTTTAGAAGAGAAACAGAAATCCCTTTTGCCATGGCCTAGGGAAGAGTGGAGATCCATCCTTGTCATACTCTTTGTCCTCTCCCTCCCAGTCCCTGCTTGGCAGGTCCCTTCCCCCAATAACCCTCCAGTCTCCTTTCTCCCACCTTCATCCCTGAGCTCTAGAAGCCTCAGGACTGCCTTTCCTGTCAAATTCCACTAGACATTCCTGGTCCCCTCCAAGGCCTGGCCCAACCTCGGAATGCAAATGCAGGAAATTTTCTACTCTTTTTTTAAAAGCTAACCTCACTGCTGTAACTTGGGGGAATACCGTTAGAGCACGAGGCCCCGTGCTGGGTCAGTGGAGATGAAGACACCAGTGTGCTCACTGGCCTCCCACTGCTTCCTTTTCCTCGAGTTCCTCAGGCTTCCCTTCCAGTAGCTCTCAAAGCCCTCATCTGCCTCCAGGCATTTCCAAAAATCCAGATGTTTGCTGTCTTGTGAACTGGCTGATGTCTATCCTCAGGCCAGCAAACTGAACGACTCCTACCTGCAGAAATCTTTCTTCCCTCAGCTGTCCTCACTAGGAACAACAAGAAAGGATTAAAAAAATAATAATAATAAGCCAATATTCCCACCCTTAGGAGAGAGCAGGAGCTCCAACACACCTTGCAAATGTGTTCTGTGCAGACAGCTTTTTGCATATTGTCTCTGCCCTTAGACTAGGAGTTTCTCAAGGTTAGGGATTATTTTTTTGCCTTTCTTCATGTCCCCAGAATTTAGTTCAGTGCCTGGCATACAGCAATTGCTTAATAAAGAACTTTTACTTTTTTTAATTTGACCTGAGAAGCAAAACTAGCCACTTAGTCAGGTTCAACAATTGCTTAACGAGCAAATGATCCCTAATGCTAATTCCAGCTATCAGTGAATTAAGCACCACCACCATCCCTTCCCACACCCGCCACCACCACCACCACCACAACAGCAGCAAAGCCATTCAGTTGAAAACCCAAGGCCAGTCCACTAACTTGCTGCACATTGATACACACAAACCTTAAACTCATAAAAAGGTTTAAAAAGTCTAGTTCCTTCAACCAATCCACAGATGGCGTATGCACCGGACAGACTTTGCCCTCTTGGTCACTCTCTTCTGGACACTCTCTAGCTTATATACACCCTTCCCAAATGTGATGTCTAGAATAGAGAACAGAAAGTCCTCCAGGCAAAGTCCTACCAAGGCACAAGACTGTGGAACTATTACCCCCCTCATCACAGAAACTATGACTATGGGTAAGTTCCTATTCGTTGTTGTTGTTCCATTGTTCTGCTCATATAATCACTGGAGCATCAATTCATAGCTTAAAATGACCTTCAAAATCATCTACTCCAATCTTCTCATTTCACAGATGAGGAAAGTGAGACCGGGAAAGATAAAGTCACACAAATTTTAAGTGGGTATGTTGAGATTCTAACTAAGTCTCTCTAATTCCAAATCTGGTGGTCTTTCCACTGTACCACACTATTGACATGTTAAGCAAGCATTTCACTGAAGCCCCAAGATGCTTTTGACAGGGACTATTATCTAGTCACTTCTTTTGAGAAGAACCTTATGTTTGTTCCTATTCAATTTTGCAAATTTGCAATGTCATCTTATTGGTAGTTAGCCTTTATAAAAATTTAAGGTTTATGTTACTTTAGAGTCACTTAATCAATAAAAATTTATTAAGAGCCTACTATGCATCAAGCACCAGGGGTTCAAAGAAAGGTAAAAGACAGTGCTTGCATTAAAGGAACTAACAATATAAAAGTAACAGCACTTTACATACGTTAGGAGATTTAGCCCATCAATCTCTAGCCTGCCAAGGTCATTTTGGATTTTGATCTAAAATGAATTTGATTCAATTCAATGAATATTTTTAAAGTACCTACTATGGGTAATGGTACAGTGCCTGGTGATTAATAGGTATTTAGTTAATGTTTGTGAAATGAATGAATGAATGAATGAAGACCATTATGCCCAGCACCTAGGGAAATACTAAGTTTAGATAAGACGCAGACTTTACCTTCAAGGAATATAGTCTAGGAAAAAGAGATGCCTCCAAGACAGATAAAACACAATTCTATATCAGTCCATTGGAAGAGAACAAAGCAGTGTCTGGAGGGAAACATCGTCACCATCAAAACAGTTGGGAAGGCTTCATGGAGGGGCTGGCACTTAGCTATAATGGGGAAGGGGAGAGGGGACAAATGGACCAGACTGGGGAGCAGGCCAGCATGGGTTATTTCTCAAAGTTTTCTCTGGGACTGTCTCTGAGCTCTACTTTCTTTCCCAAGCAGAGGGATTTCTACTGGCCAATGGGTCCTGGGCACCAGTTCCTGTGCCAGCAAATGGTGTCTCTGCCTTCCACTGAAGCAATCCTAGGGCAGGATCACAGGGTTCAAGTCTGGAAAAGATAAGAAGAGAAGAAGGAGGGGCATAGGAAACAAAGGAGAGGGAAAACAAAAGACAAAAGTAAAACTTGTATCTTGGTATCCCCAGAACCCAGCCCAGGGCTGGGCACAAAAGTCCATACATGAATGACTTGGGTATCTTCAGTGTGGCAACTCCCTTCTTAGAGACAGATCACATCCCACATCAACCTGTCTGCTTTCCTTGTCCATGTTGGGAAATCTAGACCTGGGATTTTGATAGTCTAAGAGTTCTCAGTGAGTGTTGGGATTATATCCCAAAGAGATTACAGAAGTGGGAAAAGGTCCCATATGTGCAAAAATATTTATTGCAGCTCTCTTTGTGGTTGCAAAAAACTGGAAATATAGGGGATGCCCATCAATTGGGGAATGGCTGAACA
>CM053585.1:18739077-18765110 GCA_028646515.1 Pseudochirops corinnae
AGAAAATCTGAAACTCAAGTGATTGTGGAACTGAATCTTGTAAATTAAAAGTAAATGAGTAAATTAAAAAAAAAAAAGAGTTCTCAGTGAGGAAACACCTGCTACCCATGCAGATAAGCACCTTCTCCAGAACTTAGAGAGATGTCTGTGAACTGCGGGGTTCAGTGACCTGTCCAGGCTCATATAGCCCCATGTGAATCAGAGATGAGACCTGGATCACCACCCTCTGTCCTATGGCAATGCTTCTGCTGGTTTGTACGTACTCTCTTATCTGAGCCTCACAGAAGCTCTGCTCATTTAATCAGTCTTATCACCACTTCACAAATGAGGAAACCGAGACTCAGAGCAGGTCTTGTCCAGAGTCAAGTAAGTATTAGAGGCAGGACTGAACCCCAAGTTTCATCTCACTTCGAGACCAGGTGTCTTTCTCCGGCATCCTCCTGCCTCCACTTCAAAATGGAGTTGGGTAGGATGGTGAAATAGCTAGAACTCTGGACGGGAGGTCAGGAAGACCAGAGTTAAAGATCAGCTTTTTAAAATCCTGAGAGCCATGTGATCCTGAGCAAGTCACTTAACCACTGCTGGTCTCAGTTTCATCAGTTATAAAATGGTTATAATCATAGCACCCACCTCTGAGGGCTGTGGTGAAGCTCTGCTGAGTTAATATTTGTGAAGTCCCCACTTTGTAAAGTGCCTGGCACAAAGTAATTGCTTAATAAATGCTAATTTCCTTCCTCCCTTCCTTTATCCCTTCATTCCTTCCTTCTTCCCATCCTCCCTTCCTCACTCTCTTCCAACCTCATTCCCTCCTTTTCTCCCTCCTTCCCTTTCTTCTTCCCTTCTTTCCTCCTTTATTTCCTGCCTGCCTCCCTTTTTTCCTTCCTTTCTTCTGTCCTTCCTTCTTTCCTATCTTCTTTCCTTTCCTCTTTCTTTCCTTTCATCTTGTTTTCTTTCTTTTTCTTTTTCTTTTTGGAGGAGGGAATGCAGGGCATTTGGAATTAAGTGACTTGCCCAAGGTCACACGGCTGGTTTTGTGTTGTGTCTTAGGCTGGATTTGAACTCAGGTCCTCCTGACTCCAGGACCAGTGCTCTATTTACTGTGCCACCTAGCCTCTCCCCTTTCCTTTCATCTTTCTTTCCTTCTTTTTTCCTTTCATCTTCTTTCCTTCCTTCCTTCTTTCCTTCCTCCCTCCCTTCCTTCTTTCCTTCTCATCTTTCTTTCCCTTCATCTTTTATTCTTTCCTTCCATCTTTCTTTGCTCTTTCCCTTCTTTCCCTTGTTCCTACCAAGTATATAACCGCTATGTAAGATTCTTAGAGAACTGCATTACTGTCTTTTGTTTTTACATGACCCCATCTCTGGGTATATTCTTCCCTCCCCTTCTCTCAGGAAAAAAAGAAGAAAGGCATTACAGTCTAGTCTGAGAGTGTATGCAAGATTCCACACCCCTAGTTCCCCCACCACTGCAAAGAAGGAGGGAAGACAATTTCCTCAGCTCTTCTCCAGGGCCAAGCTTAGCTGTTATAATTACATAACAGCTGTGTTACACAGTCTGTGAGTCTCTGATCTAAAAGAGATGAAGGCAAAGAGCTCTTTCTCTGGGGTAGTGCCAAGTCAATCAATCAACCAACAAACATTTATTAAACACCTACCATATCAACTTAATAAGCATTCATTAAGTACCTACTATTTGCCAAGCAGTGAGTCAGGCACGATACACAAAGACAAAAACAAAGTAGTCTTTGCCCTCAGGAAGCTAACATTCAGGAGAAACAGCATGTATGCACATAAGTGATCCAAAATATGTCTGGAATAAATACAGAGGAATTTCATGAGACATTAGCAACCGGGGGCAATCAGGAAAGACTGCGTGGAGGAGGCGGTGCTTGAGCTGAGCTTTAACTGAGACTAGGGATTCTGAATCCAGCTTGAGGGATGGGCTATGCATGGCACCATGGAGATCAGAAACGGAATGTTGTACCCAAGTAATAGTAAGGAGACCACTTTGCTCCAACACAGAGTACACAAAGGGGAGTGATGGGTATCCTAGTGCCCTACTGCTACAGGCTTTAAATGTCAAACAGAGGATGACAATAGGGAGCCATGGGGGCCTTTGAGCAAGGGAGTGAGGAAGATATTTTTCCAGGTAGAATCAGCTAAAACCTGAAGGCCAAGCTTCTGTGGAAAATTTGTCCCTGACAACTCTCTTCTCCCTCACCCCATCCCCAACAACACCCTGTCCCCTAGAGAGCAGCAGGGAGACAGATGGCTCCTCTGCAGTTCAGTTCTCACGTCTGAAGCCTCGGGTGAGTGAGCAGGAGCAGAGGGGAGTATGAAAGGAATGCACCACAAGCCTGAGCCCCTCTCCCCCAGGGCTAGCAAGGCAGGGATCTCCATAGCTGAAGTCATCTCCACAAGAGACTGGACTGAGCCATGGAAAAAGGGTCCCTCTGGGGGACCACGGCGCCAGGGGGCCCGCCGGGATGAGCTCAGATTTGGTTTCTCTTTTTTTCCACTCATCTCAGATTTCTGGGATGCCAGTAATGTCAGGGGACAGGCTTGATGGAGAAGCTAGATGCCTTTGGATGAGGCTAAGGAGGTGTGATGTGAGGGAAGCCACATGGCCAATCCCACCCCTCAAATATCTTCACTCCAATTGACTCTGGATAGTCACTGGTCTTCTCTCCCCTCATACTGGATTTGCAGCCCCTCATCTGCAGTCAGAGTCACTGCCCTAGATTAGGCAACAGAGGCTGGGAGGTTTATTTCTCCAGCTTCAGGAGGGAAGGAAATGCACCAGAACACTAGAATGGCATCCAAATCATAACTCCATCAGAGGCAAAATGCCTTCTTTGCCTTAAGAGGACATAATCATCATGGAAGCCATCACCATCATCATCATCATCACTAACATTGCCATCATGACCATTATCATCCTCATCACCGCCATTATCATCATCAGAATGGCTACAAACACTATCGTCACCACCACCACCACCATCATCACTACCACTGCCATCACCATTGTCAGCTCGACTATTATCACCCTTATCACTGCCACCATCACCATCACCACAATCTACCATCATAATCACCATCACCACCACCATCATCACCATCATCAATGCCATCACCAGTAGATAAACTTGGGAAAGCATATCCAGGATCATAGAGGATGAGCAAGCATAGATGAGTTGCATTTGGGGGGAATGTCTAGCATCAATGACATCAAAATGCCACTGTAGCATTTGACTATCTACACCCCAGGGTCCTTTGTGAAGATCACTTCAGTTAACATGTGAAGTCTGTGCAAACCTTAAAGTGCTATAGAAAAGTTAGTTATTATCTACAGTGGGTTATTATGTTGAGGGTGATGAGTAGTTGTTCTCATGTCCAAGGAAGAAAAAAAGAGAGAAAAGATTTAGGCTCAAGTGGTTGGAATCCAGTAATCTACACTCAAAGAAAAAGCACATAACTATGAGAACTTAAGAAATTCAGCAAACATTTGTAAAGCCCTATTATATGCTAGTCACTAGTAGTACAAAAATAAAAGGTCAGACTTGGTGCTCTCTGGAATGGGAGGAAATGAAACCAATAGAAGAAGGAAGGTACTAGAATGGGGAATCAGATGAAACCACTTGAATGGCCTTCCATGAATATGGCAGAGCAGAACTCTGCCAGTCTATGAGGTGTTAGAGGGACTTTCCAGCCTAGAGAAGGTGGAAGACCTCTACAATTTGGGACTGTAATTTCATTCTCCTCAATCCATTATTTTAATCTGGGGAGCAAGAAATGTGACAAGGGGTTGTATCAGCAACTAGGACAGGAAGTTGAAGTGATCCTTACTGACTTGGGTCCAAGTTTTGGACCTATAAGAGGGAAAGATCAGATCCTCTGTTACTTGAGGGCGTCCTGACCTAAGGGTCCTTTCCCAGGGAGTAACTAGTTCTTGATCTTTGAGGTACCTAATCCCATGAGCAGGCCTTCTTAGGACCAGGATGCCTATCTCTTGGATTGGGAGGAGTCATCTCTCAACTAGATGGCAAAAAAACATTAGAGGAATTCTCACCCAAGTCCTTATCCATGTCTTAAATAGGATCTAGGAAGAGGTATAAAGACAAAGCACCTGCCCTCAAGGAGTCCCCATTCTAATGAGGAAGACAGACTCGGTCTTCAGGGAACCCTTTATATAATAGGGTGGCTCCCTTCCTGCCTTGAGGGAGTCCTTGACTTGGGAAAGTGGAAGTGCCCAGGCTGAGGAGGAAGACAATTTCTCTCCTTTGTCTAATGGAAAGACATAGTCCCTGCTCTCAGGTAGCCCCCATTCTGATAGGGAAAACAACATCGTTACATTCAGAGAGCATTTGATTGGGAGAAATGCAGTCCCTGACTTTGGGAGCTCCCAGTTTCATGGGGAAGATACAGAACCAGAGAATCTTAGAGCTGGATCAAAAGCCATCTAGTTCAATCCATAGCCAGATAAGAACTCCCTTACAATGTAGCCATCAATTGGTCATCCATATAGCCTTTGTCTGAAGACCACTAATGAAGGAGAACCTCCTACCTCCAATGTTGCTCATGGCACTTCAGTATAGATCTTGTTAGCAAGAATTTTCTTATATCATCTAAATTTGTCACTTTGCAACTTCCCCCCCATGGCTCTTGGTTCTTCCCTCTTGGAGCAAATACAAGTCTCACATCTCTCAAATACGATCATGTCTCCCCCTAAATCTTTTGCAAGCTAACCATCCCCATTTCCTTCCATTGATCTTTATCTGACTTAATCATGAGATTCATCATCATTATCCTGGTTGCCTACTCATGTGTGCTTTTCATCTTGTCAATGTTCTTCCTAGAATGTGGTACCCAGAACTAAACACAGTATCATAGATGTGGCCTGACTAAGGAAAAATACAGCAGGATGCCCTGGCATTGGACACTTTTATTACAAGAGTTCTATGAACCCGGCTTGGGTTTGCATTGTCTTTACAGACTGCCAGTTTCTATTGTTGATTACTGTTAAATTGTCAACCCACTCATATCTCAAGATCTCTTCTGGGCAAACTGATGCTCCACCATTTCTCTTCATATTTTGCTTGGGAAGTGGATTACTTGAACCCAAAAATAAGACTTTACATTTATCTCCATCAAGTTAAATCTTAATGGATTCATCTCAGTGTCCCAGCCTGTCAAGAACTTTTAAAATTCTAACCCAGTCATCCAAGACATTTACTGTCCCTTCTAATGATGTATCTTTGACAAAAAAAAAAAATTAGATGATATAGGACCAAGCACAGATCCCCGAATACTCCACCAGAGACTTCTTTTCAAGCCGAAATTGAACCGGTAATGACTCTTCTTTGGACCTACTCATTTAACTGGTTCTAAATCCTTTTATTTGTACTGTAGCACATATTTCCATCTTTTACACAAGAATGATTTGAGATCTTTGTCACATGCTTTGCTAAAATATTGATAAACCCAGCTTTGTCCTAATTTCTAGGCCAATAACCCTGGCAAGAAAGGGAAAATGTGGTTAATCTGGCATGAAATACTCTTAATGAAACCATTCTAAGTCATTATGATTGCCACTTTCATTTCAAAATTTTTATTTACCATCTTTTAAAATAATATATTGTAAAAGTTTTGCCAAAAATCAAATCAAATTCACCAGCCTCTAGTTAGAAAGTTGACTCTCTTCTCTTTTTTGAAAATTAGGAGAGAGTGTACCTTTTTCAATCCTGTGAGACCTCTACCATTACCTACAACCTTTCACTTACTCAAACAATCAATCACATCTATCATTTCCTTTGATACCCAAGGGTAGACTGTGCCAGACCAGATGACTTGAACTTACCAAGCCCAAGTAATCATTTTCTTATTTTCTCTTTACTCATCTTGGGTATCATCTCCCCACTAGCTATTTTTGTACTCTACTTTTCAATCTAAAAAGCATTCTCCTTGGAAGAGAAAGCAATAAAAATGAGTTCAGCATCATTGCTTTCTCTTCGTCAATTATTATCTTACCCATGTTGAAAAGCAATATTATATAGATGATGGAGTCCTTGATCTGGTGCCAAAGTTCAAATCCTGCCTATTATTACCTGTGTAATTCTGGGTAAGTAATTTAACCTTTCTATACTTCTCTTGTAAAGTGAAGGGTTAGGTCTTAATGACATATAAAATCCCTCCCAGCTCTAAATCTGTGATCTCAAAAGTATCCCATCTACCCCGAGCAGTGGTTCTATCCCTTTCTTGACTCTCTTTCTTTCCCCAAAATAGTTAAAAACGTACCAATATTCTTTTTTATATGTAGATTTCCTCACCAGCCTGAACTTTAGCAGTCCTACACTATCCTTACAGTACCATGCCATGCCTTATGTTTGTTATCCATTACTTGCCTTTGTTTCCATCTCTCATATGTGATCAAAAAAACTAAGTTCATTTGAGAGATCCTTATGCATCCACATCAACTTTTTTCTGTAACTTTTAAATATAGTTTTCCTATAACTTTGTCTCTTAATCAGAATTTCCCTTTGTCATTGGAATTTCACTTAGTAGCTCTCCAAGTCTTTTGGGTTTATTACTGAAAAGATTTTAGACTAAAAAATCCTGCCAATTTTTTCTCTGAATCTTTGAAATCTGCATTCCTCAAATCTAAGGTCAAAGCAAGACCAGTTTTCCTCTCCTGTATCACAAATTTGAAGATGGAGTGGTTAATTTCTTCTAAAAACTAAAACTAAAAATTCCTCCCAAGTTCCCACCATTTCCCAGAAACTAGTTTTTCCTTCTTGGTGAAAATCAGATGCAAAATAAAATGTTCACTCAAACAAACATTGATTAATCTTTCACATGTGTTGTATGTCAGATATTATGCTAGATGCTGAGAGTAAAAAGACAAAATTAAAGTTGACTCTATCCTGAAGGAGTTCATATTCTACTCCTGATGGATAAAAGAGGTGCCTGTATGGGGGTGGGGGGGCAGAGAGAAAGGCACAAATATTTATTAAGTACTTGCTCTGTGCCAGGCACTGGGCTAAACACTTTAAAATCATTATCTCAACTGATCCTCACAACCGTGAGAGGCATGTGCTGTTATTAGCCCCATTTTACAGGTGAGGAAACTAAGATGAAGGGAGGTTAAGTGACTTGTCCAGGGTCACACAGCTAGTAAGTACTGAGGTCGGATTTGAACTCAGGTCTTCTTGCCTCCAGACCCAGGGCCTTTGTGCACTGTGCCACCTAACAATCTGCAAGTTACCTGTAATTATTAAAGGACTAAACATTTATTCAGCATCTACTGTGCTAAGTGTTTTACAAATATTATCTAATTATACATAAGTAATATGATTTCAGGAGGGAGAGAATGTTAACAATTGGGAGCATTAAAAAAGACTCTGAATAAGATCAAGGCACCAAAGTTAAGTCTTAAAAGAAAACTGCTGAAGGAAAGAGATGAGGGAAGAATGTCTTATAGGCACATGAGCATCCAGCACAAAAGTAGATGAAAGGAAATGGCAGGTGGAATTAATGGTAGGACAACTTGACTAGGACATAGAATATGTAAAGGGGAATTGGTCAAGTAGTCAATAAGTAATAATTAAGCTCCTACCTTTCAAAGGATGAAATTTTCCTTCAGGCTTGTCAAAAGCCACTACCCATTCTGAATTGCCACATAGATGAAGTCTCCCAGAGCTGCTCCATCATGCCTTTGTGTTCTCTCCCTTACTTCACATCTATTTCCTCTCTCTGTCCAGGTGGTCTATAGTATATGTTAATGACAACATCAATTTCCATTTCTGCTTCTGTTGATTTTTACCTAAAAGTTTCCTACCCCACTTCACCGCTTTGGTTCTCATGATCGTGTCTTCTTAATATACAATTCTATCTGGTCGCTCTTTATTGACTTTTGAATAAGAGACACCCTCCCACACTCATACTACAATCCTGGATCTCATCTCAAATCTCAGTGATATCTGTGGAGTCAAATTTGCCTCTTTGCATCAGAATGACCAGGTCCTTCTACTTGTTGCCCTTGTTTTGTGCTTTTGGTTACAGGCACTTGAGGCCATAAATTTTGTTTCTAGCTCCTTCTGTTTCTAGCTCCTTTCTTAGATTTTGTTTCCTGGGAACTAGATTTATTAGTTACTATTCCCTCTCCATTTTATCTTCTCCTTTCCCCTTCCTTTTCATTTAAGCACCTTTTTTTGAATCAGATTTGCCAGAATGTAGACAAATGCAATACATTCTTGCCTTTGTTAGGGTTACTCCATCCCTGGCCACAAGCCTGTTATTCCTATATTTTAAGCTACAGTCCAGAAATTCAAATCCTCTTCTCTGACAAAAATCTTCTTAACCAGCTGTTTACTTCCCCAATCAGTCTTTCTCTTTGGAAGCCCTTTTCTTCAATTGGCAGCAATGACAAAAATGCCACCTGTGTCTGGGCACCCAAGATCTTCAGTTTCCTGCCCAAGATCATAATTTTTAGCAATACTTTCTAGCTTCCTCCTGGCAGTATCATTTGTGTGCTTGGAGTGAGTAGTCATCATCTGGTCTCACAAGTCTTGGATTTGTGCCCCAGGAAGACAACAGACCTCTCTTAATATATTACCAGGTTGACAAATAGCTTTCAAATTATCCTTCCATGGACAGCCACCCACCACCAATACACTCCTTCTTCTGACCCTCATTGGAGGATCTCTCACCTAATGGCACTTGTTTCTGGGAAGACAAATAAAGGCTTCCTCTTTGTAGAATCCAGGAAAAGCTTCACATTCCCTGCTCTTTTAAAGTCCTTTGTTTGAAGAGGGAGACACATTTCCTGCTCTCAGAGAGCCAGCTGCTAATTTAATGGAGGAAACATAGACTCTACTCTAGGCTAGCCCTTACTCTGATGGGTGAGACATAGACCCTGCCCTCAGAGATCCTGTATTCTAATATGGAAGAAAAAGTCTCTAGACTCCCCCTGTTTTGCTGGGGGGGGGGGGACATAATCCCTGTCGTCTGGAAGTTTCAGGGAAATAGAATCCAAAGTTCCTGCCCTCAGGAAGCCCCTGGTCTTAGTAAAAGGAGAGTCGCCATTGTCAGCTCTCCAGCTTAGGTGGCCCAGGATACTACCTGGAGATGTCACCTCTCCCTGACCTCCAGTTCCCAAAGGGAGAGGGCATAGGGACATCCAGTCCTGGGCATGGAGAGCTGAGTTATTTTGGGACTGTTTACATTTGGAGTCATCCTCATCCTTGGTCCCAGAGAACGCCCACGTGTTTGAAACTCTTCCGAGCTATTCACTGCTGGGTTCCCGTCCCACCCCCCCTTCTCCTGATTCTCTTTTTCTTCTTCAAGGATGGAAAAAAATCTGCTAGCAATTAGTCACAACCCACCAAGCTCAGCTTTCAACAGCCCCACTGAGGAGAGAGCCGCACTACTGGGGGGAGGGGAGGAGCTGTGGTTGTGAAGGTTACATCATGGAGGACTGAAATGGTCTGCTCTCCATTATTTGCAGGTGGCTTCTCCCTTTGGTGCATTCCCTCCCCTCCCAGCTCAGAGAGTTCAGAGACTCATTAGAAATGGGCTAAAGAGAATCAGAAAGGGGAGTGGGCTGCAAAGAAAGACATGTGTCATGCCAAGCTTCGGAAGGAGGCTGGAGAGAGAAGAACAATGTTGGGTAGTGGGAAGAATCTTGAAACTAGAATCAGATAGAGTTCTAATCCAAGTTCCATTGGCTACTAGCTGTATGTGTGACTTTGGAAATCTGACCTCCCTACTTGGAACCTCAGTCTCCCAATCTGTAAAGTGTGTATGTGGAGGAAGGTGGAGATGGCATTGAACTAGGATACCTTTTGGATACTTTGCAGATCTAGGTCCTATGACTTTTGTTTTATCTGGTCTTCAGAGTCATTAACCAATTTATCGACAAATAGTCCCTACTCTGTGTCAGGCACTGAGGATTATAAAAAGGTAAAAAAAAAGAAATCATCACCCAGGTCACTGCCTGTTGTCACCACTTACTGGAATAGTTGGGAGCTGTTAGTCTGGTGAGATTCACTCTAGGTCTTGATCCTGTGCATTTAGGACAAAATACAAAATACTCTGCCTGGCAGTGAAAGACTTCCATAAAATGGGTCCCATCTGCCTCCACAGTCTGATTTCATATTACTCTCCTCACACAATGCATTCCAGCTAAATGGGTCAGCTTGCTCTTTCCCTCCACGACATTCTGTTTCCCATTTTGCACGTTTGCAACCCATTAACTCCTCACCTCTGGCACTGAGATTCTCCACATTTCTTCAAGTCAGTCAACCACTATTGCTTAAAAGCTTACAATGTGCTAGGCACTGGGCTAAGCAGCAGGAATATAAAGAAGGGCTAAAACACAATCCCTGCCCTCAAGGAGCTCACAATCTAATAAGGAAGCAACTTAGAAATAGCTGGGTACATAGAAGAGTAGCTGGAAGGTGATCATGAAGTGAAGGCACCAGAAGTTGAGAAGACCTGGAAGGTCCTACTATAGAGATGGGATTAGAACTGAGTCTTGAAGAAAACTTGGAGAATAAAGATGGAGGAAGGAGAGCATTCCAACATGGTGGACAGCCAGTACAAAGGAATGGAGCTAGGAGGGGAAGTGTCACGTACAAGGAAGAGCAGGAAAAGTTAGTGTTGCAGGTACATAGAGTATGTGGATAGCAGTAAAGTAGAAAGTGAATGGAAAGACCAGAAAAGGCCAGGTTACAAAGGGCTTTAAGGGACATACAGAGCACTCTATATTTGATGCTGAAAGTAATAGAGACCCACTAGGGATTTGTTGAGGGGGGCAGGATAATGTGGTCAGGCATGGGTTTTAGGAAGATCACTTTGAAAAATGAATAGGAGTGGGGAAAATGTTGAGGCAAGGAGATCAATTAGGAGATTCTTGCAATAGTCCAGGGGAAAAGGTAATGAGGGTTTTCATTAAGATGGTAGTTGAGTCAGTAGAGAGAAGGGGACAGATATAAGAGATGGCGTGATGGTAGGAACAACAAAATTTGGCAACAGAGTGGAAATGGTAAGGTGAGATAAACTGAGAATCATGTCCAGCTTGAGAGTCTGGTGACTGGGAAGATGGTGGTGACTTTGATAGTAAGAGAGACATTTAGAAGAAAGGAGAGTATTCAGGGAAAGACAATGGGACCAGATCTGGACGTGCTGAGTTTGAGATTCCTAGGAACATCTACTCTAAGATGTTCAAGAAACAGTTGATGATAGGGGATTGGAGCTCAGGAGAGGTTACAGTAGTTAGGAGTGTGTGTGTATTATGTGTGTATGTGGCATGCATGATGAGAGAGAAAGAGAGAGAGAGAGATGGAGACAGAGATAGAGAGATATGCCAACCATTCCAATGATAAATAAATATATATGTATATATGCACACATATTAATGTACATACATGTATGTATACATGTTATATGCTTGTATGTGTTCACACATGCATATGTATGTGCATACTTGTGTGTGTATATATATATTTCTATATGGGACTCATCTGTATAGAGATGAACCTGTTGGGATAATTGAACCTGTGGGAGCTGAAGAGATTACTAAGGAAGACAACTCTTGGGTTAAAAGACTAGAGGATCCAGGATAAAGCCTTGGGGACACCCAAGGGGATATGGATGAAGCTAAGTCAGACAAACTGAAGAACAGGAGAAAATGGTATCACAAACACTCAGAGATGCAACCACATCCAACCCATCTTCTTTCTCTCTCACACATTTTCATTGCTAGTCTTTATCACGGTTGTCCCTGACCATACCCTGTCATATACCTCTCCATTGTCCTCCAAGTGAGGTTCATTTTTAATTCAAGGATCTATTCCAGAAGACTTTAATTGTGCTCATCCTGGAGGCAAGGGGGTATATGAAATGACCTCTCAACCTAAGAACTGTCCAATCCATGGGATCCACCTTGAGAGGAGGAGCAAATGCTCTGGACCTGAAGTCAGAAGACCTGAGTTCCAATCTTGGCTCTTCCTTTTATTAGCTGTGTGACCTTAGGTAAGTCCCTTTACCAGTCTGGGCTTCAGTTTCTTCAAATCTAAAATGAAAAAATTGGACAACATGATGTCTCTATAAAGACACACAAAAAGGGTGAAAAGCAGTCCTTGCCATCAAGGAGTTTCTAGTTTGTGTGCATTCGTTCTGATACTAATCAGGATTTAAACTCAAGTTTCATGACTTCAAACATGGCGCTCTTTCTGCTTTGCCACACTGTCCCCAAGTAGTCACCTCTCAAAGGGGAATCCCACCAGCCTCTGGCCTCAGACAAGCAGGCCTTGGGCCAGCCAACCTTCCCTCATCAGTGAAGTCCAGCTTCATGGACAGAGGTCAGTCCGTGGCTCTTGGAATGCTTGTGCATGGAGGGGCGCCTATCTGGGAACAGACCAGACTGGACAGGCCAAGACCAATACCATCATCCCAAGGGCTGAGAGGAAGCCAGGGCTGGGATTGAAGGGGGGAGGATGAGAGGGAGCAGGAATGTGTTGGACAGGCCACTCTTTCCCGTGGGGAGTGGGGAGGGGGGGTAGATTCCAGGCATAGTGGAGAGGCAGGACAGGCTGTCCTGGGTCCCTAGAACAGGGTTGAACCAGGCTGGTGGCTGTGGGTTCCAGGAGAGGGAGGGAGAGAAGGAAGGAGAAGGACTGACTCTCCTCTGTCCAAACACATGGGCCAAAAGAAAGAGTTCAGATGCTAGATTTATGAATGAAGGCTTAAAATAACCCAGGGATCCAAAGCTACTGAGTCTGGAAAGAAAGGAAGCTGGGTCATTGAGTATCCATTCCACAGGTGAGGAAGTGAGGGACAGATAGGTTAAGTGATTTACCCAAGGTTCACACAGCTAGTGTAACCAAGGCAAGATCTGAACCTGTGTTCCTAACTCCTAATCTAGTGCTCTACCCACTGGGCCACCGAACTGCTGAGGTAAAAGCTGTTTTTATCTTTCCAGCTCCCTCACTGACTAATATAAATGGAAAAAATATCTTTGTACTTCACAAGTCTATTTGCATCTCATAAATCTTGCAGGTTTTATGCAGAAGTTGGTCTCACTTAAATCAAGAGTACTTACCTAAACCAACAAATCATCCCCTTTGGGAGTAGAGTCAGGAAGAAAAGCCTGATTTACAAATTAACTGGAATGGTTGGCCTTGCTGAGCCTACATCTACTCAATCCTTCTACAAGGATTTACATAGAAGCTATTGTGTGTGCCTGGTCCTGTGTTGAGCCCTATTGAAGGCTTCCTCTTCTGCTTCCCCCCCTACCGTCCTCTTCCCTTTCCCATGCCCCCCCCCAGCAGACACACACACACACACACACACACACACACACACACTCCATGATCCTGCCAGGGGTTACTTTGCCTGAACAAGGATAAGTATGGTTCCCATCTGTATTGGCCCGTTCCCTCTCTCCCCAAAGACAATCCAGGTGCCTGGGTATGGTCCTGCCTCCCCTAGACCCTCCCGAAAAGTTCTTCCAGATGGTGCCTCCCTTTTGCCTAGTGTAATCAGGCCTATGGTCCACTGGTTAGCCCTGTACAATAAAATTGACCATTAATACCCCAGAGTTAAGGTTTAATGGGAGCCACTCCCCACTTTATTTCGCCCTTGGCATTTGAGAACACTTTATGGTCAGCTCACCTCCCTACCCTAACATACACAGCCCACCTCCCCAAACTTCAGACAGCCAGGGCAGACAGCCAACACAGCTCTCCCATCTTCCTAAGTCAGGAGAGGTCTCCCTATCCTCATTATGGGAGGAAGCTTGGAGGGAGATGGAGACCAGGATCTTGGTTGATGGGTACGTTCATAGGTCTGCTTTTGTTCAGACCATTGTCTTTCAACAATTCATCTTTGCTTAAAAATCGAGTGAGAAAGGGGAATATCAGGAAATAGGGACATCTCCATGATAAGAGAACAAGAGCAAGGACTAAGAAGGAATCCTTGGAATGGATAGAAATCATCCCAGAAAAACACCCAGCATGCAATGGGGTAAAACACTCTCCTAACCTCTTCCTTACCAAAAGTATTCAAAGACTTTTCCTATTGGGGGATTTTTTTCCCATGGAAAATAACTCCGGTTTCAAAATGGATAATTCAATACATCAGTGGATGCATGATCTCATTGGTATGGTTACTTTGGAGACAACCTCTGGGAGTGGAAAAAGCACTGAGTTTGGAGTCACGGGTCTTGAGTTCAAATTCCAGTTCTGCCACATGTTATATGTGTGACCTGGGGCAAATCTCTTCAACCTTCCTGTTCTCTCTCCTTCCCTCTCCTAGTCCTCACTGAGCCCTCCTGGTTCTCTTCGGATGAGCCAGCTTTCCTGGCCTCCTTTCCCTCGCATAGTGAGGACATTGCTTTTTGCTTCCTGGTGCCATTTTCAGATCAATCTTCTTACAGCTATTACTCAGTAACTTCTCCTGGTTTGAGGTTCTCATTTATCCCCAATCAATATTCTGGTGGATGCTGTCTAGGGACCTTCAGGACATTTAGCTTACACGGTGCCGGGACCCTAGGAGGCATCCAATAAAAGCTGATTGATTGATTTGTGGTTGAGCTGAGCCTTGCTGCAAAGGGCTCCCATCTTCTCTTCTTAACCAGAGCTAGGTGCTAATTGTTATTATTCCCATTTTACAAGTGAAGACACTGAGGCCCAGAGAGAGAAAAGGCACTTACCCACAATCATCCAGCTAATAAGTGTCTGAGGCTGGATTTGAACTCAGGTCTACCCTGACTCCAGGTCCAGCACTCTATACAGGTCCAGCACTGAGCCACCTAGCTGACCCCAGTCTCTCCCTTTCTACTGGTTCCTTCCCTGCTGCCCACAAGCCTACTGTTTCTCCCTTACCCTTCATGCTACCAACCCTGCTATCTGGCATTCCATATCTTTCCTGTTTGTGGCTAAATTTCTTGAGAAAGCCACCTAGATTCATAGATGTAGATTTCTCCTTTCACTTCATTTCTCCTTTCAGTGGCTTCTACACCCTCTGCAATGTGGCTCCTGACCTTATCATTCAACAGAAATTTCTTTCTCCAAAGTCACCAGTGATTTTCTGTATTGCCAAACCCAATGAATGGCCTTTTCTCTATCCTCATCCTTCTCCACAGCCTTCGACACAGTCAATCACCCTCTCTTCCTAGAATCCTTTTCCTCTCTAGTTCTGTGGGGGTGGGGGGCACTGCTCTCTTATAGCCCTCCCCCAACTTGACTCTGTCTCTGCTGAATCTTCACACAGATGATTTCCACTAACTATGGTTGTCCCCAAGGCTTCAACTGAGTCTTCTCTTTCAGCTCCATCCTCTCTCTCCATTGGTGATATCATCAGCTCCCACAGCTTCAACTAGCATCCCTACACAGATGAGAATGAGATCTCCGTATCCAGCCTGAATCTCTCTCCTGAGCTCCAAGCCACCATCATTACCTGTCTCTTGAGCATCTTGAACTGTGCCCCCCAAACCCAAACTCTGCATGTCCAAAACTGGGCTCAGTATCTTTCCCTCCTTCAAACTTCTATATTATTATCAAGAGCACCACCAACCTCTCAGGCACCCAGACTTTCAACTCTGGTTTTATCTTCTACTCTTCATTCTCACTCACCTCCTAAATCTTCTTGTTTCTGCTTTCATGAGATCTCCTTTATAGCTCCCCTTCTCACCACCTAGACAGGCATCACCCTGGTGCAGGTCTTCATCACCTGGACCATCACAATGGTCTCTACTTGATCTCCCTGCCTCAAATCTCTCCCCACTTCAATCCATCAACCATTTGGTTGTCAAAGTCTGACCATGTCACTCTATTTAGTAAACTCTAATGGTTCCCATTGCCTCCAGGATCAAATATAAAATTCTCTGTTTGACTTCTAAAGTCTTTAACAGTCTGGTCTCTTTCTACTTTTCCAGCCTTTTCATACCTTAATCTCTTCCACACACTTCGTGATCTACTGGCTGTTCTTTGTCCAAGACTCTCCATCTCTCAACTCTTCTCTATTCCTGGAATACCCTCCCTCCTCACTTCTAGCTTCCTTCAAGATTCAGCTCAAATCCCACTTTCTTCAGGAGGCCTTTCCCAAGCTTTCTCAGGAGTGCCTTCCCTCTGAAACCAATTACATCATATTTGTAGGTAGTTGTTTGCATGGTGTCTTCCCCTATTAGATTGTAAGCTCCCTGAGGGCAGGACTGTTTTCTCCTTTCTTTATCTCCAATTCTCAGGGCAATGCCAGGCACACAGTAGAAGAATAAGGAAAAGGGAAGGGAATAAACATTTAAAACTCTGCTACTATGAGCCAGGTTATATACTAAGAACTAGAGAGTGACTGAAAGATAAAAATAGACCTTGCCTTCAAGGAGCTTACATTCAATCAGAAAAAAAAAAACCAACTACACAGATAAAATATATACAACACATACAAAGTATATATATACAACATATATTATAAAATACGTACAAAGTAAATCATGGTAATTGGGTAGTTCTTGGGGAAAGAGTAGAGGGGACACTTAGAACTGAAGGGAAAACCTCATATAGAATGTGGTGTTTAAGCAGAGCCTAAAGAAATCTAATTCTAAGAGGCAGAAATGAAGGTATATGTGGCAGGCATGAGGGGGAAGGCACATATGCAAATGCCCAGAGTTGGGGGGATAGAACATTGTCTACAGGGAATGGCAAGTAGACCAGTTTGGCTGGAACATGGAGCATGAGGGAGGGAATATTGTCAAATAAACCTGAAAAGTTAGGTGTGAGCCAGATTGTTAAAGATTTTAAGCAATCCAAAAAACAATATTTTGGGGGTATTCTATCTTAGAAGTAATTGGGAGTCTCCAAATTTCCCAATTGGCATAGTCAGCCCACTAATGTCAATTTGGCAGCTGTGTGGATGCAGTAGTCCAGGAGAGAGGTGAAGGGGGCCTGACATGGGATGTTGGTGTCTACATGAGTGGGGAGAGGAGGACAGAGGGAAGAGGTGATATCAAGGTAAGTTTCAGTAGGCTCAAGGATGATTCTGAGGTTGTGACTTGGGTAACTTTCATAAAAAATAGGGAAAGCAAGAGGAGTGGTAGGTCTGGGGAGTGGGGAGTTTGTAAGTCACCTCTGGCGTATGTTAGATTTCAGATATTTAGGCAGTTGGCATTATTGGACTATGGAGCTCAAGAGAGACATTAGACCTGGAAGTATAGATCTGAGAGTAATCTATATGGTGATGAGAAGTGAACTTATGGGAGTTGATAAGATCAATGAGAGGGGAGCCCAAGAGAACAGAGAAAGTCTCAGCACAAAGCCTTGGGGGATGCCCATAGTTCAAGAATGGAACATAGCCATTGACCCAGCAAAGGGGACTGTAGCAGCCAGACAGGGAGGAGGAGGAGGAGGCAAAAGCAGCAATGTGGGTGAGAGAGTGAGCATCCAAGAGAGGGGAGGCCAAATCCTGGAGAGAAGTCAAGAAGAACAAACATTGAGAAGAGGTCATTGGTGGGTAACCTTGGAGAGGACAGTTTTGAGTGATGAGGTCAAAAGCCAGACTGTGAATGAAAGGCTAAGAATTAGACAGAGAGAGTGGAATGGACAACATTCTCTAGGCATTTGACTGTTAAAGGGAGGAGAGATACAGGACAATTGCTTGAGGCAACCACAGTAGGATCCATTGGGGGTTTTTTAACCATGGGCAGGTAGAAGGACAGGAACCAGTAGACAGAGACGAACAATTCGAGGTAGCTGGTGATTGAAGGGACAGGCTGTCTCAGCAGATGGAAAGGGATGAGAAATATGGGATAGAGAAGGGTAGACTTGCCTAGAAGAAGGGCCAAGTCTTCAGAAGAGACAGAAGTAAAGAAAGAATGGAAACAGATATCAAGGGATATGATAATACTAATTGATACTAATAACTCAAATTTAAATAGTTGTTTAAGACTTCCAAAGAGCTTTAGAAATACCTCATTTTACTTTCACAACAACCCTGGGAGGGGGAGGGAAGAGGGCGCCATTATTATCCCTGTTTTGTGGTTGAAAAGACTAAAACTTAGAGAGGTTAAGGAATGGACTTGCCCAAAGTCACACGGCTAAGTGTTTGAGACAGGATGCGAGCTCCATCCTTTTGGCTGACTCCAGGCAGTCAGCCAGGCACCTAAAGACCCCTAGTCTGTAGGGTATAGAACAGAAGAGAAGAGAAACATTGTGACAATAACCTCTCTTCTCTTACTTAAGCGTGAAGTCCCCAATTGAAAAGGCAAGGGGAACAGGGTTGTACAGTGCAGCAAAAAGACAGCTCAGGACTGAATTTGGAAGTTTGCCTCCCCCATGGCTTAAAGCTAGAAAATAATAGCAGATCCAGTCCCCTCATCTCACAGTGGAGGCATCTGAGGTTCTGAGAGGGACAACGACTTGGCCAAGGTCATACAGTCAGTTAGCGGGAGAGTCAAATTTGGAACAATGGCTTTCTGACTCCCTACAAATTGAAGGGAGTCCCTGTGGCCAGACCATGACTTTGATGCTAAAGAACAAAGGTGATCTCAGCCCTTGAGGTCAGTCTCCAAGCAGCTCTAGCTGTAAACTCTTCTTCCCCAGGCTCCTCAGGCTCAGCTATTCAAACCCTAATGAGAGCCTTTGGAAAAGCCAAAACCAAACTCTTCCCAAGAAAATGCAGCTGGGACCACAGCCCTGGGAGAGGAATGGCCCCAGCAAGCTGGAGAGGCAAGGTTTCTTGGGAGTATTAGACAAATTTCCCCAGCATTTAACCGGGCCAGTAATGGTGTCCTGGAGCCTGCTTCAGACACCACTTTCAGATATTTCATTTGAGCCTTGAAGTCACTCCATCAGACAGACAGATAAGGGGATTATCACATTTTACAGATGGGGAAACTGAGCCAAGAGGTTAAGTGACTGGCTCCGGGTCACATGACAGGGCAATGGCAGAGCGAGGATAAGAACTCAGGGTCCTTACTAACACTAGAAGGACCAAGTAACAAAAACATTTTACTCTGAAATACAAATTTATCCTATTTCTTCCTTCCTTCCTTCATTCCTTCCTTCCTTCCTTCCTTCCTTCCTTTCTTTCTTTCTCTTTCTTTCTTCTTTCTTTCTTTCTTTCCTTCTTTCTTTCTTTCTTTCTTTCTCTCTTCCTTCCTTCTTTCCTTTCTTTCTTTCTTTCTTTCTTTCTTTCTTTCTTCTTCTCTCTCTTCCTTCCTTCCTTCTTTTCTTTCTTTCTTTCTTTCTTTCTTTCTTTCTTTCTTTCTTTCTTTCTTTCTTTCTGTATGCACTGTGTCAATTGATGCAACTTGGTCCTTTGAGGTATTCTTAAATTATGGTCCTATTAATAATACCGGGATACATCAAACACCTGCAAACTGAATGGTTCCCAGTGTGGGAAGTCCCTTCACCAATTCAGATCACACCTCATGATCTTCAAGTGTTGCCTGTAACATATTAAGGGATCTTCCTCAAAGAATCACACCATCAATCAAACAATAGCCATTTCTTAAGTACTTATTATGTGCCAGATGCCATACTAAAATTCTGAGATATAAAAATAGAACAGTCCTTGTACTCAAGTAACTTCTGTTTCATTGGGGGAAACAGCATATACACCTTTATTTAAATTTTAAAAAATACAAAGTCAACACAAGGCGATTTTTATTTGGCAGAGAGAGTAGCAGCTGGGTGGAGGGAGGAGTTAGAAAGCAGGAAAAGGTCCACGTGGGAGACAGTGCTTGAGGTGAGGCTGGAAGGAGGCTTGGTATTCTAAGAGGCCAAGAGGAGGCACGAGCATGTTCCAGGGCCAGGAGGCAGAGAGCTTGGGCAGGGGCACAGGGCGGGAGACAGAATGCTCCATTTGACAAATAGCAAGGACGCCAGTGTGGCCAGACCACAGAGTGTGTGGAAGAGAGGAAGACAAGGGGAAGGTCTCTAAATGCCAGATGGAGGGGTTTGTCTTTGACTCTAGGGTTAATCAAGGACCACGAGAGTTTATTCAACAGGCAGACCTGGGTCATAGCAAAGGTTGGAACCAGGGTCTTCCTGATTCCAAGCCCAGAGTTCGGCCTATAAAGTCAGGTTGCCTCTATCTTAATGTTATAGTTCAGTCATTTCAGTCATGTCTGATTCTTCAGGATCTCATTTGGGTTTTCTTGGCAAAGATATTGGAGTGGTTTGCCATTCCTTCTCCAGCTCATTTGACAGAAGAGGGAACTGAGGCAAACAGGGTGAAGTGACTTGCCCAGGGTCACACAATTCATAAGCATCTGAGACCAAATTTGAATTCAGGAAGATAAGTCTTCCTGATTCAAATAGGGCATTAATAATAACTTAGGATAATGATAATATAATAACAATAAAAATAATTTCACCTTTATAGGATGATAATGGCTTATAAAGCACATTTCCTGAAACACCCCTGTGTTTGTATGTACATATATATCAGAACTGCAGCTAATCACTGTCAAGAGAGAGTTCATATTGTATAGTGTAGTGTCATAAATAGAGAACCGGCTGCAGTTAGAAAGTCCTGGGTTCAAATTGTGCCTTTGACACAAACTGGGTGTAAAACCCTTGGCAAGTCACTTAACCACTCAGAGTTCCTAGACAATTCTCAAAAGCTTCTAGCTGTGAACAGTTATAGAACTGAATCAGTAGAGATGTTTCCTTACTGGGTGGACTGATATGGTACAGCCAGGATGGTGATGAAATCACAGGTCAGGTCCCTCAAAATATAGACATAAACAGCACAGTACCTGTCAGATAAGAGATGTTTAATAAATGTTTATTGAATTACATTGAATGATATAAATTCTGATGGGAAGATAAGTGGAGATATATAAAGATAGATAGACAGACAGACAGACAGGTAGATAGATAGATAGATGGATAGATAGATAGATAGATAGATAGATAGTTGGATGGATGGATGGATGGATAGATGGATGGATGGATAGATAGATAGATAGATAGGTAGATAGATAGATAGATAGATAGATAGATAGATAGATAGATAGATAGATAGATAATTGGATGGATGGATAGATGGATGGATGGATGGATGGATAGATAGATAGATAGATAGATAGATAGATAGATAGATAGATGATAGATAGATGGATGGATGGATGCATGGATGGATGGATGGATGGATGGATGGATGGATGGCTAGACAGGCCTGTATATAAAACTCATGGTAGACTTAAGATGTCTATGGGATATGGTTTTGCCTACTTCTACCATACAGGTCCTTTTCAACACTAAGAGTCTGTGATACCATAAACGTGCTGCATATAAAATGAATGCTGTTCATTTTATATGAATGAGATGGGATACAGATTCCTCATCTCTCCACTTTTCTATTTCTGAGAGAGAAGGAAGAGAGGTTGGCAGTTGTGGAGGGAGGCAAGCAGAGTGAAAGCTTTGACCTTTCCAAGATGTCAGTCAGCGTGGTGCTTACAAGTACCCAACTTGCTCAAAGCAATGAGGCCCATGATGTGGTTGCTGATGGATTGTAGATAAGAGGAGATTGTGGGTTAGGGCTCTGAGGTACCTTGGTAGAGAATTGAGCGACCGTATTTCTATCCCCTTCTTCCTGGACCCCTCTCTGTGAGCTATCCCTAGGGTTCTTCCTCCTGATCTATATTGAAATGGATAGGACACATTTGAGTCTCAACTGATGGAAGAGGGATGGACCTAAATCTAATCCCTAATTTAAGGGATAGAGGGAGAGATTACCCTTAGATGGGTCAATATCCGGGTCACCTATAGGCAAGGGGAAAGGGGAATGTTTTTACCTAGACCAGAGGTACACTTTGTTAAGTTTCTTGTTATCATTCTTAATTAAGTCACCTGATTAAAGGTCTTTTTCCTTTCATCCTGATTTATACCATCCCCCTTTCCAAGGGACTTTCCCCCAAAATCTGGAAAAGTCTTCAGAAAAAGATATCATTTCTTATTATTTCTAGAGAAACTAAAAAGATTTTTGTATGTTTCCACAACAAGTCTCTTTAGACAATTTCTTCCTTACCAGAATTGTTTCTCTCTATGTCTTCAGAATTTCATTCTTGAGAGTTTCAAGTGCCTCCTAGAACCGCCCATGGGATCCTGCCCATCCTTCCTCTGCCTTCCTCAGCTCTTCCCATTTAGGAAGAAAGTATTTCAATGAAGCAGTACAAGTAGTAGAGGGGAAAGAATACTAAATTTGGAGTCAGGGGATCTGGGTTTAAGTCCTGTCATCTGTTCCCTAAGTGATCTTGGGCAAGTCCCTTAACCTCTATTGGCCTTATTTCTCTCATCTATAAAATGGTGAATTGGAGGACCGTTACGATTTCTCCCTGCTGCTGTTGTCTTTTCCAGGCTCTCCCACATGCCTGGAATGGTCTCCCTCCTCACCTTTGATTCTTGGTTCCCACTCAGCTCAACTGCACCTTTCTGCAGGAGGTCTCTCCTTCCATGGTGATCTTCCAACTACTTTGTAAGAATCACATATATATCTGCAGATAGATAGATAGATAGATACATACATACATATGGTTGTTCAGTCATTCCAGTTGTGTCCAACTCTTGTTGACCCCATTTAGGGTCTTCTTGGCAAAGATACAGGAGTGTTCTGCCATTTCTTTCTCTAGTTTGTTTTATAGATGAAGAAACTTAAGGAAACAGGGTTAAATGACTTGTCCAGGGTCACACAGCTAGTAAGTGCCCAAGTCTGGATTTGAACTCAGGAAGATGAGTCTTTCAAGTCCCACAGTTTATCCATGGTGCCACCTACCTTGACCAGACAGAGACATAGAAAAGACATAGACATGGACATAGACATAAAAATAGACATAGACGTAAACATAGACATAAACATAGACGTAGACGTAGACGTAGACGTAGACGTAGATGTAGACGTAGACATAGACGTAGACATAGATGTAGACATAGACGTAGACATAGACGTAGACATAGATATAGGCATAGACGTGTGCTCCTCTGGGCTCTGCCTGCTGCCAACCCACAACACGGAGCTTTAGGTAGCCTGCTTCTAGGCATGTATGACCAAGGGGCCCTTTCCCCTTACATTTACATATTGTTTCCCCCATCAGGACTTAATCTTCTTGAAGTCAGGGCTGCTTTTGTCTTTCTTTGTATTCAAAAAGGTCAAACAATGCCTGGCATATAGTAAGTGCCTAATAAATGTCATTGATTGATCATTTGATTGAGCTTTGTTCTCTCCCTTTTTCTCTTCTTGTCTCTCTTCTCCTCCATCCATCCCTCTTTCTCTCTCTTCTCCTACTTTCTAACATGCCATCAAAGCATGGCCAAGCAAGGGGATTTCTCCCATTAGAGATTCATTCCTTAGAGATTTCAAGAAGTTCAGCATGAAACAGCACCTCAGATAGTGTCCAGGTCCCCCCCCCCCATCCATTTCTAAACATGGGTCACCTTTTTATGACCATCTTAAAACCTCCAGAGATAGGTAAGTCCCTTCCTAGAGAGTCAATTTGCAGTAAGGATCAGTAGAGAATCTCTGACACCTCTCAGGGCTATAGTGAGGATCAAAGAAAGAACTATGGGAAGAACCTTTTAAAAGTCTTAAATTGTGGGACACCTAGGTGGTGCAGTGAATAGAGCACTGGCCCTGGAGTCAGGAGGACCTAAGTTCAAATCCGGCCTCAGACACTTAACACTTACTAGCTGTGTGACCTTGGGCAAGTCACTTAACCTCAATTGCCCTGCCTTCCCCTCTCCAAAAAGGAAAAACAAAACAAAACAAAATCTCTTAAATTGCTTTCTCTTGATATCAATGTCTGCCATAAACCACCAACATCCCAACATCTCCAACCAACCACAACCTCCCATTCTACTTTAAGTACATGCCTATTAATTATTAGGAAATGCTTCCTTAAATCCAGACAAGATCTGCCTCTTTTGTACCTTCCTAGTTCCATCCACTGGGTCCAAGCAGAAAAGTCTAATCCTTCTCTCACCATCCTAAAATCAAATTCCTTGTGGGCCTTTCAGATGATGGGTCTGAGTCTCCATCACTTTATGAATGAAGACACCGAACCTCAGAGTTGTTGGATAACTTGGCTGACACCAGGGGAAAGAGGGTTCTCGAGCCTCTTGCCTCCCGCTCAGGAATCCTCTCCCACCTCTGGCCCCACGTTTTGCCCATGTGGCTGAGTAGGGGATTTTACTCTCTTTTCCTTGGTGACACCAAGTGTGATCCCCCGAGCAAGGCCAGGGAGGCAGACAGGCAGGAGGACACGGGGCCAAGCCAGGGGCGTTGACCCCGGATCCCTATTTATAACCCAGGTTCCTGAGCCTGCCACTTAAACACACATTCCTGATAACTGAATAATCTCTGGCAAAAAGCAGAAAATAGCACTGTGGCGGCGGCGGGCAGGCGGCCACAATTGCACGGCTGGATATGAGCACACAGGGAGGCACGGGCCCTGATGGGACAGGACAGGACGGCCGGAATGGGCCAGCCACTATAGCGAGTTAAATATAGCTTCTCTTACTTGGCCCATCTTGCAGCCTCTGCACAAAGCCCTTCCCGGCTCTGTCCCATTCTTTTTTCCCCCAAAGGAGCGCAGAGCCAGAGGTCTGTGGAGAAGGGGACTGGATGGCGGTGAGGTTCCTAGAGAATTGGATGCTTGGGCTAATTTGGGTTAGGGACAAATGAGGACCCAGTGCCCCCTGGAGGCAGAGTCCTGGACTGAGAGAAGGGAGGTGACGCTTCCTAGCCCCACAAGAGCCTAGGATCTTAGACTGGAAGCTGAAAGAAACCTCAGAAATCAGCCAGTCCAATCCTCTCGTTGTACCAGGGGGGAAACTGAGGCAAAGAGAAAGGAAGTGATCAGCCCAAGATCACCTGGGTTTCCCAAGGGGGCATCCCCCTCCTAGTGTCGATAGAACTGGTCCTGGTCTTTAACTTCAGGAATTTTGACAAAATAGGTCCTCATTTCCCCACCAAGCCCTAGACTCTAACCTTAGGAACTAGAAGGAGACTCTGTGGGTCAGCCCTTCTCAGTAGAGAGCGCTTGAGAGAGCACAGAACAGGGGTCAGAAGTGGGGCTAAGATGGGCTGGGAGAAATCCTGGACCTCCTGAGTCCCTAGCAGAGTCTGATCCTGCTGTAAGACTTCTATTCCCAGAGCCTCCCCCAAACATTCAGCATCATAGGATCTCAGAGCTAGAAGGAGCCTGAGTGAGAAGTGAGTTCCTCCATTTTACAGGTAAGATAACTGAGGTCCAGAGAAGTCCAGAGACAGAAGTCATTCCCCATTACAACACCCAGCAAGGCTGTCTGTCTGGTGTTGTCCAAACACCTCTAAGGAACAAAACTGGGGCAGATTGCCTCATTTTTTGGAAGAGAAAACTGAGGACCTGGGGGATAAGTGGCTTTTCCAATATCTAAGGACCATATATTTAAAGCTAAAGGACTTTTCACAGACATTGAGTCCAACTCCCTCATCTTACAGAAGAATGAACTTGGGACACAAGAGAGGAAAAGACTTGCCCAAGGTCACTGAGGCAGTAAGTGGCAAGATCAGGATTCATACCCAACCCTCCCGCTCCCAATCCAGGGTTCTTCCTACCTCCCTAAGGCACCTTTCTCAACCCAGCCCATAGATAGATGTTGGAGCCTAGACTTGGCTTGAGGTGTCCAAAGATGTTTCCAGTTCTAAGCATCTAAGATGACATGTGTATTAGTGACAAGGGTGTCCTGAAAGCCAGGCCTTCCAATAAGAGAAGCAAAAACAAAATGGTGCTATGGCCATGGCCCCACCATCTCTAGGAGGCAGACATCTCTAGCAGTGGGACATATAGAAGGTGATTAATAAATGCTTATTGACTGTCTGACTACTGGGGAGAGAGAGAGAGAGAGAATGTTATGGGAATCTGAAGATCTTCCCTGTCCCTAGGCCCTTTGCTTAAGTGGCTTAAGTGACTCTGAGAACCTTCCCAGATTTGAAAGTTCTGCCCCCTAATAGGCTGAATGTGGTCATATGGAGCCTGTGGCAGGAGGCTTGTTTTT
>CM053585.1:18765210-18809811 GCA_028646515.1 Pseudochirops corinnae
CTGTGACATTCTCTGATCCAGGGGAAGGCTATATATACGCCCTGATGTGAGGTTTTGGTTTGGGGCTCACTTTGAGAAGAGTTGTGTGATTTGGCCACATGAGACTCTGGGAAGCCACTGAGCCCCCCAGCTTGGAAAAACCCAGATGTTGATGCTTCCCTCTCTGGTAACTGAATAGGTAACTGATGTAATGGTCAGATGACTGGAAGCCTCTGCTGATCTGTTTCTTTGTCTGCTTGTAACTTCTGTTTGCATTCTCTTTAGTTCAGGGTGCTGACTTTTTCCCGTGAACTAGGTAAATGATATTTGTTTGATTGATTAAAGTAAAATTGTTAACCCCTTCTGAGTTGCTTTCCTTTAGAAAAGCAGATCTAAGAACCTGTGCTAGCAGCCGCCCTAGGTATGCTAGGGTGCTTGCTGATACAGATAGATAGATAGATAGATAGATAGACTGATAGATGATAGATAGACAGATAGATGATAGATAGAAAGATAAATAGATAGATGAATGAATGGATAGATGGATGGATAGATAGATAGAGATTTGATAGATGATAAGGATATCAGTGATATAGATAAAATAGAGACAGAGATTGATAGAGATAGAGAGACAGATATATGGATAAGATTAAATATAGATATAGCAGACCTGTAGCCCAGGTACAAGGGAATACCCATGATCACTGAGGGGCATGAGTTTGGATTCAGGAAGTCCTGTCTGAGCCTGACTTCTAAAAGAAAGGATTGGGCTTTTTCTCACCCTCTGTGGCTCATCATATCTTATACCCCAGAGGAGATCCCTGTGGGGAAAAACCCTCTAAATTAGCAAAGCTGAGTTTTAGCTCATTTCTAGGGACCCCCCAAAAGAAATTAACAGAGTCCCTTCTAGAAACATGAATCAGATATAGGACAGCTATTTATTTCTTCCACCACAAAAGCAATAATTAAAACACAAAGATTCCTAAGTAGTCACAGACAAATACTTAAAACATGAAATAGTGACCCATAACTACTCTTAGATTCTTCCTGGAAGTTGATATTTAAAATATTAAAATGTGAAATTCTTGGTGGAACTACCCAATGAATCTTTGTTGTCTAAGCAAACTCACCTAGTACCTTCCAACAAGCTAAGGCTAGGCTTGGGCTTCTTAGATATTCCATCTGCACCAGAATCTTGGGGTAGTTACTATCTTCTCCTCCAAGAAGTTATTGCATAAATCATATCCCTTTGGGCATTCAGCACGCAAGGATCCAGGAGCTACTAGTATTTCAAGCTACCTAGAAATACTTACCTCAGTATTGCTGTGTGGTCACCCCTGATAAGGGAAGATACCAGCTAAGAATGTCATTGTGTGGGTGCATTTGTCACAACAGCTGCTGGAAGGGGAAGGGGAAAGGGGAGGGAACATTTTTTCTCCTCCCTCCAACCCCCTTGCAAGTCCAAAGGAAAGCTACAGCATCCCAAACCACAAAGTCAAAGATAGAGAATAAAGCAATTTGGGAAGCTATCTCTCCTAATAAGCCTCCTAAATCAACCTCTCAATCCTTTGGACCTCCACCCTTGTCACAGAGACCAAGGGACCCCATATCATCCAGAATCAAAGGCCCTTTGGGGCTGAGCAAGATTAGACCTGGAATGGCTCTAGAAGGAAGCCCCAGGTCAAGAAGAGATGCTGCTGTTTGTGAATAGGACCTGCCGGTGGGCCCTGACATTAGAAAGGTTTCTCTGAATTTCATTTCTTCAGGGTTTAAGGTGATCTCTTGATGGAGGAAACCACTCCTTCAAGTTCCTATGCTCCCCCCACCTTCATACTTCCCTCCAGGGATCCTCTCAAAGCCCTGGGCTTCCTGGGGTTTCCTCAGTGGCGTTGGGGCAGTCTTTAGTGATGCTGAGACAGATCCCAAGGACCAGGCTGTAAACAGTAGTTTTTGATTCATACACCCCCAATCCAGAAAATAATCCCATAGCCCAGGAAACAAACTTCACTGAATAATCATTCTCCTCCCCCAACCAGTACTGAATATTGTGTGTTTGGAGGTGGGGAGTGGGGGAACAAGCATTCCTCAGGGGTCTGGTAAAGGAATCCAGTCGTCTGCTTACCCCAAAGTGGGCTGGGTCCCACTTTAGTCCTCTACTTATATTACAGGTGACAGTAAAAGCTTGTGCCCAAGGACATGGAGTTGGAAAGGTGGCCCAGGACTGAAGCCTCCAGTGTTGGTAACAGAAAATATGGGGATGGGGGAAAGAGGGAGAGGGAGAAAGAGAGGAGGGGAAGGAGAGGAAGAAAGAGAGAGAGACAGAGAGACAAGGACAGAGAGAGAGAGAGAGAGAGAGAGAGCGAGCTTTAATGGAGATCTTACAGTGCTCAGAGCCTGACTTTTCTCTTAGCTTCAAATCATTCTCTCTCTCTCTCTCTCTCTCTCTCTCTCTCTCTCTCTCTCTCTCTCTCCTCTCTCCCCCTCTCCTTCCTTTCTTTCCTTCCTTCCTTCCTTTTCTTCCTTCCTTCCTTTCTTCCTCCTCCTCCTCCTCCTCCTCCTCCTCCTCCTCCTCCTTCTTCTTCTTCTTCTTCTTCTTCTTCTTCTTCTTCTTCTTCTTCTTCTTCTTCTCCTCCTCCTCCTCTCTTCTTCTCTCCCCTCTCTCTCTCCCCCTTTCTCTTTCTCTTCATCATGTATCCCTACTCACACATGCCAACAAACACATATTCAAAAGCATGGGCTCATTGAGCTAGAAGGGACTTCAGAGTCCCTCAAGTCCCACCTGCTCGTGTTACAAAGGAGGAAACCTGGCCTCAGACTGGTTAACAGACCTGCTCAAGGTCACATGGGTAGCAGGTAGCTGAGCCCTGATTTGAACTCAGGACCTGGGACCCCAGGTTCAGCATAATTCCACTGCACGTGGATGCCTCCAGCCCTGTACACACATTCACACAGTCATAGAAAGAGCTAGAAGAAATCTCAGCCAGCTATGATGTCCAACTCACACCCTAAAGGAGCGACTCTTGGCAGCATCCCAGGCAAGAAGCCACTTGCTCTACTGGAGGACCACAGAGGGGGCCCAAGACCTCCAGAAGTGGCTCATTGCATGGGATGGCCCTTATGGTGGGGCTGATGTCAAGCCTCAAGTGGCCTCACACATCCTCCTGGGTGCATTCAGATCTTCACTTCGGAATGGCAAAGTGTATACACAGAGCTCCCCAGACAGCTCAGGCAGACACACACACACACACACACACACACACGTCAGTCTTCAGCAATGTCTGGCTCTGATGGTGCCTGGCTCTTGAATCAAGGCTACAGGAGAGGCTAGAGAAGGCTGGGCAGTATATCATATCAGAGACAATGTTCCTTTAGGGGTCAGAGACTCTGGGTTCAAATATCGGCTTTGCTTCTTGTTCCCCATGTGACGGAAGACATCTCTCTTCCTCCTATGGGCTCCTTGTCTGTAAAATAGTCGGGCCATGTTAGATGGGTTAGAGAAGCCCTTTCCATCTCTAAATCTAAGAGGTGGCCTCTGCCCTCACTCAGCTTAGAGTCTCCCCAAGCAGATGAGAACTGCCCTGGTGTCTGAGAGAGATTGTCGTTCGTCATTCCTTCTCAAAGAGAATCGTGACATCTGGAAGGTGATGTCTTGACTTGGGAGTGAATGAGGTTTAATGGAGGCAGGGCTGTGCAGTCATCAGCCTCACTTTCTCCTCTATAGCACTGGACTGGAAAGTGGCTGCCTCCGTTCTGTCACTAACTCCAGTATGATTTTGGATGGGTCCTTTTACTTTGTGGCCCTCAGTTTTCTCATCTGTACTATGGGTGGTTGGCGGCGGGGGGGGGGGGGGGGTTGGAATAAGGTGAAATTCTTCCAGCATTGTTTGCCTTGTCAATATTTCCAGTCCCCTCTCAGGCATCCCTCTCCTCCCATGTGAATATCCAGGAGTCTTATTAAGGAGAAGATCCTCTCCAAGGGGAAGAGGGAATGGATATTTGAGGAGACCCACTGGCTGAAATGGGTATGTCCCTCAGGCCCCAACCCAGGCAGAGCCAAGGCTCCTGGCCAGCTCAAGCTTCACCAGGCCCTCTGCCCCCTCCTCCTCTAACCGACCTCCAGGACAGCAATCAGCCACAGACCCCAACACTTGGGTGTGGATGCTGGCCGTGGGCAGGGAAGGTGGCCACAAGTCCAGACTCCATGTCAGCAGAGAGGTGACAGCTCCCTTCATCAAACAGCCCTCCCCCCCTCCCAGTTGTCCAGCTGTGGGGAACATCTGGTGGGTTGCCTTTCACTTCGCACTCCCATGTTCTGTCATCACTCAGAGCACATAGATCCAGAGAAAGGAGCTTCTGAGATGAGTGATAGGTTTACACTGAGCCAAGGAGAGATTTCACACAGGCCACTTTGACCCTGTTCCTAGGACTTGGTGAGACTGAGGTCACTGGTTTGACATTCATCCAGCCCAGCCAGAATCACCCTAAGAAAGCTCCCTGGCCTCTGCCAGAGCCTGAGACTCAATCCCCACCAGGCACTGAAGAGTCTAAGCAGCCTTCCTCTCTAACAGCTTGGTTTTCCACGTCTCCTCCATTCCACTCCAGCCAAGATGAATGCCCCTTTCACTGGAGGCCTCTAGCAGAGGCTGGATGGCCCCTGCTGTGACCTGGGGAGGGGGGTGTTGGGTGGACGGGATGGCCACAAACACTCAGGCTTACGGTCTCTGTCCTCCCTCCCCCTCCCCCAGATGCCTTGCACTTTCTCACCTCAGGCAGTAAGTCAACAAGCATTTACCAAGCTTTGTCTAGGAGCCAGAGACTCTGCTAAGTGCTAGGAATACAAGCCAAAAAGAAAGATGTATCTTGTCCTCCAGGAGCTGACATTCTAAAGGGGAAGGCAACACATAAAAGGAGGAAGAAGAGGAAAAGGAGAGGGGAAAGAAGAAGAAAAGGAAGAAGAAGGGGGGGGGGGCAGAAAGCACTAGCAAAGGAACATGATGGAGAAACCTAGAGGAGAGTAGCCTGGAGAGGAATGTGACTCACTGGCCTGGGCGCCATGCTTGAATGGAGGTTGTCAGAGGAGCTGTCCAATCAGAGGGAGGGCCTGGGGGTAGATGTGCTTCTGAGCTGTGAGTCCCAGGGCTGGAGGTTACCCTCATAAACCTTGCTCGAACAGATCTCCCTCCCCTAAGACAAACAGGGATTTAGGAAAGACCCCAGTTTACAAAGACCAAGGTCTCCCACTGCAACTAGGGCCATCACCAGTTATCCTGACTTATGTCTGGCCACTGGCCCCAGATGGCTCTGGAGAAGAGAGTGAGGCTGGTGACTTTGCACAGCCCTGCCTCACTTAAATCCAATTCACTGAAAGTCAAGACATCATCCTGCAGATGTCTTTGGTCCTCTCCAAGAATGAAGGACTCCCTCACCATTGGAACACTATCCTTCTCCATGAAGTCTTCCCTGACTTCCTCCAGGTGGAAGCAGCTCTCTTAGAATTTCTACACATAACATTCAGCCTTTAACACACGCTGCCTTGAATCATTAATAGACAGTAAATGTTTATTGAATCGAATTCAGTAAAAATGTTTAAAAGTCATGGTATGATTTCCAAGCAGGAGGGATTCAGAAGGGGGCAGACACTAGACCTGGAAGATATGGAAATGTGATTGGTAAGGTGGGAACCGCATAAGCAAAGGCCCAGAGGCAAGAAATCAAAAGATGTTAGGGGGCTTTTCCATGAAACCCGAGATAAACAAAGGGCAATGTGTAAAACAGGCCTGGACAGCCAGGTTGAAAAAAATGTTTTTAAATAAAAAACAAGTAACAATTTTTTAATTAAAAAGTATTTTTTATTTTAGAAGAAAGGCAGATTGTGGATACTCAGGATAACCTTTGATCGTGTCATGATCCTGCACCAGAATCTTCCATGAGTTCCTAACCCTCCCGAATAAACTCCCAGATCCTCAGTGGATAATCATAAGGAATCAGCAAAGGCCTCAGAGCAGGGTCATAATGTGATTTGAGAGGATTGTTCTAGTATTAGTGTGAAGGACTGATGGGAAAGGGGAAGAGGCTGGAAGCAGGAAGCCCCTCCAGAGAACGGCAGAAATTGGCAATTGGGTAGATTTGGGCAATCAGATGTAAGCCTGGGGAGCTGAGAAAATGGTGGTGCTGTTGACAGATAAAGGGAAATCGGGAAGAAATGTTTTCTTTGGAGTCAGTGTGGATTGGACAAGAGAAGAAACCTTCAGTTTTGAACATGATGTGCAGGTGGAACATCCAGGGGGAGATGACCTGGAAGCAGCTGGAGCTGCTCAACTGTATCTCAGGAGAGGTCAAAGACGACCTCTGAGAATTGTTCACAAAGAGGTCTTGTCTATAGCTGTAGAAGTGGAGGAGGTTGCCAAAGAAAAGAACAGAGAAAGAAGGCAGAACTTTGGAAAAACTCATACCTCCCAGAGACAAAAGGAAAAAGATGCAGAAGAAAGGCAATGGTCAGAGAGGTAGGAGGAGACCACAGAGAAAGCCGGGGTCAAATAAACCAAAGGTAGGAGGGAATATCTACAAGCAGGGAGTAGTACGCCGTGGTGTTGAAGACTACAGAAAAGCCACTGTATATAAAGATTGAGAAGAAAATGTGTTGACCAGAGGAGGGCAAAAAGGATGATGTATACAAGCAGTATCCCCTCTGGGGTTAGATCTTCAATTCTCACTTGCATTGGTCATTCAGGTCCCAAGATGGTGGCCATTCATACTACTCATGATTCTAGGAATAAGCCTGAGGAGCTACATTTCATGAGTCCCCCGCCCCCCATTTGCTTTGTGTTGACATAAGTCTACCAGACTTCAATTAGCTTTTAGAAAGGGGTTTTTACTAAGACAATATAACAGGAACAATTACTATGACCCCTCCCCCCAGTCACCAACAAGAGGACACTCTCCCCCTTGTACACACAAGTCCACTTGGGAGAGTAGACTTAAAGCCAGAGTGCAATGGTAGTGAGGCGTGCTTGTGGAGCACACTCTTCAGAATGCCCTTCAGTCCCAGTTACAGGAGGCCCTTTCTCGAGGCCATTCTCTGGTTCAAGGGGTCCTCACCTCACCCTCCCAAAGATGGCCATCCTCCTGTCTCCATTTGCAGTCCTGGTGGGCTGCATTTGTCCTCACTGTGCCTTTCCTCCTTCCTGGTTAAATGTGTTGTCTCCTAATGGTCCAGTCTCTCCAGTAACATTGGTGGGAAGGGAGAAGATAAGACAGAGAGGGAGGGAGAGAGAGAAAGAGAGAGAGAGAGAGAGAGAGAGAGAGAGAGAGAGAGAGAGAGCCTCTCCTACCTCCAAGAGGGATTCCCTCTCAGGGGTTTGGCTCCAGTTTTCGAAATGAAATCCTTTGAACTGAAGATCTCCCACCAATCAATTGATCTCACCTCTGGACTGTTATTTTTATAAAAACTCCCAGAAGTCCATGTGAATTTTCCTACCGATCATGTGATATTTCTTGTGTGGCATCCTGTCTTTCTCCAAAGGTCAAAGCATTAGGAGTAAGAAGGAAAAGCATCCCTGACTTCAAGGAGCTCTCAGTCTAATGGAGGAGACAACATGCAAACATTTAGGTATAAACAATATGTAAAGTGTAAGTGGGAAATAATCTCGGAGAGGAAGATGGGAAAACAGCCCTTCCAGTTCAGTTGAATTCAACAAAGATGATGATGATGATGACGATGACGATGACGATGACGACAATGATGATGATGATGAGGTCTGTAGAAACAGAGATTTTGAGCAGCAAAGGACCCCAGAGGTTCTCTAGTCCATACTATCATTATTTTTTAATGACACAAGCATTTTATTCAAAGGAATCACATCATTCTTTGAATGAAAAAACCAAGCCTAGGAATTCAAGCTCGGCAAAACTTGCTGAGTGAGCTTTCTTCCCTTTCTTTCCCTCCCCAAAATGCCTTGCTCTGATGTCTTTAGCAGACTCCCCAGCTTATCTCCAGGATAGCACCAAGTCCAAAGATCAGATAAATCTGGCAAACAGGTAGAGCCCTGGCTATGACCACCAATTGTCTGGGATTGGGGACAGGGAGGCTGCTATGCTCTAATGGTGGAGGGAGGAAGGGTTTATGTCCTTCATCCAAAGTAATAAGTACAGATGAGTGTTGGATTTAGGAAGGGAAGCCCCAAGAATGTGGAGAGAGAGTAGCTTCAGCAGCAAGGCCTTGGTTTTTGCCAAGAGAGAGGAAAGATTAAAGTAGAAGTAGAGGGAAGGAAATAAATGTTGAAAATCCTTTAGAATACTTTTTAGCTCTAGGTCACCTCCTAGCACATTCCCTGTTTGGGTGAGTAGGTCTCTGGGGCCCCTGGGTGAGATGCTATGACAAGATTGTGATCCTAACATAATGGCAAGAATCTCAAGACTGGGACTTTAGGCTGAGGGTGGAGGCTGCCAAGTCCGGTACCCAGACTCCTTTAGACAATGTTCCATATCCTGGATATTTTTCATGGGGAATTTGCAGGGTCTCAGTAAAAGAATTTGAGAGTCCAATGGGGAGAATGAAGGATCAAGGCATAGGATGCTCTGCCTTCAGAGGTCCCTCAGTAAGTATCCCTCTGCCTCCCCTTTGCCCCTCTGTTCAAATAGAGAAGAAAGCCCCCTAGGTCAAGTGTTGTTAATTAAGCATCCAAGAGATCTGTGGGTAGATTTCAAGAAGACTAGGAACACAGATGGTTAAAAAATATATATATATCTTTGTTTTCACTAGCCTCAAACTGAATTTTGGCATTTTCTTCAATTATTTAAAACAATTATTCTGAGACTGGGTCTGTAAGCTTTGCCTAACTGTCAAAGGGGTCTCTAATACACACAAAACAGGGTTAACAACCCCTAACCTAGATCTTACTTCTCTGGACCCAGAGTCATTCAGTCAGTGAACAAACATTTATGAAGCATCTTCTAGGTGCCAGGAACTGCTTAAGCCCTGGCTATACAACAATAAAAGGAAAGGGCACCTGCCTTCAAGGTGGTTACAATCTAATGGGGGGGGGGGGGGAATCAACAAATAAATAGCCACCGGAGCCATTATGGCAAAGACCCATTTTAACGCTCCCCCAGTCACACCCCCTAGGAACAGGATGTCTTGGCTAAAACAATAAAAGCCTAGGAATTCTAAGTGGCGACTTAGGTCTTCATTAACCAGCTATTGTGAGACCTCGGGAAGGCTAAATCCTGCAGGTTTGCTGACCCTGCAAAGCCCGAGTGCTAATAATTACAGTTCTGTGGTGCTGATTGGAGGCTTGCAATGGACAGATTTCTTTTTGTCTTTCCAAGGTCTTATGATGCCCAGATGAACCCTCCTGCCTGCACTTATAGTTCTCAATGTTAGCCAAAGCAGCGGTTCCCAAAGTGGGTTAGATGGAGCCCAGCATTCTGGAAAATGGAAGGAAATGTGGATGCTGCCTTTTAAAAAAAAAAACTAAATATGAAATTATGCATGTATCAGAAATAAGTATTATGTGGGGCGATTAATGTCCCAACCTCTCTTCCCATCTCTACTCTGGGACCAAAATTTTTGGAATCTGCCAGTATATTTCAAACTCTTAAACTATTCTGTGGCCAGAGTCATTTCAAAAATGCCAAACTTACACACACGCACACACACACACACACACACACACACATTGAGAGAGAGAGAGAGAGAGAGAGAGAGAGAGAGAGAAAGAAAGAGAGAGAGAGAGAGAGAGAGAGAGAGAAAGAGAGAGAGAGAGCATCTTTAAAGTCTTAGGGCAGTTTTAAGCTATTGAAGCTTAATATGTGTGATCCTACAGTCTACACGTATGCATGTCTAGAACAGTAGATAATAAAGAAGGATTCTGGCACAGTGAGAAAAGCACTGATTCAAATCCCACCTCCGGCACTTAGTAGGTGTTTCTGTTCATCCTCTGTTTTCGAACACATCAGAGGTGATGTCTTGACTCCTTTGTGAATTGGATTTAAGTGAGATTGAACTAAAGCCTCAGCCTCACTCTCTCCCAGAGTTATCAAAGGTCACTGAATCTCATCAAAGTGCAGTGGCAGGACAGAAGTCAGGATGACCAGTAATGACCTGGGATGCAGTGGATGCCCTCAGTGTTTTAGATGTCTGACCAAGCTCTAAGTGCCCCACAGCACCTGCTTCTGCCACCTCCATGGCCATTGGACCATACTGTTCTTATCTGCCTGTTCTGTCTTCACGGGTGTGGGGTAGACACCCCCCTAACTCACCAGTGAGTTTGAAGCCTGTCTGCTGAGATGGTTTTACCAGGGTGTGGCCGCTGGCAATGTTACAGCTTCTTGGAGCCACAGGTGAGAGTTGACCGTGAACACCAAAGGTAGATGAGCAGCAGCTCTCATGCCAGAAGTGCCAGTTCTCCCTGAATACCCCATGGGAACATTTCTTCCATTTGTTCTGTATAGAACTTATTCATTCCTAGTTATTCACATGTTGTCATACTCTCGTCCTACCCCACTGTTAGACTCTGTTAGCTCTGGCGGGTAGGAAGGAACTGTACTTTCTTTTGCACGCTTGTACTTTCTTTATATACCCAGCGTTAGCACTGGGTGCCTCATATACATTAGGTGCTTAATAAATGCTTGTTGCCTGGCTGACTGATGTTGCTAGTCCTCAGCAAGGATCTGATTGATGACCGACTCCCCAAGCCACCATCCAGCCTCCGCTTCAAAGGCTCCAGGAATGGAAAGGTCACCTCCTGCTCACACAGCCCATTTGGTATTTGGACAGATCCAATTATTCCGAAGGTTTTCCCGACCTTGAGCCTAAATCTGGCTCTCTGCAAGTTATCATCATTGTTTCTACCATCTAGGGCCAAGCAAACAAGCCTAATGCCCTTTCCTCAAACTATCCCTTCAAATCTTTGAGGACTGCAATCATTCCCTCCACCTCCACCTCTCCAGTCTTCTTTCTCCAGGTCCTCTGACTGATCCTCGACCAGGGCATGGACTCAAGCCCTTCACCATTCTGGGTGCCCTACTCTAGATAACGCTGCAGGTTATTAATGTCCTTCCTAAAATGTGGTGATCAGAACTGGACTCTGTACTTGGGCAGACGTTCTGGTATGCAGTAAATGCATGATAAAGTCAACCAGTCAACAAGCATCATTAAATACGACCTTGCTTTGTATATATTTGTTTATGTCGCCTGCACAATGAGACTGGAAGTTCCTCGAGGGCAGGGACTGTCTTTTGCCTTTTTTTTCTATCAACGACCCTTAGCACAGTGACAGACCCTTTGTAGATACTCAATAAATATTTATTGGTTATATAACCAAGCGCTGTGCTAAACAATGGGAATAAATACAAGTGGACTGATGCCCGTGCCCTCAAAGAACTCACATTCTAACGGGACAAGCCTGCATATAAAAGTCGGAAAGGGAAGGGGCTGAGAAGGTTCCTGCATGGGGGCTTGGCAGACACTTACTAGCTGTGTGACCCTGGGCAAGGTCACTGAATCTCAGCTCCTCATCTGTAAAATGAGCTGGAGAAGGAAATGGCAAACCACTCCAGTATCCTTGCCAAGAAAACCCCAAATGGGGTCACGAAGAGTCAAACACAACTCAACAACTCAACAACAACAAAATGGTAGAGAAAGTTCAGAAAATTATAAGTGGAGCCTGGAGAGCAATGAAGATGTGGCTGGCCTGGGCATTTTCCTTAAAAATGAAGGCTTTGGGCAAAACCTGCCAATCAGAAGAGAGAGCCATGGGGGCAGAGCTTCCTCCAGTGTGAGAAGTGCAGGGATAGAATGCTTAGGCTTCTGTGGCATGGCAGAAAAAGTCCTAGAGTCTTATGAAGGACACAGTGAGTGCTTGCCTAATTAAAATATTATTAAGCACTTGCTAAGGGCAAGGCATACAAATATAGGTAAGAGAGATAGTCTCTGCCCTCGGGGGGGGGGGTTATATTCTAATGGGAAAAGGGGAGCTAGAAACCTAGGGGTTGGGAGAAAGGAGAGCATTTTTGGAAGTCTGGTTCTTAGCAAGACAAGGCAGAAATTTGCCTCGTCAGTCTGAGCAGCAGATGAATGGATGGCTGGAGCTCAGGCACCATGGTTTGGTGACAGCCAGGAAGTGACTGGAAATCTGGTTCTGAGAGCTTGGGGTTCTCCCTTTCAAAAGAAGATATGAAATTAGTCTGGTTTGATCTGTTGTGGATGAAGCCATATGGCCTGTAATGAAAACATATGACCTAAGAACTGAGTATATAACAAGCCTTGAAGACAACTGGGTGAAGAAAGTGGTCAAAATCATGTGGAAAGCATTGAAGAAGACTTTCTGGAGGAGGTGGATATGTTCATGGGGCATTTCAAGGCACTCCAAGGTAAAGGAATTGGGTGAGGGAACTCATCAAGGAGGACTTCATAGCATTTTGTGTGTCAGTAATGGCAGTGTGTGAAGGGGGGGCTTGGAAGGAAGGTCGGCTAAACTTGAGATTGAAGACTTCAGGATTAATCCAATGGGCAATAGATTTGGCATAGAGTAGGTGCTTAATAAAAGCTTGTTGATGGATCAGAAAAATAGGGAGTCTGTGGCTAGTTCTTGAGTGGAAGAGGTGCTATGATGGCTTCTGGGATCTATGGAGATTAATCTGGGTAAGTGGAAAGGGCCAAGGCAGGGGAACCAGCAGGAGATGACAGTCTAGGTGAGTCCCCAGAAGTGAACCAGAAAGGAAATGTTGTCATTCCATCCCACTGTTTGGAGCCCACCAATGGAAACACCATTAACTTGGGTTGGGATGCTTAGCCCGGGCTGGACTAGGGCAGGACCGCTGGAGGCCTGAAGGACTTTCTAGCCCTTGAGATGTGAACACAGTCCTGACAGCCTCCCCTCAAAGGCTCTGCTGGTGGGATCAAGAGGCAAAGCCCAGAGATGGAAAAAGGACTGTCTGGGAAAAATTGAAAACATCCTTAAGATGGGTGGGCCAGCAAAGGGCTGGAGGTGGGATCGGGGAAGGAAACGAGTTGGAAAATTAGACTCTCCAGAAGTAATAATAGGTAACGTTTACATGGAGGCAGCTAGGTGGTGCAATGGATAGAGGGCCAAGCCTGAAGTCAGGAAGACCTGAGTTCAAATCCAGCCTCAGACACTAGCAGTGTGACCCTGGGTAAGTCACTTCACCTTGTTTGCCTCAGTTTCCTCCTCTGTAAAACCTACAGATCACAGGAGATAAAATATGGTAAAGCTTGTTGTTGAGTCACTTCAGTCCTGTCTGACTCTGCATGACCCCATTTGGGGTTTTCTTTACAAAGACACTGGAGGGATTTGCCATTTCCTTCTCCAGCTCATTTTACAGATGAGGAAACTGAGGCAAGCAGAGTTAGGTGACTTGCCCAGGGTCACACATCTAGTAAGTGTCTGAGGCCCGATTTGAACTCCAGACCTGGCACTCTATCTGCTGCATGACCTCCTTGCCCAAATTGGGCTGGTTTGTAAGTGCTCTTGAAAAAGCAGTGAGGAGGCGGAAGCCCTAATGTGGGAATCTTAAGAGAGGCTGGCAGAAGCAGGAAGACCCCTGCACCAGTCTGCCACTGCCCTTCTGCCCTGTGGCATTCTTATCAGCCAGTCCTAGTCCCCAGTGGCCTGGCAGGCAGCATCTGTCACCTTGTCAAGTCTAGTCTCAGGGCCAGGGGCTGCCTTTTCAGCTTCTGAGGGAGGGAGAGGCCTTGGGCAGTCTGCTTCAGGCATGCATTCCAGTCTCCATCAGCTCCTTTTAAAACAAGCAGAGCTGGACCAGATGGTCCTTCAGAGTCTCTAGAACTGGGGTGGTAGACTGGGCAGAGCACAGAACTTAGTAGTGATTCCTACACTTTCTACCTCTGTGACCTTGGGCAAATTACCTAAGCTCTCTGGGACTCAGCTTCTCATCTGTAAAATGGGGGTGTTGGTCTAGACTATGGATTCTTAATTTGGAGTCCATGAATCACCAAGAGGTTCATGGACAAATTTCAAAGAGTGCATGAACTTGGATGGGTTCTCACTTAGAGTGAGGTAACTTCCATTCAGTTATTTTCACTAACTTCTAAATAAAACTTAGCATTTATTTCAATCATGAATTTTATAAAATGCATATTTCTATGACTGGCCATTGTAGTGCAGGTCTGTAATCTCAGCAGCTGGGAGAGTCCAAAGCTGGCAGGTCTTTTGGGTTGGGGGGTTCTGAGCTACAATGGGGCTAACATCCATAGGCTAAGGCCAGCACTAATGTGGTAGGTCCCTGGGGGTGGAAGGCCACCAGGCTGCCTGTGGAGGGACAAACCAGTTCAGGGCTGAAAAATGGAGCATGTTCTGTACCAATCAGCACTGTGATTGGGCCCAGAAGTAGTAAATGAACATCAGTGCTGGTGGCCAGTATAAAATAAACAAATAAAAGGATTCATTCTGAGAAGGCTTCAGCAGATGGCCCAGAGTGCAGGACACACAGAGTGAAGAACCACTGATTTAAATGGCCTGGGAGCACCCTGGAAGTCCAATCTATGGCCCTATGATGCCAAACCCTGGACAACCTCATCATTTTCTTTAAGTGTTTGAAAATCTGTCATGTGGAGTCCGGCGTTCACCTTGGACACCAGCTAAGCCAGCCCCTTCATTTTACAGCTGGGGATGTGAAGGTCCACAGAGGGGTAGAGGGATTGTACCTTGTCTATTGGAAGTAGACAATGGAGAAGCCATGGAAGAAGGCTGCCATGCACAATGTAGACTTGGGGTCAGAAAGCTTCCCAAGTGTTTAGAGCTGTCCTGACGTAGGACTGGCTGTCTTAAGATGGAGTAGGTGCCCCTTCACCAGACATCTTCAGGCAGAGATGGGGCAGTATTGTTGAGCTTGCTCTTTCTTCTGGAAGAGGACCATGACATTGGGGAAATGATGACATGACTTGCAGTTGACTCTGATTTGAGAAAGGGAGGGCTGTGTAAGGTCCCCAGCCTCACTTTCTCCTCCAGAACCATCTGGGTCTAGTGACCAGATATTCATCAAGATGACTGGAGATGCCCCAGGGTGCAATGGGAGATCCTGGCTCTTTTAGGCTAAGGCCTTTTCAGGTTCTCACTTAGAGTGAGGTAACTTCCATTCAGTGAATAGGCTTCTTTAAGAAGTGAGTCCAGAGATGGTCCCTTTAATTAGAAAAAAAGAAAAAATCAAGCTGGGAGGGGAAGACCCTCGGGGTTGCTGCTCCAAAGAGAAACAGTTACCACTGACCTTCACTCTAAGTCAGGAGGGCCCAAAGTACAGCCAGTAAGCGAAGCTTGGGCAGGGACCTAGGTGCTGCAGAGGAGATTCCTGGAAAACTAAGGGCTGGCTTAGGTGGGCTCAGAATTCCCTTTCTTGATTGAAGCTGATGAAAGGCTCAGTGGTTTGGGGATGATGGCCCCAAGCCCCATCCAGGGGCTCCAAAACAGCCTCCTTACTAGGGGCTCTATCCCAAGATCCCATTGGGGAGAAATGAAATGTGTTCCCTCCTCACCACCCTCATGACCCATCCAATCTCTAGCCTGGCCCAGCAGGCATGTGTGTGTGTGTGTGTGTGTGTGTGTGTGTGTGTGTGTATGTGTGTGTCTATGGGGAGAAGAAGGAATGGATCAAGGGGCCCACTTCCCCTGAGGCCCCACCCCTCCAGAGCAGGGCCTTTCCCCCTGCCCTCATCTTCCCAGAACCAGAGCGGCCCCCAACACCCAATCATCCACCCAGCAGGGCTTCCGGCCCCCACCACCCGCCGCCAGAGAACACAGCTGGTCCGACCAGCAGTTTTATGGAAGGGGTTGGGCTCTGGTGCCCCAGCTTTAAACACTTGATGTTTTCCAGGTGTGGGGTGGAGGGGGCCTGGGTTCCAGGCAGCAGCTGGTTGGGGCAGGTGTCAGCAGCAGCTGTGGCTGGCAGGCTGGAAACCATTCTGAGCTGCTAATGAACTTGGGTCCTAATTAAGGCAGAGAGGGCAGAAGGGGCATGAAGAGACAGGGACTCACCCATCTGGACCCTGAGGATTTGGAGGCAGTGGGTTTTGGGGGGTAGGAAGATGGGTCTCTGAGTAGCAACTATTGTAGCCTGCTGAAGGACAGGGGGAGGGTGGAGAGGTAGTTTTCTGGACGCTTAGAACCTTGGTCTAGTTCAAAGACGCAGGAGAGAAAAAGACCAAGAGATGAAAACAAAAATTCGAAGAAAAAGAGAGAACAGACCAGAAGAGGCACTCCACCCCAGTTCTGCCTCAGGCTGAAATCAGCTCCAAAAGATCTCTGTTGGAGAGGTCCCCATTCCTGGAGCACCCGGAGGTAGATGAGATGGTACCTTTTGATATGATAGACCCCATAGTTCAATGGAAATAGACGTGGTGTCAAAGGGGCTGAGTTCAAGTCTCATCTCTGCTTCTTACTGGCAGTGTGACCTGAGCCAAGTCAGACAACCTCTCTAGGACTCATTTTCCTCATCTTTAAGATGAGAGTGTTGGAAGAGGTATCCATGATGGTCCTTTCTGACTCTATGGTCCTGTGACTGGGGAGAAAGAATCTCTATCCGAAGGAGCATCTGTCTGGTGGGGTGGTGAGGAAGACATGACGCCTGCCCGCAGGAAGCCCCTGGTCTGACAGAAAAGCTGCCCCTGAAGAACCTCTGGTCTTACAGTTAGGGCTAGCACTGGGGTAGCAGGTGATGAGGAAGTAACCAGAGTCTGACCTAGTCCTTCTACCAGAGACAGGGCTGGTCACTAGCCATGAGCTGTGGGCACTTGTGATAATGGGCGTGAATGATGGACACAAGTGAAGGTGCTATTCCATCCCAGTCAAACTGCTCTCGAAGCTTCCTGGCCTCAGACTGAGCCCCAGGAACTGCCTGCATCCCCTCACCATCTCCATCATTCTTTGCCTTGAAAACCAAGGCATAGGAAGACCCAGATGCCCTGGTCACAGCATTGGCAGAACTACGGAAAAGCTGAAATCAGAAGTGGGGAGCCAGTCTGGGTCAGGGGAAGGCATTGAGCAGGACTAACAGAAGTGGGCAAGTGACCATTCTGGGAAGGAACAGGGAGATGTAATTCAGAGGATCTGAGTTTGAATCTCACCTCTGCCACCTGACTGCCTGCCTATATGACCTTGGGCCAGTCATTCCTCCCCTGTAAAATGAGAAGGTTGAACCAGATGACTTCCCAACCCCTCCTAGCCCTAAGATCCTAGATTTGGATGATTTTTGCAGATGCCACAGAGGTAGGAGGGACAACTAACACAGAAAATGACAGAGTCAGGATCTCAACAGGCTGGAACATTGGGCTCAACTGAAGAAGAAATCCATTAGGATTAAATGGAAAGTCATTCACTCAGGTAGAAAAAAAATCAACATCACAAGTATTACATGGAGGAGGTGTGGATAATTGACAGATGTTCTGAAAAAGATCTGGGGGTTTTAGTAGACCACAAGCTCAAGATGAGTCAGCAGAATGATGTGGCAGCCAAAAAGGCTAATGTGATCATGGGCTGCATTAAGAGGGGAATAGGAAGGCATAGTCTCCCTGTCTTCCATCTTTGTCATACTTCATAATAATCACAACAGCTAGCATTTCCATAGCACTTTAAAGTTTGCAAAGACCTTTACAAATACCATCCCACTTGATCCTCAAAATAACCCTGGGGGGGGGGGGTGCCATTATTAGCCCCATCTTACAGATGAGGAAACTGAGGCAGGCACAGGTAAAGTTATTTTCCTGGGGTGACTTTAAAGAGGACATTGATAAAGGAGACTGTCCAAGAGAGGGCAGCCACAATGACAAGTGAGGACTAGTGGAAGGAGCTTTGAATGGTTATCCTGGAGGAGAGAAGACTCAGGGAGTCTTAGAAGGGTGCCACAAGGAGAAGAGGTTACACTTGGCCTCAGAAGGCAGAACCAGTGATGGTGGGAAGTCACAAAGAAGCCAATTTAGTCTGAGTGTCAGGAAAATTTTGCCAGCCATTACAGCTGTCCGAAAATGGAATGAGCTACTGAAGGGGTGATGAGCTCCCTGTCCTTGGAGAGGTTCAAACAGAGGTTGAATGACTCGTTAGGTAGGTTAAAGCTGGCATTCCTCTCAGGTCTGGTCTAGACCAGATGGCCAGTGGGGTCCCTGACAACTCTCAAATTCTGTGATCCAGTGGAGGGAGGAGGAGGAATGAAGAGAAGAAAGGAGACAACATCAGGGCATTCCATTGGAGTCCTCCTTCCCAGCTGATATCAGACCATCGGTGCTTTCTCATCCCACCCATCCAGCCTATTTGGATTTCATTGACTTGTACTGTCCTCCAGCCCACGTCTCTCTACCTTTCCCACAAGATGTTTTATCAGCTTTGCTGACAACCCCTAGAATATCGACCTGATCCAGAGCTTGGCACACAGTAGGTTCTTCATAAATGTTTATTGGCTCACACATCACTCAGTTTAATAACCCTATCAGATAAGGAAATGAGGTTAGACCTGTTCTTGGTGAAACCTTGCTGGCTCTTGGTGCTCACCTTTTGTCTTCTATCTTGTGTCTTCCCTCCCTTCCACTCCCCTTCACTCCCATTCCTCCCTCCATATCCAATCAATTGCCAAGACTTGCAGATTCTATCTCCACAGCATGGCTCCCATTCGTGCTCTTCTCTCCACTTCCGTGGCCACCAAATCTAGTTCAGGTCCCCTGGAGTATTTCAGGTGTCTCCTAATCCCTGTTCCCTCTTCCCTCTTCATACAGCTTCCATATTAATACTCCCAAGACAGGTCTGATCATGCCATTCCCCTGTTCAAGAATATTCAATGACTCCTCATTGCCTCTAGGACAAAATGTCTACTTCTCAGTTTTTATACCCTTCACAAACTGGCTCTCAGCTCTCTTTTCTAGACTTATTCCCCCTTATTCCACTTTTCACATTCCACATTCCAAATGAGTTGGTCTAATGGGTCCATTTCCTGCCCATTAAAATGTAAACCCCTTGAGGGCAGGGACCCAGTTTTTGCTTTTATTCATATTCCCAGTGCTGGCATATGGTAAGCACTTAATAAATAATGCTTGTTGATTGAGCCTGTACTTTGGCAAGGATCTGTTCCATGTGCCTGGAGTGTGCTCACTCCCCATCTACGGTGTCTGGAAGTGATATTTCCCTCTAGACCTCTGTGGAGATGGCTTGCTTCCCAAGCTCCTTGATCTTATAATGGAAAGGGGCCAGGATTTGAAGACTTCAATCAGAATCCTGCCTCTACCCAGACACATGGAGGACTTGAGGAAGTTATGTCAACTCTTTGGGACTCACTTTCTTCATCTATGAAATGGGCTTGAAGGTCCCTCTAGTTCTAAATCGATGCAATGATGGGATCATCTTCTTACTTCTCTGTATCCTCCTCACAGAATGTAAGCTCCATGAGGGCAAAGCCTGATGGGGTATGTGTGTGTGTGTGTGTGTGTGTGTGTGTGTGTGTGTGTGTGTGTACACATCTCTAGCAACCAGTACAACATCTTACATAGAGTTATAAATGTTTTTTGCATTGAATCAATCCAGGTTAGGGGACAGGAAGATCACGGAATCATTGGATTTTAAATCTGAAAGGAATCTTAGAGATCACATACTCCACTCCTTCATTTTACAGATGTGGACATTGACTCTCAGAGAAGGCAAGTGACTTGCTGAATGTCACACAGCAAACTGTTGACAAGACCAAGTCTCCCACCCCCTTTCTTGCTGCCTTCCACTTCATCACCCTGACCCTATGGTTCTCTCCATCTGGAACATCGAAGCCTGTATAGATTCTTCTGATGGAATCCCCAACTTCTTTCTAAGTACAGCCCATGGAGAGCATGCTGTGGCTAACCTTGTATTTATTTACTTGCCAACATGTTGTATCCCCCCAACTCTGACACTTACTAGCTGTATGACTTTGGGCAAGTCACTTAACCTGTGTTTGCCTCAGTTTCCTCATCTGTAAAATGGAGATGTAAAATGTAAAACAATGTAAAAAAAACCTACCTGCCAGAACCATTGTGAGCATCAAATGAAATAACAGCTGTAAAGTGCTTAGCACAATGCCTGGCATACAGTAGGTGCTTTTGCTTAGTAATTTTAAGTCATGTCTGACTTTTTGTGACTGACCCCATTTAGGGTTTTCTTGGCAGAGATACTGGAGTGGTTTGCCATTCCCTTCTCCAGTTCATTTTATAGATGAGGAAACTGAGGCAAGCAGGATGAAGTGACTTGCCCAGGGTCATATGGCTACTAAGTATCTGAATTTGAACTCAGGACTTCCTGACTCCAATCCTGGCACTCTATCCATAGCAGCACTTAGCTGCCTCTGGTAGGTGCTTAATAAATGTTTATTTCCGCCCCCCCCCCCAAAGGGGTTGCCTGTGTTTCTCTGCATCTGAAGCCCCTAGCACAGAGCCTGGTTCACAGTAAGTTTTTAATTAAATTAAACTGAACTGGATGCCAACCCTAACCAGGTGGATCCCCAAAATAGGGAGGCAGCATCCTGCAGTCAGAGATGGGCATCCAGGCCCTCACTCTCAGGGACAAACAGAGTTTTAGCCTCGGCATGGTTCAGTGAAAAGGTTATGCAGTCAGAGGCTCTGGATTCAAATCCCAGCTCCAGCTCTTATTACTTGTGTCAATTTGGGCAAATCACTTAACCAGTTTGGGCCTCTGTAAAATGAAGGGTTGTCCTGAATGTCCATCTCAAAGTCATTGAGCCCATCTGGCCTGAATTCTCCAGTTGGGAGACACTGCCCACCAAGGATTAGGCTGTGAAGGGAAAGTTCCCCCAGATTCTCACCTGACCAGAATCACCTCCACTCCCTCCTTCCCCTTTGCTCTTCTCCCTGGACATATCAGACCCCATCTACCTGCCCCTCCCCTCCCTCTCCTCCCCCCTGCCCATCTGCTCCTAATAACACATGCTAAGATCTCCTAGACATGCCTTTCCTTTTTCCCCTTCATGCCTGGGGAGCCTGGTTTAGGTGAGACACCCCCCCCCAACTCAGTCCCTGCTATGGAGTGTTAACAAGGCCCACGTTCTCACCCCCCTGTGGGCCTCCCCCCATTCCTGCTAGCTTGCTCTCCCCCTCAACATTTTTTCTTTTTTCTTCAAGTAACCCAATTTCCCCCAACAGCTTTAGGAGGGGTGGGAAGGCAGGTGGGGAAAATTTTCCCCTAGAAATAAAGGTAATGGGGAAAGGGAAGAAAGGTTTTATACTTTGAAGGAGGTGGGAGGAGGGAGGTAAAAGGTGAGACCCCGGGCCAAGCAGCCCCTAGTGGGAGGGAAGCTTCCTCCAGAGGTGTGAGGGGAAATGAATACCACAGCTGGAATGGAAGAAAACCCAGGTCTTAGGGTAGATCAGCCTCCCGCACCCCCCAGTGCAGAGATCAAGGCAGAATGGGGGAGGGGGCCGAGGGAGGGCAGAGGCTGAACCCTCTAACCAGCTCAAGGCCAAGGCTCTCTGGACTGGGGGGATTTCTTTGTGAACCTAATTACAAACCACTGAATAAAGGTCTTCCTCATCTGGAGCCCTGGGACTGGTGATGGGAAGAGGAAGAAAGAAAAAGGAAGAACATAGTCCCTGCCTGCAGGATGGTCACAATGTAACTGAAGAGAGAGAAGACCCCACAAGAGCATAGGATTTAGTCAGAAGAGCTGCATTCAACTCCCATTCCAGCACTATTGATTATTTGTGCGACCTTGGGCAAATCACTTCACAAATTCTCTGGGTTCCAGTTTTACTATATAAAGAGTGAGAGTGTTGGATTAGATGATCTCAGGGGCCTCTGCTGGGTCTGGATCCCAAAATATAACCATAAATTTGGACTAGATCCTTCCTCATTGCGACCTTGGGCAAAGCACTTAAACCCACTGGGTTTCAAATAATGTCTAAATTATATAATCCAATAAGACGTCAGCTTAATCATCTCTTCTTTCTTTCTCTACATGCAGATTGTTTATTAACATTATATTTATGCCACATATATATGTATATACATAAATACATTTTTACAGACTTACTCCATCAGAATGAAAGGTCACTGTGAGCAGGGATTTCTTCTTTCTTTGTAGTTACATTCCCAGGACCTAGGACAGTGCCTGGCACATCAGGAAGTATTTAATAAATATTTGTTTGGTGATTGGTTAGTTGGTTGCAGAGGTAAGGGGCTATGATATGGAATATACTGTTATATATACTGTTAGATTTAGTTGCCATCTTGATTAGTTTTCCTGAATTGCTTCTTTGCCTTTCTCTCCCTCTCTTTTTGTCCCTTCCCACTCCTGTCTCACCCTTTTCTTTCTTCCCCCTTCCCCTTCCTGCTTCTCTCTCTCTCTCTCTCTCTCTCCCCTCTTCCTCTTCCTCCTCCTCCTCCTCTCCATGTCTCTTCTTTCTTCCTCTTTCTCACTCTCCTTTTTCTTCTCTTCTTCTTCTTCTTCTTTTTCCTCTTCTTCTCCTCCTCCTCCTCCTCTTTCTCTCTCTCTCTCTCTCTCTCTCTCTCTCTCTCTCTCTCTCTCCTCCCCCCACCTCCAATGTAGCATTGCTCTGTGACCCTAGAGAGTTCACTTAACTTTTCAATGTTCTAAGAAGCTAACCTAAAGATTGGGTGCAGACCTGCATTGTTGGAGGGAGCTTCTTCACCTGGGACTGCCTAATGACCCCAAGTCTAGTCCCTATTCCTACATTATTACTATTCTTGGCTACCATGGCTCACTCTGGAAAGGGAAGGAGGGGAGAGACATCATTGGAAATGAAGATGATTTAAAAACAAAAACATCAAAGAAATAAACCCAAAAAGTAGATCTTGTGGTAGAGAAAAAGGAGCTCTACCCCAAAACAAGGGCAATTGGGCTCTTCTTCTCCCACCCGAACCACTAACAATTTCTGTGCCCCTGAAGAAATCCCTGCCCCACTCTTGGCTTCCATGAATGAAGGGTTTAGCTTAAGTAACCTCTAACATCCTTCCCTGACTGTGATTCTGGACGGAGAATGACACAAGGTAAGAGTATTTAAGTCAACAAGCATTTAGTAAGCACTTATGGTGTACCAGGCACTGAGCCAAGGGGATACCGATATAAGCAGAAAGAAAGACAGCTCTTGTTCGAGAACTTACATTCTAATGGGAGAAGAAGACCCATTAAAAGGCGCTGAGAGGGCAAAGGGAGTAGGAAGGCATGAGCCCTCGGGCATGGTACAAAGACTAGAGAGGCAGAAGGAGAGCCTGGAGAAGAATGAGGGATGACCAGCCTGGTCACTTACTCAAAAGAGAGTAATTCATGGATGGGAAGAGGGGCACTCAGGGGCAGAGAGATCTTCCAGGGTGAGAAAGGTAGGTAGCTAAGGCATGGTGTCAATGACATCTGAGCATATGTGTGTGTATGAGTGTGACTGTGTGTGTGAGTGTGTGTGTAAGACCTTGTAGGGTCTCCTTTGATCCTCACAACCACCCTATGATTAAGTCCTGCAGGTGTGTTTTGTGCCTCTTTTACAGAAGAAGAAGCCAAGGCTCAGGGAAGTGAACAGACTTTCCCGTAGCTTGTCTGTGGGAGAGGCAGCATTTGAACCCCTTCCTCGGTGAGTGCTAAGTGATGTGGCCCAGGTGCTGTGTGTACATTGAGAGGCCTGCTGGAAGAGACAGAGTTTGAGTCTGACCATGAGGAATGAATAAAAGGGAGGAATGGGAGAGACAGAGGAGAGAGGGTGAGGGTGGAGATGGAGGGAACGGGGCAGGGGGGACCAGACCTTTAACACCAGCCTCGTCCTGGCCCCTAACCGGTAGCTCAGGCTGACCCTGACCCAGCCAACGCTGACCTCTGTCTCCAGTCTAGGCAGGCAGAAGGGTGGGATGCATGTAGATGTGAGAGCCAGCCTCAAACCTCAGCTCTGTCCGTTAACAGCTGTGTGCCAACCGGCCATGGTGTCTAACCTTTCTCTCTTTATCTGAGAAATGAGAGGGTTGGACTAGCTGGGCTCTGAGCATCCTTCCGGCTCTAAAATAATGATTCTATGAGCGATTCCCAACCCTGGCCCCAGACTGGCCCCTTAAGCCCAGACCCCAAAGGATCACCTTCCCCTGGCCCCAGACTGGCCCTTAAGCCCAGACCCCAAAGAACCACCTCCCCCTGACCCCAAACTGGCTCACAAGCCCAGCCCCAGACAGACTACAGCCCCTCCCTCCACCTTCCCCTTCTCCCTTTCCCCCCCATTTTTCCACCCTTTACCTCCTGGGTCCTCAAATTTGATGGGATGGCTCCACCTACCGCCATCACTGGGAGAATTCTTGGTCTTGCTAATTAATCCTTCCCACAAGAGTACCCCCAGCCCTCCAGCTCTCCACCCTCTGCACATTGACTGGAAGAGATTAAACCAAGCCAGGACGATGCCAGCAGCACCCTCCCTACCCCCCTCCCCTTACACACCCTCAGAGCTGGTAGAATGGGTGAGGATCGTGACCTTCGGCTGTTTTTTCTCTTTCAACTTAATAGTTAGCATTGTTCCTAGGAACATGTTTGTGTTCCCTGTGCCTTAGTAAATGTTGGAAAAAAAACCTCAGCCTTCCACCTCCACCCCCCTTCCTTTGCACAAGTGGACCCCCATGTCTGGAGAGCTCTCCCTCCTCTCGTCAGAGTCCCAAGTCTCCCTCAAAGCCCAGTTTAGGGGCCACCTCCCACAGCAGAGCTCTCCTGAGCCCTCTCCCCTTCCCCATTTAGTAACACTCTTTTTCTCATGAAAATATCTGGTGCTCATTTGTGCATACTTTCTATGTATAATTCTGAGTCAGTGAGACCTGGGTTCGGATCTCACCTCTGATGCCTGTGGGCTATGGGACCCTGGGCAAGCTCCCCACACTCTCATTGCCCCCAAGCCGAATCTAAAACCCAACTTTCCCAAGTTGTTACCCATCTGTATTAATGGAGGGCATTCCCTCCACTCATGAATTCATGGGTCTGGAAGTAAGTACTTAACTGGGTTCCCTTGCATTCTCCCAGTGAATTTAAGAGCTTGGCAGTGGAAGCACATGTGTTGATTGAAAGACTGAGGCAAGACTGTTTAGTTTTTCTTTGCATTGCCAGGGACTGGCACAGTGCCTTAGATTTAGGAAGAACTTTGAAAAATGTTTGTGGAATGAACTGAATTGGTCATAGTCGGGGTCATCAATTTAGGGCTGGAAGACTCTGTAGAGACCACCGAGCCCACCCCCATCATTTTACAGATGGAGAAACTGAGTCCTGGAGAGGAGGAGGGAATGACTTGCTCATGGGGTGACTTAGGGGGCAGGGGCGAGGCTAGAATTTTAATCCAGTCCTTTGAGTCCAAATCTAGCGCCCTGTCCAGTTGGATTCGATTGGGTCGGATTAGATCGGATTAACTCAGATTAAGTCAAGCTAAATCAAATTAAGTCACATAAAACAAAGGCCAACACACAACAGAATAGGTTAACTGCTAAGGGGTGTTGTTCAGACAGACAGTGTGAACATGGAACTCCAGTCAATGAACCCCCCCCCCCCCCACAGCCTGGAGAAGTCAGGAAGACGTCAATAAGGAGTGGACACTTGCACAAAATTTATACAGCTGGAGGAGGAGAAATAAGTAGGGGGGAGGGAGTCATGGCATTTGGGGGGAGGGTCACTGAGGAGACCAACCTGCCTAGAAGACTCTGAGCATGAGAGATCAGGAAGAGCATCCTCCCTCCCCAAACCACTGTCCCTGCTCCCAGGCTGGCTCCTGCAGCCTTCAATGAGGAGTAACCCTTGTGAAGAGCGGGTGCTAAGATCCCTATCCCACCACCAATGCCGACTGCCACTGATGGGCAGGGAAGTCAGAGGGTCCTGGGACAACACCTCCTCCTGCCCCCTCCCCACTCAACAGCTTTGATTCCAACATAACCTCCACACCAAAAGCCATCAGATGTACTGAACAGCATAGACTGCAGGAAATCTGTGTGTTGCGGGGACGTGGGGAGGTAGCAGTGTCTTTGAAAACCAGAGGGGCTTCACTTCAGGGCCAAGGCAGGAGGCTGGTGAGATGACCCCAGCAGGTCCTTCTACTTCTGTGGCTGAATTCCTCAGAGAGCTTTCAGAAAGCTTGAGCCCTACCTACAAATAAGGGGAACCCCAGGCCTGACCCAATGAACCCCAGTGCCTGGCCTGGCCTGCCAGAAATGGGCCCAGAAGGCACAGACTAGGGTGCTAGCAGTGATGCTGATGACCAATACAGCCCCGCATGAATGTCCCCACCCACAGCAGACAGGACAGGGCAGATTCATGACTTGTGGACAGGGGTGGAATCCGTAGACAATGAAGGCCCAGGTGAGGGGAGGGAGGCTGTCTCATGGATATAGCCAAAGACCCAGGATTCAGTGTGCTAGAACACAGTCTGGCATACACTAGGAGCTTAATAAATACTTGTTAGTTAACTAATTGAGAAGAGATTTCTGTCTAAGCAGGAACTACTTGGTCCTGTGACTCAGACAGAGAAAAGTGAAGGCTGGAGAAATTAATGTTCCAGGGTCACAGGGGCAGTGGAGGAAAGAGCTAGGAACGAACCCAGGCCTTCTCACAGGGCAATGCAGCATAACGAGAATGTATTATTCATTAACAGTTATTATTGCCAAATGCAGACTTGTGGCTGTGTGTGTATATGTGTGTGTGTGTGTGTGTGTTGTGTGTGTGTGTGTGTGTGTGTGTGTGTGTGTGTGTTAGACAATCCAGGGCCCCTCATCTCAGGCCACTCTCTATCTAGTGATGGAGTAAGGCCTAGATACAGAGAACCAGAACACACAAGTCCCCGAGAAACGCATTAGAGACATGCACACAAGGGGTTACTGGGTCCATTATCTATCAGAGGGACCACAGAAGGCTCCATGGAGAAGGAGGCAGCATTAGGGTCTGGCTTTTAAGGATGAGCAGGAGTTTAAAGGTAGGAAGGTTTTTCAGCTAAAGCAGGAGGAAGGGAAGGGGCTGGGCAGGCCAGAACAAGGTGATGTGTCCTAGAGAGGCTGGGGGGAAAGGTCAGCTCAAAGGTCACGGAGTGGTCATAGCCATGACCTTGGAGAGGCCATTGAGTTCATTGTGCGCCTTCCCCAGAAACCCCTCTGCAATGGTGGTCCCCAGCAAATGGGGCCCCTGAACAAGGCTAGCACGGGTCCTTAGGGGACCTACAGGGCAGAGGGGATGAGAGAGAGAAGAAACAGGGAGAGCAGAACTTTGGAGGGAACCCAGAAAGTGCCGATGGAGACACTCAGCTCATCTCAGATGTCCAGGGAAGCAGAGAAGAGAGGGGAACCTGCAGCCAGGACAGGGGGCGGTCATTGATAGCCTGGAGGCACAGGCCATAGTGGGCAGGGTTCAGAGCTGGAGGGAGACCCGAGGACTCAGCGAGTCCAGCGGCTCTCACTGTACAAAGAGGGAAACTGAGGCCCAGGAAGAGGCCGTGATTTCCCCAAGATTGAACAACTAGGCTTAAAGGACCCCAAATTTCTAATTGGAAGGGCCCTTGGAGACTCTCTGGTCCAGCCTCCTCATTTCACAGATGGGGAAATTAAGGCACAAAGTTTGTGACTTGTCCAAGGGCCATTCAGCCAGTAAATATCTGAGTCAGAACTGGAGCCCTGGCCTCCTGGAGCAGCCCGGCACACCTCGCTGCCTTACACAGACCCTTACACAGGGTCATCTGGTCTGAGTGCCAGGGCAGCCCCACCCCCCCCAGGGAGGCATGGCAGGGATTACTGGCCTCCTTTCACAGATGAGGGAGCTGAGGCTGAGAGGGGCCTTGCCTGTAGTCACACCCGGGTAGTATCAGAGCTGGCGTCTGAACCCAGGTTTTTCCACATAATAGCTGTTGAGGCGTATTTGTTTAGTGAACTCCCTGTTACAAAGGTGAGAAGGTCTTGAAGGAATAGCCCTAATCACACAAACATACATATACACACGCCCAGTGGGTAGGTATGCTTGCCTGAGGCAGGGGGCTGGCCGTGCGGTCCCTGGCACAGATGAGGGCTGGGGCTTGGGTGCTTCCCCACCCGTCCAAGCCTTGTCTTTGTTCCCTCCAACGGCTGAGGCTTCCATGGGAGCAGACGGGGTTCCCCCTACACAACAGGAAGTCTTTGAATGGAAAACATAATAAATCAAGACAATTCCCAGGACCTCCCCACCGCAAGAGCTCGGGACTCTGGGGAAGGGGGGAGGGGCAGGACACAGCTGGGACGGGAGCCCTTCGCAAACCCTGCTCCGGGTCAGCTGGCCTGCCTCCAGTCCCAAGCCAGACCGAGGAGAAGAGGGACAGAGGGACTCCCGAGGTCCTTGTGGCTCAACCGAATTGAGCAGATTCAGGGCAAGGCGGCTGGGGCGGAGCCGAGGAAGGGGGCGCAAGAGGCGCATTTCAGGGGGGGAGGGCGCGATGGAGAGATTCATCTCGACCATTGCTCCCACCCATCCGTCAGACTGCCATGCCTGGAGGGTAGCACGTGTGAATTGTCCTAGACCCAGAGACTGTTGGAAGAGATGATCCCGTCTAAATCCCTCACTATATGCATGAGGAGACTGAGGCCCGAGCAGGGAAGTGTTGTCCCAGGTCATGGAAGCTGAAGCCCGGTGCCCTGACTGCCCAGTCCCATGGTCTTTCCTGTGCCCCCTGCTGCCCTTCCTTCAAGCGTTCTCCATGGGAGGGGGGAGGAGCGAGGGACAGCATAGAGTAAAAGAGGAGACCGGACAGCGCACTAATAGTGGAACTTGAGACAGTGTGATAGGCCTAGGTGGGAGAGGAAGCATGATGGAAGGAAATGTGCCTGATTTAGGGTCAGAACTTCTCTGGTTCATCACCTTCCCTCAGGGCCCACTCTAGAGAAATGCTACTATTTCTTCTGACCCTGAAGCCCCTGGTCCTAGCACTGGGGGGTGGGAGGTGGGAATAGATCTCTCAGCACCCCTCAAATTAAATGGCCTCAGCCATAGGCCCATCAGGTCATAGATTCAGAGCTGGAAGGGTCTTCAGAGGTCATCTGGCCAAGCCCAGCCTGTCCCCTCCTTCAGGAAGTCCACTTCTAAGACACCCACAATACAGACTTCATAATTCCTTAGTTTGGGGGCCCTTTCCCATTCCTGGGCTTCCAGGTCTCATAATCCCAGTGTGGGAAGGGATCTGGGGGGGACCAGATTGGCCAATGCATCACTCTGCAACCAACCCCTCAATTAGGGGTCCTCCAGCTACTACTTGGAGACAAAGCGAGGAAGAGCCCACTACCTCTTCACTCTGGGACAGGCTTTCACTGTGGGGAAGTCTCTCCTGAAATCACCTATTGACCTTTTCCCCAGGACTCTGGGGTCTACCCTCTGGGGCCAGGAAAACAGGCTTGTAGATGTTGAAACCTAACTGCCTTGTCCCACCTGAGACTTTCTTCCCCAGGGTAAACCTCCCCAGCCTCCTCACCTGGTGCTCACATGGCCCAGATTCAGGCCCTTCATCATCCTGACTGCCCTCCCCCAAGGCTCCCCAGGGCCTTCCTAAGATGGTGTGCCCAGAACTGGGTCATGCTCCTGATGGGGTCTGAGTAAGGCAGCAGGCTCATTTGTCCCTCGAGTCTGGTGACTCAGTTAGGGTTTTTGTTAACTTGGAATCTTTCACCTCCTTTCTTGTCACCTTGAAGCTGGGTCTCCCCCACATAAGACTAGGGATTCTCTGGGGTTCTCTATCCCACCCACCTCCAATCAGACTGGTTGGTCTCTCCATCATTCCCTTAGAAGAGAGGCATGAAGAAGAGAAAGAGAAAAAAAGATCTGAAATCAAAGAAAGACAATTATGATTGTTAAGGAGGGGACAATCCTGGGGTAGAGACCAAGCAGCTGGAAGAGGGTAGGGTGAGGCCAAAACTCCCCAAAGTCAGCAGCTTCTCAGGGGTGGCCGAGGCCAAAGGGAAGTTATGAGTGTCCGGGGGAGAATTGAGGTGTCCCCTCTGCAAACACTGAGGCATTCATGGGCTCTGGCTCTTGCCAGTGGTGGGGCAGGCCCTGGCAGTCTGTGTCTTGCTGTAGTGAGTGTTGGCCGAGCATCAAGTAGGAGAAAGTTGAGGCTGTGGTGACGGCTGCTGGTGGAAAAGTCTATTTTTACCGGGTCAGCGGCAGCCTCTCATGAATCATCAGGGCCAAAGCAGGGGCTGTTGGTGAGGGGTCTGAGTCTTGGGGAGCCGGGTCCCCTTGCCTCCACACCCTCCGTACTCATTTTCTGTCCAGTCACAGCCAATGTCCCTCCTCAGGGGAGCCCACCCCCAAGGTCAGGTTCGAACCCCACCCTCCTCCTTTTCCCTTCTGTCTCCCCAGAGAGGCTGTGACTCAGACTCTCCCATCCTTCCTACCCATGGTCGGTGTTCCCCTGAACAGGGACCCTGAAGAGGCCATTGAGTCTTTCCCTCTGATTCTGAACAGAATTCCGCTCCTTCAGGAAGGTCAGCACCTTCTGGGCTTCTTGACTTCCACCATCCAGAAGGGCTTCCATATCTTAGAGCTCCTGTTCCTGCTGTGGGGTCAGGTTGGTAAAAACCCAGTTAGACCAGCTGCCTCTGACCCCACCCATAGACTCGTCCTCACTGAAGGCTCAGAGAAGGCATGTTGGGGTGGGGGGAGGTGGAGAGGAAAAGGAGGGAAGGGAATCAGCACTTAAAGAAGCACCTACTATATTCCACTCAGTATGCTGAGCTCTCTACAAAGACTGAGCCTCACCACAGCCCTGGAGATGCTACTGATATTGCCCTTCTACAGGTGGGGAAACTGAGGCAAACAGAAACTAGGTGGCTTTCCCAGCATCTCCCAGCTAGTGTCTGAGGTTGGATTTGAACTCAGGTCTTCCAGACTCCCCAACCACCAGACACCACAGGAGAGTAATGGGTGGCATTTTGGCAGACAAGACAAAATTGCCTAGCCCAGTGATTGGCACAAAGTAAACAGTTAATGAAGCACATTAAATTACTGAACCTAGAAGGTCCCAGAGGATTCCACAAACTTGTCTTTTAAAATTGTTTTAACAACCATATTTCAGCATAACTTACTTCCTTTGTAATTTCATATTTTTTTGTGTGTATTTAAAAATCCTTTCTGAGAAAGGGGGCATAGACTTCACCAGCCTGTCTAAGGGGCTCCCTCCCCAACATGCCTTCTCTGAGCCTTCATCGAGGACGAGTCTATGGGTGGGGTCAGAGGTAGCTGGTCTAACTGTAGGGTTTTTACCAACCCACCCCATGGCAGGAACAGAACGAGTTCTGAGATATGGAAGCTCTTCTGGATGGCGAAAATCACGGAAGCCAAGAAGGTGCTGACCCTCCTGAAGGACTGGAATTCTGTTCAGAATCAGAGGGAAAGACTCAATGGCCTCTTCACCATCCCTGCTCAGGGGAATACCGACCATGGGTAGGAAGGATGGGAGAGTCTGAGTCATGGCCTCTCTGGAGAGACAGAAGGGAACCGCTGACCTGAGTGAAGTTGCTCATTTAGAATCCCAGATTGAGAACTGGGAGGGGCCTCAGATGCTGTCTGGTCCAACCCCGCTCATTTAATAGATGAGGAGCTAACTCTCACAAAATCACCCAGGCAGCCTATAAAAGAGTCCACATTTGAACCCAGGCCTCTGACCCCAAACCCAGGGATCTCGAGACTTCACTCTTCTGCCCAGGATGAGAGGGAAGCCTTCCAAGGCCCCCTGACCTCCCACATAGGGGCTACTACTTTCTCCCTAGAGGTAACTCCCCCTCAGTCTTCCCCAGTTGCCCTCACAGGCGGCCAGGCTCTCAGCTCCCCTGTCTCCCCAGCCATGGGGTACTCATTACCAGTGAAGGTTTTTGCATTATAAAACCCATAAAGTGCTAATCGGAACAATTTTGTGGCTTCTCCTGCCTAATGAGAACTCCAAAGCTGGTGAGGGGTCTCCCAGCCACAGCTCCCCCTTACCCTCAGGCTCTGTCTCTGAACTCCTGAGTGCTGCTGGCCCCCTGCCAGACGTGTGGGAAAGAAAGAAAAATAGACCCAGCAGCCCAGCCAGCTAAGGTTTCCTTGGAACACCTTCCATTCAGAAAACCTGCCAGCCCTGGGGGACCCGGCCCTAGTCTCTTCAAACCAAGTGTTTGGGCCCATCCCCTAAGGAAAGGAGAAAGGGGAAAACACAGCCTGTGGCCTCAAATGTCACCTAAACTCGGCTCTGATGGGACAGCCTGCAGGAAGGACTGGGGGCTTACACAGCCACCTCCCAGGACTCTCGTCGGCAGGAAGAGATCCCGAAAGTAGAACCAAGTTTTCTTTCCTATTTCCTTCTCAGTCTTCCCTTTCCCCTCCATCAATTCCCAGCCCCAGCCCTAGTCCCTCAGGACCTAGCTCTTTGGTCTTCCCTGCTGAGGAAGCTTCCTCTATCGATGCAGAATGGAACCCTCTGACTTCTATAGTCTTAGACTTGCCCCAAGTCACCCAGCCAGTGTCTGACATAGGACTTGAACCCAGGCCTTCCTGGTTTGGGGGCCAAGGAGAGGGAGGGGTGGGAACAGTCAGAGTTAGGGGGCTAATGATGGACGAGGAGCCAGTGAAAGAGATGGAGAAGGAGCCGCCAGGCCGGTAGGAGAAGAGCCGGAGAGAGTAGTGTCCTGGTATCTGGGAGAAGAGAAAGCGTCCTGGAGGAGACAGCCCAAGATACAGCAGAGAGCTCGGAAGGGTGAGGGGTGAGAAGCAGGGCCTGCTGGAGACAGCGCCACAGAGGAAGGAAGTAACCCCAAAGGTGAGGACACCCAGCGCCATGGCAGAAGGATGGGAGAGCCATGGGGGGGGGCAGGGTTCCTTATTTCTCCAGCCCCAGTTGGGATGGGTCTGGGAAGTGGGGAGGGAGTGGTCCAGGGTGGGAGATTGCTGTCTGCCCTCCCCCTCTGGCCCTTCTCCTGGCAGAAGTCAGTGTTATGGCTCCCCCCAACCCCCATCACAAATGTCACCTAAAGCCTAACAAGTTTCAGAGGAAATCAGGACCAATGGATCCAGCTGGGGGGATTGGGCAGGAGAGGTGTCTCCTAGCATCCGCCTTGCTCATAAAGGGGTGACTGGAGCTGGGGGGCTAGGAGGGAGCCGGCAGGGGATACAGACAAATGGGCTTTGGGCTTCGAGTTAATGAGGGTCAGGTGAGAGCTGGTGAGAGCGAGGGGGGGAGGGGAGCAGCCAGTACAAGCTCACACACACACAGATGTGAAGACAATCTTTCACATGACAGATCACACAGACTGACATTCGCACACAAAGATACCTTCTCATACCTATAATGGCTTGCATTATAGGCGGATTGCCATACGTGCACAAACATACGTCCTCATAGAAACCCAAAGATGCCCATTCACACACATTGGTGAGCATTTATAGGGGGACTGCCATTCATGTACAAGCACGCCTGCAGGGCAACCCCCACACACATACCCACTCATCCATACACAGACAGAGTCAGAAGCAGGTGGATGCTTAAACACACACACACACACACACACACACACACACAAGGGTCCATTCCACTTTCCTCACACCTCCTTGCCTTCTTTTCTAATTTCCTCCTTATTGGTATCCTTGTCCCAGTTCCAACTGATCCTTCTCACCACTTCCAGGATAATCTGCCTGCTTCCCCTAGACAGACAGTATGGCATAGTAAATGACCAGACTTGAAGTTAGGGAGCCCTGGGTTCAGATCCTGCATCTGACACTTTACAAGGTCACTGTATGACCCTGGGTAAGTCACATCATTTCTCTAGGTTATCTCTCCTCATCTCTTAAATAAAGGGGGAGGGCCAGATGGCCTCTGAGGTATCTTGCACCTTGAAATCTATATCCCTGCTCTGATGGCATCATCTGCTTGCTCAGACATTTAATTTCACATTACTTAAGCTCCAGTTATGATCCAGGCACTAGCAGATTAAAAAAAAAAAAATCTTTCCCTACAAGGAGCTTATATTTTTCAGAGAGTAGATTTTATGAGAGAGAAAAGAACTCTAGACATGGTCTGACAGGCACTCTTGATTTGGAGAGAGCAGATTTTAAAGAGTTAAGAGCAAAAGGACAGGAAGGATCCCGTGGGCTAAAATTACATAGGAGACGTCAATCTAGAGAGAAACTATCAATAATCCAATTTGGAGGATACAAAGATACAATTCCAATGATGGAAAAGAAGAGTTTTGTCTTTAGAGACCAGTGTGGATGCATAGGGAACTCTCCGACTAACTTACATTTTATATGTACATATACAGACTTTTTAAGCCATTAAAGTTTAAAGTGTGTATGTGTGGGTGGGTGGGTGTGGGTGTGGGTGTGCTGATAAGTCTAAGGAACATCACGTAGCAGAAAATGACTACAAAAATTGTTAGCAAAAAGAACGCTAGACCTCAAAAATACCTGAGACTAGAAAGGAGAACCTGAGCCAACCCAAAGGTTGAAGCTTTGTTTTTAAGCTATAAGGAAGAAAAAAGATTTGAGAAGGACAGAGCCCCTGCCTTGATGAATGGAACCTCCTCAAGAACAGGGATAGTCTCATTTTTTTGTCCTCCCTAAAACAGTACAAGGCAGACAGCAGGTACTTAATAATTTCTGATGGTTTGATTGATTGGATGGGAATAACTGACTGCAGAGAGAAGGCAAACATACTTAATCCTCACTTAGCTTCTCTTTTTGCTGCCAAAATGAACAAGCTTTGGACTGAAAACCCAGGACAAAAATGGCAAATAGGGAGTTGAGACCCAAGACTACTAAAAAGGCACTGGGCTGCCCTTATAACTCCAAATTCCCTGGCTCCAGCTTGCCGAAGGCTTTCGCAGATGGGATGGTTGAGCCCTCATGTAATCCCTGAAAGACTATGGGAAAGGAGGAAGATGTCACAGGACTGGAGAAGAGAAAATGTTGACCCATTTTCCAAAAAAGAAAGACAGTGGTGTCTTTCTTATTACCAATGGTGGTAATAAGACAATGAATTTGACTTTGATACTCAATAAAATTCAAGACTGTAATGAAAACAGTGAGGAGTTGTTAGTAAAACTATTTCTGAATGATGAATCCCTCTACGATCAATCAGCAAGTATGTATGGATCAATCAATCAATGAGTATTTATTAAATGCCTACTATGTGCCAGACATTGTGTTAGTCATTGAGGATGATACAAGTACAAAACTGAGATGGTCCCTGTTCATGGTCTTGGAGTTGGAGAGGGTGGAGTCACAAGACGCCAACCAGACTTGACTTGAAGACCTCAGAAACACAGAAGGGACACCTCAGGGTGACAAGTAGGGGAAAGAACACTTAATGTGGACCCAGCTAGCTCTTCTACAAGGTCATTATTTCACCCCACTCCACTCCTGCCCTGCTTAGGCCATGAGCACTTATGATAATATCCCCAAGCTCTGACGGATAGCTCCAGTGAAGGAGAATCTGCAACCTCCAGGTTCATGAAGAAGAATGTGCCAAGCAAGGTCAGATTTGGGGTAAAGAGGCAGTGTAGAACCTGGCTCATGGCCTTCCCTCCATCTCAGCCATCATCCTCCCTTCCCCAATGGGCTCAGATTACTACAGATTCCATATCCTGTGACTTCCCCAGGAGACACACTGGAAGCCATTTCATTCATCTTCTGTTGCTTGATAGGATGGACAGAAAATTAGCCCTTTGTGATAGCTGACTTCTTGGCTTAAGGGGAATGTTGGCATATTTAGTAGATGTTTGCAGGAGTGGGGAACAAAATGGGGGGAAAGAATAAATAGGAAAAGGAGGAAGGAGAGAGAGAGAGAGAGAGAGAGAGAAGTGTAGAATAGAAGAGGTAAAGGGAGGATCCCCGATAGAATACTCAGGGAAAGTGTCTCAGAGTGTCCCTAATGGAGAAGATGAACCTTGCCCTTGGGAAGCCTCCCACCCCCTTCCCCACCCCAGTTTGACCAGCAAACACAAACCCTGCCTTCACGAGCTCTTGGTCTGATTTTTCTCTGAATCTGAGGCTCAAATGACCTTGACCTTCAGTCCACAATAAGTTACCCAGCTCAGGTTACAAGGAAAAAATGTCATGTGGGGTTTCCCCAGCTGGGGAAGAGGTGACTGCAGCGGCTGCTCCTCTCCTTCCCATCCTTCGCTTCCAGCAGAATTCCGAGTGGGAGGATGGAATATTTCTGTTTGTCTCCCCAACCAGTTGTCATCTCCCAGGCCTGAAGCTAAAGGTTTTTGGTGGGGAGGGGAGAGGGCAGGGGTGGGCAGAGTGATGGGAAAGGCTCCTGCTGCCTGCTGGGAATGATTAACCAACCGAGGACATTCTCAAGCCAAGTGTGGCTCTCTCTCTCTCTTTCTCTCTCTCTCTCTCTCTCTCTCTCTCTCTCTCTCTCTCTCTCTCTCTCTCTCTCTCCCCCTCTCCCTCCCTCCCTTCCTCTCTCTCCCTCTCCCTCTCTCTCTCTGTCTCTCTGTCTCTCTCTCCCTCCCTCTCCCTCTCTGTCTCTGTCTCTTTCTCTGTCTCTCCCCCTCTCTCCCTCTCTGTCTCTGTCTCCGTCTCTCCCTCTCTGTTCTCTGTCTCTGCGTTTCTCTCTTTTTTGTCTGTCTGGTGTGTGTGTTTTATTAGTAATAAAATATTGGCACCTAAACAAAAAAACAGAAACACACTACAAAACCCAACAGAAGCCAAACCTCGGGGAACAGAGCTCCTGGAGGAAAGGTGGTTAATGTGGAGCACTTGGTAAAAGACATAGTAACATCCCCAAGGGAAGCCTCTAATCTGATGGGGGAGACCCACCCCGACACTGGCAGTCTCAGAGAATAAGTAAGGAAGGAAGGAGGGAGGGAGGGAGGGAAAGAAGGAAGGAAGGAAGGAAGGAAGGAAGGAAGGAAGGAAGGAAGGAAGGAAGGAAGGAAGGAAGAAAGAAGGAAGGAAGGAAAGAAGGAAGGAAGGAAAGAAAGAAGGAAGGAAGGAAGGAAGGAAGGAAGGAAGGAAGGAGGAAGGAAGGAAGGAAGGAAGGAAGGAAGGAAGGAAGGAAGGAAGGAAAGAAGGAAGGAAGGAAGGAAGAAAGGAAGGAAGGAAGGAAGGAAGGAAGGAAGGAAGGAAGGAAGGAAGGAAGGAAGGAAACCAGCATTTATTAAGGCCTGCTGGGTAACTGCAAAAAAAAATGTGATGACAGATTTAAAGTCACCTCTCAGTGCCTAGTCAGCTCCCTATGACATTTGGCTGCGATCAGTCTTCAGGACCAACCTCTCGAGGGTATTATGAGGATCAAATGAGGACCTACAACTAACACAGATTATTACATTCACATTCATGACACATACATGCACACCCACACACGCACACACATACATGAAAACAGTGCAGAGCCCCCAATAGAGGGCTGGCCCTGGAGCCAGAAGAGAATGAGATTCATCCTGGACAGATCCTTTGGCCTCTCTGCACTAGATCACTCTCCAAGATGATCCATGTGGCAGGGCCGCCCCACCTTGGTGAAGAGAGTTTCCTTACCTGGGCGTTCCTTATACATCAGAGCCACAGGTCCCGGCCCACAAGGGAGTATAATGTGTGTGCTATTGAAATTCCAGCTATTATCTTTATTCTTGTTCATTTTAACTGTGCAAAAGGATGGAGGAAGGGCCTTGAGGCAGGGGCTTGTTTCAGAAGACCCCTCAAGCTTCCTCAGACTCATCGCCCTGGCCCGGCCCCTTTTACTCTTCCCCTGAGAAGCTGGGAATCCCACATTTATGGAACACGTGCCGAGAGGAGATAGCCGGGTGAGACAGCTCTGCTGGGCTGAGGTAAAGGGAGAGGGCATCAAGATGGCATCTAGAAGGGCCTCTGCAAGGCAGGGGAAGGAAGCCTGACCCAGAGGAGGGACTAAGGCTGCCCCGGGGCCTCCGGTCAGAGCCGAGGGAGTGAGGGATGGGACCTGCGAAAGGATCCCAAAGGAGTGGAGGGCGATGGGCCTTCATTGACCCCCTTACTTGATTTCTGTGATTCAAATCCTACGTGGAAGTGGGAGAGGGAAGTTAGATGGAGCCTTCGGTGAATTATTTTTTTAATAGCAATGAGAGCAGGGTCTTGCATACAGTAGGTGCTTAATAAATGGGAATTAAATGGCCCTGAAATAAAACCCCCAGTCTGTTGGATTGGGGGGCAGAGGACCTGGGCTCACACCCCTATCTTGGCTTCTTATTGTCTGGGGGGGGCTTGGGGAGCTCACTCCCAGTCCTCAGCCCCAGTGTGTTCATCTTTAAGATGAAAGTGTTGGGTTATTGACTTTTAAGGTCTTTTTCCAGCCATAAATCTAAAAATGCAGCAAGAAAGTCCACAGTGAGCCACCTCTCCCTGACAGGAATCACTCAGATGTGTCCCTTGCTCCTCAACCTTCCCCATTCAGAGAGGGAGAGAGAGAGAGAGAAGGGAGAGAGTGAGAGTAAGTGAGAAAAGAGAGAGTGAGAAGGGAGGGAGAGGTAAAGGAGAGATAGAGAGAGGGTGAGAGAGAGAAAGGATAGAGAAGAGAGAGAAAGAAGGGAGAGAGAGAGAGAGGGAAAGGAGAGATAGAGAGAGGGTGACAGAGAAAGGAGAGAGAGAGAGAATCTGAAATTCTGCCATTTTGGAACAAATGTTTCTTGTTTTTGGTTTTCTTAGCATTTATTTGTGGAGGACTTCTACATGATAAGGTGGAAAAAGTCCTAAGTTAGAGCCAAAGAAAGATCTTGGCTTCCAAGTCCAACTTTTTGTAACCCAAGGCAAGTTGAGAGCAGAGAGGGAGAAGGGAGAGCAGAGGGGAGAGGGAGGAGGGGAAAGGAGGAGAGAAGAAAGAAAAATAGGAGATAGGAGAAGAAAAAAAGAGAGGAGAGAATGAAGAAAGAAGTCAACAAAGGAAGACACCAAATTTCAGCGCTCTCAGCCTCACTTTTCTGTGCCCCTCTCTAGCATCCCCCCACTCTTCCTTCCTCCCACTTTTTCCCCACAGTACAATCATTCTCCTCAAGGTTCCACCACTTAGGTCTATTCCCCTCAGGAAACACCCTATGCTCTGAAAAATAATAGTAATAATAAACATCCACATAGGGTTGTAAAACCCACAAAGCACTTTTTGTATATTCCCTCTTTGTGGAGACACAATAACTCTCTGAATTAGGTATATGCTATCATTATTCTCATTTTAAAGATAAGGAAATCGAGGCAAGTGACTCAACCAGAGTCACATAGCTGCTGAGTGTCTGAGGCAGAATTCTAACCCAGGCCTTCTTGACTCCAAGTGCTATGTCCCGCCCCCCCCAAAAAAAAAGGCATGCTGACTTTTACTCTTCACCTTCCACCCAGCAACAACTTCTGCTCATTCTAAGTCCAGTTCCAGTGAAGTCTAATCAGGAGTTTGCTTTCAGAAGGGATACAAAGTACTCCCCACAGCCAACAGTTTTGTGCTCCCCTGCGTGGCTATCTACATTTAAGCAGGGGCAATGCCTTAACTCCTAAGGATGGTGCTCTAGCAATGGTGGCACTCCAGGCTCTAAGATAGGTTGAAATTTTAAGAGAAGAGTGGACTGAGGGACTAAGTTGAGACTCAGTTTCCATTTCTATAAAATGAAGGGGTGGGACCAGATGGCCTTGATTTGTCTAGGTTTCATGTGGATGGAATTCATGGTCTTCAACTTTGAGACATTCCTCCAAATCTCTCCCATTCTTCTCAAGGCCCATCATGCCCCCCCTGTCTTGCTTTCCCACTTTACAGACCAGCCAGGCCATCTGGCAACAATTCCCTGAGCTCCCCTGCTCAGCATTTCTGTTTAGCAACACCAGCCCTGGAGTCCTTCCTCCATGCCTCAGAGGAAGAGGCCTTCTCCCTCTTTGGTAAGTCAACCACTCCTCTGTCTGGGTCCTTGATCCCATCAGCCACCACTCCCCTTCCCCAACACCTCTGGGTGTCTCATTCTTCTCTCTCACATACACCTTTGGTCTGTCCCTTTCCACTGGCTCCTTCTCTTCTACCTACGGACACACCCAGATTTTAAATCTACCCTAAAAAAGACTTCCTTATACCTTTCTCTTTTTTCTTTTTCTTTCTTTCTTTTTTTCTTTTTTGGAGGGGGGAAAGCAAGGTAATTGGGTTAATAACTTACCCAAGGTCACACAGCTAGTAAGTGCGTCAAGTGTCTGAATCTGAATTTGAACTCAGGTCCTCCTGACTCCAGGGTCAGTGGTCTATTTACTGCACCACTTACCTGTCCCCCTCATACCCTTCTGTCTGTCCTTTAGCAGTCCTAGACTTGGAATCAGGAAGACCCCAATTCAAATCCCTCCTCGGATTAACTGTGTGACCTTGATCCATCACCTTGCCTGCCTCAGTTTACTCATCTGTAAAATGATGATAACAGTAGCACTCACTTCTCTAAATTCAGGTGACCCCTAAGGCTCAGTTACAGAATCATTGTACCTACCACAATGCTTGCCACACAATAGGTAATTCATAAATACTTGTTAGTCTAAGCCAATTTCTTCATTTTACAGATGAGGAAACTGATGCTTAGAAAAATGGAGGGATTCATCCAGCATCACACAGCCAATAAATGACAGACAAAATCTGAACCTAGCTTTTTCTGACTCTAAATCCAGAGCTCTTATCCACCATGCCCCCTTAAGAGCAGGAGCTCTCAGCCTGGGGAATGCAAACTTCAAGAAAAAAATTGATAATTGTATTTTAGTATAAATTATTTCCTTTGCACTCGTGTGTTTTATTTTATGTATTTAAAAACACTATTCTGAGAAGGGGTTCATGGGTTTCACCAGATTGCTAACAGGTCCAGAACACAGACAAGGTTGAAAATTCTTGCTCCAGAGTCATTTATTGCAACCACATGAGTCTACTCATTATTCTTTGAGCAAGGAGTAATACAGGGAATCCCATTAAATTTAGGGCAAAAAAAATAAACTTTAGTTTAAATCTGGGCTTTGATATTCCTAATCCATAAACGGGGAAAAGAATGAACTAGAAGATCACTTGGGTCCTGTCTAGGTCTAAATCCTGTGATTTTCTGTTAGTTCTGACTTTGTACTGTCACTCACAGCCTTCCCTGTCTGGTTCTGCCTAAACCTAACCATCCTTCCAAGTCCAACTCCAGGGCTGCCTCCTCCCAGAAGTCTTTCATGATCCCTTCAGGTTTAGCTCTTACTCCCTCCTCAAATTACCCTATGTTTACTTGTCTAAAAAGCACTTTGGTATGGGACTTCCTCCTCATTGGTAGAAATCAGTGCATGAGCAACAGAAAGAGATATGGGAAAGAAGAGAGATCTGGCCTCTTCAGACTCATCAGGTTTTTCTGGCTTCTAATTTCAAGAGATAAGATTTGCAATGCCAACCTCTCTTCAGGTCACCAAAGGGAGAGAAAGACTATGCCGAGAAGCCAACATAAGAGGAGCAGGAAGTCTCCATCATGTCCCTATCTCTCTGTCTCTGTCTCTCTGCCCCCCCATCTCTCTGTTTCTGTCTGTTTCTGTCTCTCTCTCTCTGTCTCTCTGTTTCTCTGTCTCTGTCTCTGTCTCTCTCTGTCTCTCTCACTCTGACTTATCTTGCTCCCAAAAAGAGAACTCCCATCTGTATTGCTGGGTACATATGCTCCTCTGTATACTTTCTCTGACTTCTGTTACTCTTTTGACTTGGATAAATGGGTTTCTTTGCCATGTGTTATGTGTGTTCATTGTAGAACTGGTATTTGGTGGAAAAGGAGTCAAGCTTTGAATTTATATTCAAGCTTGGGATCCTCCTTTTCCCATAAAGAAATAGTTGTCAGGAGTTCAGCTTAAACCTTAGTTTCTTCCCCAGTCTAGACTAACAATATTTAAGGAAACAGGTACACATGATTTTAGTCCATCCCTCCTTTTATCTGAGGAGAGCAGAGTGGTCCCTGGCTCCAACATTTTGCTTCCTCTCCTGGTAGGAATTAATTTCCCTAGGGGGAAGGGTGGGGGGATGCTTTTCTGGCCTCCCTGTAAACCAGTTACCACACCCCACATTACCCATATTGTAACTTCAGTAGAATAAAAGCTCTTGAAAGGAAAGGCCTGTTTTTTTACTTAGCTATCTAATCCATCAGCACCCAGTGCCCAGCTCCACCACCTCCCAGAACAAGCCCTTTAATACATCTTTTGGGAATGGAAGAGAAACAGAAATTAGACTCCAAAGAAACCCTGGGGCCCTTACTGTTGCCCTTCCCCCAGAAAGTCAGAAAACACTGCTGTCATCCAAAAGCCTTTTATTAAGTATCTCCTTTGGTTCAGTGCTGTCGAGAGAGGCAGAGAGACCCTGCCCAAAGCGCTCCTGTCGGGCACTTAAAACCCAGCGTCTGGTTCTGACATGGGGATGCCCCTGTGGGTCACAGAGTTGTGGCCAGCTGGAAGAACCAGAATGAGCCTCCAGAAGAGTGTGCCGAGGATCACCCTCGTTCAACAAGGCCCCTGGAACCCAGTCTGGTCCAGACCAAGGGATTCCCAGGGATGAAGACGGAGTGAGCCCCCCTTTCCCCCATCTGCTTTCGGTGCTGGCTGTTTGTTCACTCCAAAATTTTCCTTCTCAGGAAACCAAGTCAACAAGCCTTTGCTAAGCTCTCCAAGTTCCTGTTCATGCACACAGATCGACACACCATATACCCTACCATGAAGAATGAACTGTGGCCAAGTGGTCCTAAGGGGATGGGTGGCCAGAGGAGCCAAGGAGCTTTCCAGCTAAGAAAGAGATAGCAAGTCCCCAGTCCGAGCCCAGGAGCGTAGAGGAGGGGAGGGGCTTTGGAAGTCGTTCAGGAAGCCAAATGAGGAAAGGGAAGCAGGAAGAGGAAGGTGAAGAAAGAGGGGGAGAGACAGAGGACAGGATGAAGTGAAAGGGAAAGGGACAGGGAGAGAGAGGAAAGGAAACCTCCTTGAGATTAAGGGTGGTTTGACTCTTTCTATCTCCAGCTCTCAGAACACTGCCTGGCACATAGTAGGTTCTTATCAATAAACGCTTCTTGACTGGACATGATATCCCCAGACCTCCCAGTGCCTGACACATCCACAGTAGATCCTTCACGAATGCTTGCTGACTGATCGGCCACTTGTCATGTATGTTCCGGGGGATTTTTGTCCAGGTGTGGACTGAACCAGATAGCTTTTGAGGTCCCTTCCAGCCCTGATATCCTGTGATTCTGAAAAGGCAAGAAATGGAAAGGAAGGGAGAGAAGTGATGGTGTGAGTGGGGGACAAGAGAAATCAGGTTTCCATTCAACTCCACAGACAGGAAAGAAGGAGCTGATGACAAGGGAGGAAAAGCTGAAGAGAGGGCTTGAGAGAAGATGTGAGGGTAGAGATGAGCCCCAGGGAGGATGTGGTGGAAAGGGCTTCTTTCTCACGCTTACTTCAGACTGCCTGGCCACTGGGGTCCCTCCCAACTTGGTGATCCTGGGATTGTAAAAGTAACATACAGCAAAGAGGAAGAAAAGAGGATGGCCAGGGAACAGGAAGGAGAAAAGCAGGCTCCAAAGCCAGCGTCTTGACAGGCTCTCAAGAAGGCAACATCTTCCTCCCCCAGCCCAGGCCCTCTCTCCTGTATTCTCTTACTCTGTTTGAAAAGAAGGGTGGACCGCATTCTGCCACCACCCCGCTCCTGGCAGGCTTAGCTCATGGCCTAGAAAACATCATGGTGGACACATACACACACACACACACACACACACACACACACACACCCCTAGATAAACCACCTTGGACACTTAAACTCCATTTTGTTCTGAAAATCCAAATGACCCAAAGAGGAAGTGCTAGAGATGTCAGGAGAGAAGAAGCTGTCAATGCATGGGGGTCCTGAGGCCATCGCTTCATATCTGCCTGTTCATCTAGACCAAGGCAGCTCCCACTCCCTGGATGAGCTGAGGCTGGGTTTTGGCATCAGAGGAGCTGGACAGTGGTTAAGAGAGGCTTGGGGACCCAGGATTCTGCACCTCCTGGGGGCATCTCCAGAGGCAGGGGGACCAGCCATTAGCTGAACGGTTTCACCAGCTTCATGGCAGCATAATTCTGGAAGGAGAGAGAGAAGGGCAAGGAATGGGGAAACATGGTTAGTGAGCTCCAGCACTAGCTGGAACCTTCATTGCTAAATCTCCGTGGGTCTCGGTTTCTGTATCAAATGAAAGGGCTGGACTAGATGCCTCTGAGTCCCTTCCAGCCCCAGAACCAGGATCCTCAAACAGGACCTATGGGGATGCTGAGTTCTAAAGGGTTGTGGAAGCAAAGGGAAAATTAGATTTGAGTCTGAAATGGACTTTGACAGTCATCCCTTGACTAGAGACAAGGAAGGAGAAGAAGTGACCTCTCCAGCTCTCTCCTGGAGATAGGGGATCCTCATTTCAGAGCTCTTATTTGTCCCTAACTCACATAAGCCTCATAGGGGCACAGATTTAGAGGAGGAATGGACCCATTTTACAGATGAGGAAACTGAGGCCCAGACTGTCCCAAGGCCACACAACAGATGTCTGAGGCAGTGGTTGAACTCAGGTACTCCTCCCAAGCCTAACAAACCTGACTATATTTTATATTAACAAGAATTGTTCGCCCCACCCAAGATTCCAAACTTGCCACCCCCCATCACTAACTTCAAACTATGCCCCATATTTCCCCAAT
>CM053585.1:18810311-18896437 GCA_028646515.1 Pseudochirops corinnae
GATAGATAGACAGACAGATGATAGATAGATAGATAGATAGATGATAGACAGACAGATGAAAGATAGATGATAGACAGATGATAGATAGATAGATGGATAGATAGACAGACAGATGATAGACAGAGAGACAGACAGATAGACAGACAGATGATAGACAGATAGATAGATAGACAGATAGATAGACAGACAGACAGATAGATAGATAGACAGATAGATGATTGATAGATAGATAGATGATAGACAGACAGATGAAAGATAGATGATAGACAGATGATAGATAGATAGATGGATAGATAGACAGATAGATGATAGACAGATAGATAGATAGACAGATAGATAGACAGACAGACAGACAGATAGACAGACAGATGATAGACAGATAGATAGACAGATAGATAGATAGACAGACAGATAGATAGATAGACAGATAGATGATAGACAGACATATGATAGATCGATAGACAGACAGATAGATGATAGACAGAGAGACAGATAGATAGACAGACAGATAGAGATGATAGATAGATAGACAGACAGACAGATAGACAGACATATGATAGACAGACAGACAGATGACAGATAGATAGACAGATAGATGACAGATAGATAGACAGACAGATAGACAGATAGATAGATAGATGATATCTATTCTGCCTCCTGAGCCACCTGTGCTCATGTAAATAAATCTGTTTATCTCTGTTTCATCCACATCTTGCTTTGTTTGGGAGTCTCAGAAATGTTTCAAAAGAATAAATGTTCAACTCCTTTAAACAATAAAATAAGAGCGGTATCCTTCAGGGAGTTAGAGCCCCTTGGGAGTGCAGGGCAGACAGTTCTAGCCTATGCATCAATTTTAGTCAGCCATTCGAGGCTCCTCAGAAAGAAAGAGGAAAGAGAAAAAGAAGCCAGCATTCAGTCTATGGAGAAAAAGGTCTTAGTTTGAAAGAGGCAAAGAGCTGCATGGAGGTGCTAGTTTTCATGGGCCAAAAACAGAGAGGCCCAGAGGATGTAATTAACCCTGGTCCTCACAATCCCAAATGGTAACTCAGGACAAGGTGAAAAGATGTGGGCATGAGGAAAAAGCCCGGTGCGACCCACACATGGGAGAGAGACAAACAAACATATTTAGAAAGGCAGACCTTATAACAAGGCATGCTAATTGCTACGTGGGAAGGGTTTTGGGGTTTGTTTTTTTTTTGCTGTCCTTTCTTTTAAGCTGCGTTCTACTTGAGGTATTTCCCCTGTTTATAAGTAGAAAAGTCTTCAACTTTGGTTGTAGTAGCTAAAAAAAAACTTTCAAAATAAAATAAGAAACAAAAAAACCCTCTTAGGTTGCAATCAGACATCTTGCTGAAACTCTGCTTTTCCATATATATTTGTTTATCTTTCTGCCATCTATGGTCTACACACCAGGCCCTTTCTGTGGTTTCTGACTACAGCTTTTCACCTTGTACTCGGCTATTTGGAATTTAAAGGATGGGGGTAATTGGTTCCCTGAGGCCTCTCTGAGGGGCTATGTCCTGACCTGGTCAGGAAGCCACACTGTCAGAAGGCTGGATTCTGTGCCCTCTCTACCCTCAGGAGCTATTGGCAATCCTTGAAAGAGCAGACCCCTGGGGGACACAGCTTTCCTCCCTAGGGGTATCCTTACATCCCCTTCTAATTCAGAGACAGAAATATCCTATCCCATTGTGGCACAGTAGAAATTCTAATCTGAGAGTCAAGAGATCCGGGTTCAAGTCCCACCTTGGACACTGACTCGGGGGTGACTTTGGGTTAATCACTTCATAGAATCACAGAACTTGAGACCTCAGACAATACCTGGTCCAACCCATTCATGAAGAGAATTCCCACTAGAACATGCCCAACAAGTGATCACCCAACCTCTTCCCAAAGACCTCTGGACACAGAAGACCTCCTATCACCTCTCTAGGCAGGCCCTTCCCCTTTGAGATAGCACTCATTCTTTGTGAGTTTTTCCCGACATCATCCTCAAGGGGTATCTTTGCAACTTCTACCCAGAGAGCACATCTAGCCCCTCCTGGATATGACAAGCCCTCCAGACACTTTAAGACAGTTCTCGTGTCCTCCCTGACTCTTCTCTTCTCTAGATTAGACAGGGTCCTGCCGGGTGAAGGAGGGAAGCAAAGGCTTGAGAGAGTGCCCCGGACCCCAACAAGAGGAGCAGCAGACATTCCACACTCCCATAAAGGATGGGCAGGGAAGCAAAGAGAGCATGGACCTCCCCAGGAGGATGGATGTTGGGGGATTTTTCTGCTCCAGTCCTGGATGATAGCTGTAAAAGGGACTCCCAGTATGGAAACTCCCTCCATGGAACTAGATTGGCAACGATTCTGTAGCTCATAGTCTTAGAGGGATTAAGTGACTTGCCCAGAATCACACAATTCAGTACGTATCCTAGGAGGAACTTGAACTCAGAACTTCTTAACTCTTGAGATCTCCATCCACGAGGCCTCCAAGTGAGAGGCAACTAGTGGACCCAGTGAGTAGAGTGATGGGCCTTGAGTCAAATCTTGATTCAGACATCTACCAATTCTGTGTGACCCTGGACAAGTCACTTAACTGCTCTGCATCTCAGTCTTCTCATCTGTCAAATAGGGATAATAGCACCTACCTCCTCCCAGGGGTGTTATGAGGATCAGATTAGATCATGTTTGTAAAGTGGTTCAGTGATGCCAGTGATGACAGAGGTGGTTTTATGACCCTATATTTTCAGGTTTGAAAAGCATTTTAAATACATTATAATAAAGTTTCTTTAAGTGAATCAATTTTCCTTTATTCTTACAATAGCGCTATAAATGTTATTACCCCCTTTTGCAGATGAAGATACTGAGGCCTGGAGAAAAGGTCACAAGCTGGCAAAGTCCACTGCGCAATCCCATCTCTCTTTTCTTCCAAGGCTTTCCTTCTTCTTTTGGGCCATCATGATGGTTTTCCCCATACACACTTTCCCTATACAGCCCCCTGACCTCTATGCCCACAGCTGCTTCCCATCTGTCCGTTTTCATACTTGTCATAGAAGAGCAATTATGTGGCCAATGGCTTTAGAATTAATCAACCCAATGACATTAAAGACTGAGGTTCCCATTAGAGCAGCAATTCAAAATTCCCAATTAGCTTCATCGATTCAAACTCAGGCAAATAAAATTAAAAACAGGATATGGGGTGGGGATGGAGTACAGGGAGCGGCGACTTTGGGATCTGGATGGAAAGAGTAGTGACTGTGATGATGGCAACAGTGACGGTGGAAATGGTGAGGGTGGTCTTGGGGATGAGGACATATTGGTGGTCTTGTACAAGGATAAAGGTGATCACGGGGATAAGGGTAATAGTGGTGGCAATGGCTACAGGAGTGGTAAAAATGATGATGGCATCAGTGATGGTGGCAGTCATGAGTGTGGTGAGAGGAGCCACAGAATCTCCTTCTGGGTCTTTCCTGGGCTTCTTCTTCAATGAGCCCTGATTCCTTCCTTGGTCTCAGATTTGGAAGGGACCTCAGACAGAGGTCATCTAGTTTGACCCACACTTGAAAACTTGAAGCCTCACTATGACACACCAGACAAATGTTCCTCTACTCTCTGCTTGAATCCCTCCCCAAAGTGAGCCTCACTGTCTTCCAGAGAAGCTTGTTCCACTTTGGAACAGCAATAATTGTTAGAACATTGTTCTTCCCTGACACGGAACCTGTGGGGCCAAGCAGACCAAGGCTGATCCCTTTCCCACAATACACCCCTTCAAACACCCAAGAGTGACAATCAAGCCAATCAATCACCTAGCATTTATGAAGCATCTATTCTGTGCCAGGCACTAGGATATGAAGACGGAAACGAAGCAGTCCCTGACCTCAAGGGACTTCCATTCTATTGGAGGGGACAACGTGTATATGGACATAAGTGTAACAAATAAAGACAAAGTTAATTGGGGGAGGAGGAGGCATTAGTACCTGGGGAGGAGGACCATTACCATGGAAACTCAAATGCTCCGTACAAAAACTCAGCCCAGCCTCCCATGAGCCAAACTCCTCAGTCTCTGCCCTGGCTCCCAACCCTGGCAGCCCAGTGACATATTTACAAAGCGATCACCTCTCAGGATCTTGGAACAAGGGTTTGCTCTTAATCTTTTGTGTGTGTCCAGTCCAGGAAAGGTCATAGACACCTTCCCAGAGTAATGTTTTTAAATGCATGAGGTACATAGGATTACAAAGGAAACCAAGTGTATTGGAAATAGAATACTCAAAACAATTTTCCCATCCAAGTTCATGAACCCACTGAAATTTCTGCAGGGGCCCCAGACCCTTCTCCAGAGGCTTAGTCACTGGGGAAATGCAAGAGATTCAGCCCATCTTCCTCCCTTTCACATTTCAAGGCTTATTTCTTCTGACCATACCCCAGGAAGTCTACCAGATGTGTATCTGTAACAAGCACTCCTCCACACCCTACATTCCTGGCCAGGAGAAGCCCCTAAACAGCCTGGCGATCACTCTTAAAAATAGCAATAGTAAATTTACTATAAAAATAGTAAATAGGAAAAGTGACAATAGGAAATGGGCCTATGAGAGTTTTTGCAAAGCACTTAACAAATATTACCTCAATCCTCAAACGACTCTGAGAGGGGGGGTGCCGTTACTATCCCCACTTTACAGATGAGGTAACTGAGAAACTAAGGTGTCAGGTGACTTACCCAGGGTCACACAGCTAGTGAGTATCTGAGGCCGAATTGGAACTTAGGTCTCTCTGACTCCTAATGTGGCCCTCTATCTACTACAACAGGCTTCTTCCCAACCTGATCTTTCTCTGGCATGTTCTTAAGGCCTTCTAACATCCCAGCCACCCTCCTCTGGAAGGCCTCTGTATTCAAGACAGTGAGTTTGGATTCCTTCTTGGAGACTTACTGGCTACATGACTGTACACAAGTCACTTAGCCTATTGGGGTGAGGGAGTTAGACCCAGTGCTCTCTATCATTCCTCCTAATCCTTCCTAAAACGTGGCACCCGTAATAAAATGATGACTGGTTTTTATAAGGAGCTTGCAGGGTTTGCATTATCTCATTGCCAAAAAAAGGTGCTACAGATGTGGTCTGACCCAAGGAGAGCACAGCAGGACCATCAGAATACTTTTGGCCGTGGTACGGTCATTTCTCAGTTCTGTCTGAGTCCCTGTGACCCCATTTGGAGTTTTCTTGGCAAAAGATACTGAAGTGGTTTATCATTTCCTTCTCCGGCTAATTTTACAGATGAGGAAACTGAGGCAAGCAGGGTGATGTGACTTGTCTAGGGTCACAAAGCTAAGCAAGAGTCTGAGGCTGGATTTGAACTCGGGAAAATAAATCTTTCTGACTCCAGGCCTAGTGCCCTGTGCACTCTGGAGCCACCTAGCTGCCCATCAGGATACTAGACTTCTCTTATTTAATCTTAATAAGTTCATGCAAGTTTTCTTGGCTGCTGACTCATGTTGAGCTTGTGGTCCACTAAAATCTCCAGATCTCTTTTAGAAAATTTGGTATCCAGACATGCCACCGCCATTTTGTCTTTGTGGAGTTGATTCTTTAAACCCAAATGTACAGCTTTACACTATTCCTAGTGGATCTCATCTTAGGGGACCTATGTCCTGTTCTCCCTCATAACACCAGGAGCACCTCCTGGGAGGACAGGCCATGCTGCCTCTTAAACGGAGGCTCCCCGAGGGTATCTGTCTGCACCCCCCTCCCATCGGCTCTAGGCTGGTCCTGACACCCTACAAGGGGCAGTGAGAAGAGACCCTTGCCTCCCGCACCCAGGGCCAGGAGCTGCTCTCACCTTCTTGGCCACAATGCACACTTGCTCAGCAGGCATGTAGTCGAAGGGGAAGATGAACCTCCAGTTAAAGTTGCCCTCTCCGCCCAGTGAGCGATAGTGAACATCGGTCTTCTGCTTGTGCTCTTCAAAGCCAAGCATCCAACTAGAAAGAGACAAAGAAAAGGCTTGGGAGTCATACAGAGAAACTCCATCACGTCCTGGAGGGATGGGGAGGAAGGAAGGAGAAGTGGAGCACAAACATTGCCCCTGCCACCCCCGAGGACGTTGCCTATGTGGCAGGCAGAATGCCCATCACCCTCCAACGGAACGCTACCATCCTGGGGAAGGAGCGATGCACCTGGGTTTAAACAGCAGCTGGCCATGTACCTTCTCGCCCCTCCAGGTCTCAATTTCCTCATCTGTAAAATGAGGAGGTTGGACTAGAAGGGGTTTGAAGTTCCCTTCCAAATCTGAGCCCTATGATCCTGTGGAGCACCAGTGGGCTAGCCCCTGGGAATGCAGTGACAGGAAGGAAAGGCTCCCTGCCCTTAGGGAGCTTCTGTTCTTCTGACATCCTTTTCTTCCAGGCTAAAACCATCTTGGGTTTGGTTTTCTAAGCAGCCACCAGCCCACCTCCTTAGCAACTCCCATGCAGCCTGCTTCTCGATTCTATTCCCCAAGGATATACCAGGGTAGTTGGAGGATTTTCTCCAAATGAGCTGGATCTGGGGTGGGCAGACCTGGGTTCGAATCCCACCTCCGATACTTATCACTTGGGTGACCCAAGTTAAGGCATTTAACATCTCTGAAGTGTCTCAACTTCTATCTCCGCAAAAATAGAGGTGGTTGAACAAAGACCCTAAGGAACCTCCCAGCTTGAACCCAAACCTCCCTGGGGCCCTGTCTTCTTCTGTAAAAGAATGTTGTTGGAATAGATGGCATCCAAAGGCTCTTGTGGTTCTGGCACTTTATGTTCTGTCTTAATATCCTGTGTTCTAAGGGCCCTCCCATCTCTGACACTCCCTGTTCTAAGGGCCCTCCCAGCTCTGACATTCCCTGTTCTAAGGGCCTTCTCAGCTCTGACACTCCCTGTTCTAAGGGCCCTCCCAGCTCTCATATTCCCTATTCTAAGGGCCTCTCAGCTCTGACATTCTCTGTTCTAAGGGGGGACCCCCCTACCTAGCTCTGACATTCCCTGTTCTTAGGGCGCTCCCAGTTCTGACATTCTCTGTTCTAAGGCCTCTCCCAGCTCTGATATTCCTTGTTCTAAGGTCTCTCCCAGTTCCGACATGTTGTATTCTACATTCTAACATTCCATATTCCAAGGTTCTGTCCAGTTCAAACCTTCTAAGTTCTATGTTCTAAGTTTCCTCCCAACTTTGAAATTCTAAGTTCCCTATTCTAATGCTCCACTCTGACTTTCTCGGTTCTAGGTTCCCCTCCTGCTCAGACCTCTCATGCTCCATGTCCCCACCCTCTAAGTTCTAAGCACCCTTTCTGCTCTGAATTCAATGATCTTGCATTTCAAAAGCCCTGCAGAGGAGAGCATGTTTAAAGCAAGATCCCCTTTTAATAGTTCATGCCCTCACCCACAACCATTTCATCTTTCATGTTCACACAGATTTTGCACAGGAGACGGACTTGAGGAGGGGTGCACTAGCCGAGCTGGGCTGCAGCCGGAAGCTTCTTACTGACTGGGCAGCACAGTCTGTGGGCACACTGAGGACAAGCAGGGCCTCGGGCAAGCAAGGGGGCTTCTGAGGGGGAAGAATTCTCCACTGGCCCCTGGCAAACAGAGCATGTCATAAATGGAAAAGCTGCTAACAGGAAGGGACAAGTCTCTGGAATTCTCAATTTCTTTAATTTCCTGAACTCTTTAAAATAAAACTATCCATTTTAGACTAGTCCCTTCCTTCTTTGTGAGGGGGATACTAAAAACTTGCAGAAATGGACATTATTGGAACTTCCTGAGGATAGGGGCCAGGAGTCTTCCTTATCGGATCAGGGGGACCCCGAGGATAGGGAAGGGGGTCTTCCCTATCAGACCAGGGCTTCCCTGAGGATAGGGATGGGGGTCTTCCCTATCAGACCAGGGGCTCCCTGAGGATAGGGGCTATGTCTGCCCCTTACAGACAGTGGTCAGGATTCTCATTTATTCTAGCTGAAATTTTAGTGTGTTATTTTCAGGTGACAAATACCAAATGAGAACAAATCCTCCTTGGCCTATCTCACTTTTCTCTATGTAATCCACAGCTCCTCGGCTCATAGAACAACGTCAGAGCTGGACAGGACTTGTGAAGTAATCCAGTCCCACCTGACATGGTGCAGAGAAGGCAGGGTGCTGTCTAGGGTTGCTCCAGGGTAGGGCCTGTCTCCCCCAAGAGCCCAGCATGGCTCCCACATCAGAGGGCACTCTCCTTGATGGCACAGACCACATTTTTGTTGTTCTTTGTAGCCACATGGCTTGGCACAGTGTCTTGCATACAGTAAGCATGTCATAAATGCTGATTCATGAAGACGAGGTACCAGGGGAGCACCGGGGCTCTTCCTACCCTTTCACGTAAATGTCACTCATCTTCTCCCCGGTGATGCTGAGGTCGTCTAAGATGACATCTTTGGTGTTCCAAATAATACATCGCAGGAGAAACCTGGTGAGAATGGGAAGGGGCAGATTAACCCAGGCCTGCTGCAGAAAGGAGGCGAGGGGCCCCAGGTGGCCTTGGAGGAGCCTGAAGGTCACAGAGCCAGAGTTCTGGGTTTCATGCCTCCCCAGACACTCAACTTATCACAGAAAAATGCTCTGACCCCAACCCCAAAGACCAGCCCCTTCAGTCTGTCCATGAAATGACCTTTTACCATAACCCCAGAATTGCCCCCATCCCCACCCTCAAAATGACCCCTAACTCTGGCTCCCAATTAATTCCTGAACTGAGAAAAAGAAAGCATTGGACAGACAGCCCAACATCCAGGCAGGGAACTGGGGGTGAGGGTCCGGAACAGAAAGTCACCTCTTGGCTTTGCGGGGGGTAATTTTAAATGGTGGTCCAGGTGTTCCAAGGGCCTTTGGAAATAGGTCAATCCACATTTGCAGCTTTCCCTGTGGAGAGAGGAGACCCCATGGAATCAGAAGGCCTCTGCAGTCCCTTCTTCCCCATGGCCTCAGACCCTGCTCTCTGATCCCACTGGACTCCACACCAACCGCCCATTCTCACTCTGCACCTTGCAATGTTCCGGCTTTCTACTGCCCCAGTGTAACAATCCCCAAACCCCAATCATAGTGTCAGTTCTTCCACACATACCCCACTTTCCTTCAACATGGAGACAAAAGACAGTTCAAGCAAAGGAAAAAAAAATGGTCCCTGGACGTAGTGAGTTCCCGTCTCGAGGCATCTTGTGTTGAGGCCAGTGCCACAAAAAGTCATTCAAAGCAACACTTTTAGACAAATAATACCCTGGGACAGACCCCAGGACACCATCAGGCCCCTTCTGAGGAGCCCATTTGTTGGGGAGGCAGTGGAGGGGAGCCCACCTGGGCTACTAAGCTCAGTTATTTCTACCTGGTGAAAGCCTGCCTGGCCCATAAAGACAGTGCAGGGGAGAGCGGCCTGGGCCAACCTCAGGGCAGTCCACAGGGGACACGGCCAACCTTCTGTGCTGTGTCCTGCTGGCAGCGGCTGAGCAGGCCTGGGCTTTGGTGACCGGGGAGCGCACCACTGGTCCTACCTGCTCAATGTCTGGCTGCAGAGGGCTGTAGAGGGACCGGCTCTCCACGTGCTCTGGAACGAGGCCCTGCTGCCTCAGAACGGCCAGTGCCAGCCGCTCTTCCACTGGGCCCAGGTGGGGATTGGCAATCTTGCCATTCTCTGACCCCAAAAAGAAAACCAGAGAAGCCCAGGACAGGGTTAGCAAGGAGCAGAGCCAGCCTGGCACTAGCAGAGTCAGTGCAGCCTACTGTCTCAGGCCAGATCACCGACTTCTTCAGGACCCAAGATATTGTGTGCAAAAGAGCAGCCAAACCCCAAAGCACAGGAAGTGCCTTCCCCACTGCCAGCCTGACCCAGTGCCTGAAACTCCACCATCAGAGCTGGGCTCACTGGGCTCAGATACTGCCCTTTTAAGGCTCCCCCTTCTCTTTCACAGTTCCACCCTTCCAGACCTCATTTCAGCTCTTCCTCCATGGAGCCCTCGCTGCCCACAGAGCTCTGGACCCAGCAAAGACCTCAGTCATCACCCCAGTCCAAACCCCTCCTCTTTTCAAATGAGCAAACAAAAGCCCAGAGAAACAAAGGGGCTCATTCATTCACAGGGCAGCTGGATGGTACAGTGGATAGAGTGTGGAGCCGGGAGTCAGGAAGACTCAGGGTTGTGAGTTCAAATCCAGCATCAGACACTTCCTAGCTGTGTGACCCTGAGCAAGTCACTTCTCCTCACTTCCTCAGTTTCCTCCTCTATAAAACGAGCTGGAAAAGGAAATGGCAAAACCACTCCAGTGTCTTTGCCAAGACGGGGTCACCAAGAGTCAGACAGAAGTGAAAAGACTGAACAACATTCATTCATGGTCACAGCTAGTTAGTGGCAGCACCAAGATTTGAACTCAGATCCCTTGCTCCCAGTCAGGCGCTCTTTCCACTGCCGTCCAAAATCAGAGGGCATCTAATCCAATCCCTCCACACACACAGGATTATCAGTTAAGGCACGAAGCGCTGGGAGATGATGCCAAGAACGAGCCAAGGCTCGGGGGCTGGGACGGAGCGGAGGCTCACCGATGTCTTCGAGGGTGACCTCTGTGTCTTGGAACACCACCCGGTCCTGGTGGTACACAGGGGCTTTGGCTTTGTTCTGTTGGCAGAACAGGTGCAGGAGCTGAGTTGGGCGGAGCTGGTCTCTCCACTGATTCGGTCCCGAACTAAGACCCAAGAAGAGATGACATGAAGATGCTTTAGAGACAGGGCCCAGGGGCAGACTGGACACATATCTACATAGACATTTCTGTCCACACACGTGTCACTCCACCCCTGTGTGTGTGGACTCTGCCCATAACACCCTTTAATGCTGACAGAAGGGCCCATGGAGAAGCTGTGGGCCATGGCAGCTCTAGGCACTTACATACAGTAGGTCTGGGGGAGACCACATCGTGCACCAAACTTGGACAGGAATCGGTTCTCCAGGTCAATGACTGTCTCCCCAATCTTCTCATCCTTAGAGAGGAGGTCATAATCATATAGCATGATCTTGAGGTCCTTCTCCAGTGGCAGGGTACAGGTCAGTTCATACACCCTGCAGGGAAGAGAGTATATCAGGGAAGGACTGGGCAAGATGACACCTCCATCATCAGCCCATGGGAATGAAGGAATTTCTCCCTCCACCAAAGGCCTTCAGCACTTACTGCTTGAACCATGCATCTAGCACTGAATTAGCCTCTACTCCAAGGTTTGGTAGGCATCACATTGCCCTAACTAGATTTGGAGCTTCCTGAGGGCAAGGATCAAGTCCTCTCTTCCTATCTCTCCTACAATGTAACCTCATCCATGGCTAAGTGCAGGCATTTCATTATGGTTTAGTAAGTGAATAAATGAATGTATGCATGAACAAATAAATTTATGAATACATGAACGAACAAAAGAATGAATAAATACAATAATGAATGGATAAATTAATTAATTGATAGTGAGATGAATGAATGAGTAGATGGGTAGGTGGATAGATGGATGGATGGATGGATGTATGGACGGGTAGGTGGATGGGTGGATGGATGGATGGGTGGATAGATGGATGGGCGGATGGGTGGGTGAGTGGATGGGTGGATGGATGGATGTGTGGATGGGTGGATGGGTAGATGGATGGATGGATGGATGGAGAGATGAGGGTAGAAGCCATCTCTTCCATCTGGATGGGTGAATGAATGAATGACTAAGCTTCTATTCTGTTTTGGGAAAAACCATAGTTACAGTCTGCTGATGAATGGAAACAAGAAAAGCATGAGAAAACCTTGATTTAGCAGAGGTATAACTAGACAAGGGCAACCAGAGCTTAACTCCCGTGATGCCAAAATTTAAAGGACGCTAATAGCGCTTGTAGCCCAGCAATACAGAGGTAGCCATGCTTAGCAGCAACTTAGAAAGAATAATTAGTCTTGCTTTTTAAAACTACCAGATTGCACTTCTTCTAGGAGGCCCCCACAACCAGCATGGTCTCTTTGTATCCCTCAGTGTCTGTCACCACATAGGGCGTTGTGCAGAGGTCTTCACACACACACACACACACACACACACACACATACACACACACACACACACACACACACACCTGAATTTGCCTTGGAAAGTCCATTTGGAAGCACATTTCCTTTCCCCAACACAAAATTAGCCAGTTAAGAGTCTGGCCCTTAGTTTCCCCACTCTCTCTCCCTCTCCAGGAGAGCCCACACACACCTTGACTCTCCCACTCCTGAGCATGAGAAGATTTGGCCATTCAATAGAATTCAAGGAACACTGATCAAAATGCCTCAGTGGCGTCTCCCTGGCCCCCTCCCTCAGCTCCTCCCTCCTCCCTGCCTCCAGCCTGGTCCCCACCTGAAGCTGCCCCCATTCCCCTCCCCACTCCCAGCTCCTCTTTGGTGGAGCCAAGCCCTCTTCACTCACTTTCCAAACACAGGTTCCAGAGTGCAGGGGATGTAGTTGTCCTGGTCATTCACGGATTTCTTCCCCACGGAAATCTTGATGTAAGGGTCACACTAGGGGACAGAACAGGTAAACGCTGGGAGGTTAACCAACATATCTTGAAAATTCCCCCTAGATAATGTGGTGTCAGGGAAGGGCCTGGACTCCGGTTCTACCTCTGATACTCTTCTGTGACCTGGGGCAAGTCACTGGACCTCTCTGGGCCTCAGTTTCCTCTCTGTACAATGAGAAATTTGGACGAGAGGGCCTCCAAGGATGTGCTCTTCATCAATACCACCACCATCATCATCACTGACTCCATCCATGCCCCTGAACTCCCTCTAGGCCCTTTCCTCCATTTCCCCCACCTGTCAGTAAAGCATAACTTCAGTTAGGAGACCGACAAGACGGTAGGGCTTAATAAGTCCTTGCTGACTGGCTGTGTGGGCCCAGCCCACGTGGGTCACAAAGGGGCCTGAGGCTGCCTGTGTAGTGAGGCACATCCCTTGTAACTAACAATACAAATGATAGCCAACATTTATCTAACACCTTAAAGTTTGCAGCACATTAATTATCTCATTTGATCTCCACAACGACCCTGGGTTTTAAGTATTAATATTATTATCCCCATTTTACATATGGGGAGACTGAGGCTGAGAAAGCCTAAGGGACTGGAGTCACACTGCTAGCAAGTGTATGAGGCAGAATTTTAACTCAGGTCCTCCTGACTCCAGGCCCAGTGCTCCATCCACTATACTGATCGCCTTATTCAGGCCAGACTTCTCAGGACACTTCTTAATAATAACTGACACTTAATAGTGCTTTGAAGTTTGCAGAAAGAGGGGGCCATTCAGTGATTCATTCGGGGTCACACAGCTAGTAAGTGTTCATTACAGAATTTGAGACTGGTCTGGCCTGACCGCACGTCCTGCTGGGACTGTCTCATCCCTGTTCCCTGCACAGCCTGCCTGTTCACCTTCTCTGAAAAATTATCCCTACTCTCCTGAACTTACCTATGCTTTCCAGCCCAGCTTTAAGGCCGCCTCCTCCCGGCAGCTCACGCCGAGGAAGGTCTCCTTCCTCTGACCTCCCAAAATTCTATTTTGTCCTGTCTTGTTTGATGAGTGACTCTTGGGTCCCCAGTTAGGCCGCAGGCTCCCCAGAGGTCAGGAAGGGCTAGATCCCATCGTCCCCTGGCTTGAGGCCCTGCTCTTGAGTGGGAACACAGGACCCGTGATGGTACCTTTCCATTGGGGTCCTTGGGCTGCAGGCCAAAAGCTCGGATGATATAAACCCGGACAAGACACTCTTGGGGCCCCTGGGCTGGCAGCTGGTGAAACTGCCTCGGGGGCAGGGTGACAGCCGGGTCATCTGGAAGGGGATAGATTTTGAACAGTCCCTGCAAAGAGACTGGGGTTAGTTCTCATCAGTACCATTAGCACCCTCCCTGTCATCTTGCTTGCCATCAGCTCCACCCCCTATCCACACCACTGAGGTCACCATTATCAGTCACACCTCCAGGATCACTGCACATGCCTCACCACACCAACCCCATTCCCACCACTACCACCATCACCAGCATCTTCATTACCATCTCTACCGCAGTCACTGACATCTAGTGTGTGTGCTTACTCTTCCCCATGAGATCAGAGATCCCCATAATAACAATACCCAACCCGTGAACCCTTAAACACAAACTCTGAAGAGTCCCAGATGTCAAAGGTGCCCCAAGGGCCTCGTTACCTTGAACTCCCCAATTACAGACGGATCTTCCGTCTCCTCCTGGGTCTTCCCCCGGTATAGTTTGAAGGTGTTACAAAAGTCAGACAGACCCTCAAAGCCTTCCACATTCTCCAACTCAGTGTCATACACCTGCCAAATATGGTGGGGAGAGAAGGGAGGGAGGAACAGAAAGAGAAGGAGAGAGAGGGAAGTGAGAAGGAAAAACAGGTAGGGAGACTCAAAGGCAGGGTGCCAATAGGAAAGAGAAATGGAGAGGAGCGGGAGAGAGAAGAGGAAGGAGGGAGAAAGGAAGGGAGAAGGGAAAAGGACAGATCAGAGAGGAAAAAGAGTTTCAGAGATTGAGGAAGAAGAAGCAAGAAAAACAAGAGGGAGGAGAAGCAATTGGAGGAAGCAGAGGGTAGGGGGGTATTCCATGTGGTTAGGGAATAGTGTTCCATTTAAGGAACTATTTTAATTATATAACGTGTGACAGTATTAAATTAGTACAAGACCCAGGCTGACTTTGATGGGGCTTTTGTACCTTTGGAGCCCACAGAGAAACCTATCTGGCTCTCCACATCCAAGTACTACCCATTCCTTAAGGTCCCACTTAAGCACCAACTCCTCCAAGAAGGCTTTCATGATAATCCCTGCCTACAGTGATCTCTTGTTTAGGCTCTGTGTAATGCAAAACTTCCTGACCATTAGGGTTAGCCAGATGGTAGTTTCCCTCTCATTTTAAGCCTTCAAGAAGAGGCTGGATAACCATCTGACCAGGGGTGCTGACCTCTAGGGATGTTGTGGAGGTTCCTCTAAGATCCTGGGTATTCTATAATTCTTACAGCCCAAACCCCATATTCTTTTTCTGTCATTCTAACCCTAATTATCTTGTGAGTGTGTAGATTTCCCATCCTCCAACTCAACTTTGAGATTTCCCCAGGGCAGGGACCATGTCTTTCCTTCATCCTCTTATCTCCCCAACTAGGTTGAACCCCAGCTTGAGCTCAAGGAATCCTCAGTGAGTTAAAGGGTTCCACAGAGGCTCAGGGCCACAAAGAAGTGCTCACCTGCAGAGTGTCAAAACCCTTCTCCAGGTAGGATCTACATTTTTCATTCTCTCCCACTGAAGCATAGAATTTACTCCACCAATCGACAAACTCCTCCTCCTGAACAAGGGACCAGGTTTGGGGGGTGGGGAGAGAGAAAAAATGGCTCAGGAAAAAGAACATGCCAAGTTGAGTTTTCAGTCCTGCTCTAAGGAAGACCATGGAGCTAGAAAACTCACCCCCTCTGAGAAGCCCTACCTGATAACAACTGCCTCCACTGACATAAGGCTTTATCAGCTCCAGAATCCTAGTAAATGACAGACTTGTCACATGTCTTCTTGACCAAATCCACCTCCTACCTCAAACTGCCCACTCTCCTAGAGATTCCAGATTCTCTCAGCACCACATTCTACTCAAGCAATGTCAGCTTATATTTCATGGCGCCATATTAGTTGTACTCACAGATCACCAATTTAGAACCCCATGAAAGATGCATGGCTTAATCTCCGAGACAGACTAGGAGCTCCCAAAATGATAATAATATCTATCATTTATAAGGTACCTACTATGTGCCAGACATTGTGCTAAGCACTTTCTAAAGATGGTCTCATTTGATCCTCATAACACTCCTGCAAGATAAATGCTATCACTAGTCTCATTTTACAGATGAGGAAACTGAGTCAAACAGAGGTTAAGTAACTTAGCACAATGCCTGCAGGACACATAGTAGGTTTTTAATAAATTCTAGATGACGGATTGGCTGACTGGGTATTCCAGGATCTTCTTCTAAACTGATCCCCAGCATTCCCAAGGTCATGTCCAAAGGTAGGGAGTGGAAGCAACCAGGTGGACCAGGGAGCCACCAATAGAAGAGGGTCCCCCTCACACAGTCCCAGGAAAGGAGGGACAGGGGAATCTACAGGGAGTATCTCTGCCCCACTCACCAGAAGGGTCTTCTGCAGCACCAAAGAAACAACAAGAGACTTAGGCAGTTAGGTTTGGAGCTGGGGGCTGTGCCTGAGCAGCCCCCAAGGTTACAATGCAAGAGAAGACTGTAGCTCTGGGGTCAAGAGTCAGTTACAAACATGCGCTAAACCACACGCATAAATGGGCACATTAGAGCATGCAGACAGAAACACATACGTACAGATAAGTGCATTGAGACAAGTGAAGCACACACGCCCCTCTCAGAGCCTCACCTTCTAGGAATAACTAGGAACTTTTTTGACCCGGATCTAAAATGGGGGGGCAGGGAATAGCATGATGAGGTGGGAGAAGGGTCCCAGGGAGTAGTATGCTGGAGGAGAGGCTGGCCCATCTCCCCTGTCTCACCTCCACCATCCTTTATGCCTGCTTCCTCACCCTCTCCAAATCCCCAAAGGAAAAGCTAAGGCTCAGAGGAGAGGAGCCCTCTTACTACCACACAACTCTGCCGTAGAGGAGGTGGGATTCAAGCGCAGCTCCTCCAACAAAGATTGTATATGTGTGTGTTTGTGTGCATGTGTATGTGTGTTACATGTGTGTATACATATGTGTGTATATACATACACATACATATACATCCACACATTTATATACATACCTATTTATGCATGTATAAATGTATATGTATTGTACATGCATGCATGTGTTCTGTACACACTGTGTGTACATTGGGGGCTTATCTGTACATGCATGTACTCAAATAAGAAAGTTGTCCGTATATCGATCAGTACATATACAGAGAACTATTAACATCTGCTCACATCAACACACAAAAATACACATGTCCCCACCCCCAAAGAACACTGGCCAAGCAACCACGGCCACCTGTGCACACACACAAATATGTACGCAGACACATATAGACAGGCAGACCATCACAGGTCCATAACTGGACACTCCTTTGATTTCACAAAGGTCTGTATTAGCCCACACACCCCCCATCCAGGGATAGTCACCTTTGACGAGTGATTCCCAATACAGGGAAAACAGTCACCGCGGGGGGCCGTCTCGCTGACTGACCCAGTCCAAACAATGGGCACATACAGTGAATAAATTGTGCATTGAGCACATATATAAATATTTTAAAAATATCTGTAGCTGTGCTTCAGCTCCCCTGGTAGAATGCAAACTTCCTGAGGGCAGGACCTGTTTTTCCTCTCCTTTCTTACTGAATGCCCAGTGCCTTGGACGTAGCAAGCTTGTTGAATTCAATGTGTGTTGAATCAAAGTGAACTCAGTATTACAGGATGGTAGATTTAAAGCTGGTAGGGACAGTGCAGGCCATCTCATCCAACTCCTAATTACCTGTGAGATCCCTTCACTTCCTGGGCCCTCTGTTCCATCCTCCTCCCTCTTTACCCTTCTCTCTTCCTGCCTTTCTTCTACTCTCCATCCACCATCTTTGGCAGATGTTTGACGCTAAAACCAACAAAGTGAAGTGATTTGCCCAAGATCACCCAGGGAGCAGGATTTGAACCCAGGCCTTAAGGCTCTAGACCTAGTGCTCCCTCCACTATGCCACAAATACTAATAATACAACCATCATGTGAGGGTCCCCAACATCCTTGGACATTAAACAGGGATTCTCAACCATGGAAATGTCGGACTCGAGGTCCATCCCCAAGCCAGGTGCTTGCCTTTCCACCAGCTGTAGGCACAGACTCCTCTTGCCCTCCAAAAGTCTCTGTTGACATTATCACTCTCTCTCTTTGCCTTTGCTCCATCTTCCAACCAGCAGGAGCTGGGAAGATTAGCCTTTTAAGCCAAAACACTTGGTTACCACGAACAGTTTCAAGGGAAGGTGGCAAAAAGCGAAGAGGGAAGACTGAAGCCTAAACATCTGAGGACTTTCTTGGTCTTGGTCTATCCCCCCAAGGGGAATCAGTGAACTTGAGTCTGGAGAACTCCAGAATGGGAGGTGGAGAAGAGATGGGCCTGTTGGGTGGGGAGTGGCAGAGAAGAGGCAAAACCAAATGATGAGCCCCTAAAACTCAGGTCATGGCCCAGCATCCTGAGAAACACAAAACGCTTCCAACCCCTCCTTATAAACATAAATACTGACTGGCTTCAAACACTGTTGAAGAGAACCAAGATTAGATTTGTGCTGCTTTAATAAATGTTTACAGACTGAGGCCAAGACTTGAGAGAAATCAAAGGAAGCTGAAAAGAGGCAGATTTTTACTTGATATGAAATGTAGCCAGTCCCAGAGAGCCCCATGCCAATGAGCTTTGGGACTGGGATTACATAAGGAAAACCTTCCTTCCAAAGTGCAATGGGCTGCCTCCCCCATCAGAGCGTAAGCTCATTGAGAGTAGGGAATATCTTTCTCCTCTTTTTCTCTCTCCAACTTTTAGCTCAGTACCTGGCCTATACGAGGCGATAAATAAAGGTTTATTGATGGATCGATTACCTCAAGAGATGGGGTTGGGGAGGTCTCCCTTCTTGGAGAGCATCAGGCAGAGGCTGGGTGAGCACTTGTTGAGAGGGGGTGTTGTAATGGGGACTATTTTGGAATACGGTTTGGAGCGGATGCCCCTGAGGGCCCTTTCAACAACACTCCTTACCCTTTGAGAAAGACCAAAAGGACTAAATTGATTTAAATGGTTAAATGAGCATAATCCTCAAGTTAAGAAGTGTAGCCAAAAGACACTAGTTTCCCATTTTTGTTCATGGGGATAGGGATGAAAATACATTCTATCGAAAAGGCTTCGCTGGGTAGGGAGCTCACACAGTATTGCAATGGGCATTTTTTAACTACCTAAGAGAACCAAGTGCTTTCCAGTGACTCCGAGGCTGCCACGGTCAAGCCTTCTCTCTCTCTTAAAGCAGATCCCCTAAAGGTCTCTAGTGAGCCTACTTCGATTTCTGTGCGTAGGGAAAGGTGTCAAACCTGCATTTCTTTACAGAGATTCTACGTCTCCAGCTTTCACTGAACCGTAGACTTGGAGCTGGTAGAGACCTTTGTAAGGCGTCTGGTCCAAACCCCTCCACTTGCGGAGGAGTGAAAGTGATTTACTCAAGGTAACAAAAAGAGTAAGCATCCCAGAAGGGATTTGAACCCAGCTCCCCCGACACCCAATTCAAAGTTCTCAATTCTCCCCCTTTCCCATAGGAGACTTTTTTCTTCAGCTGCCATGATTGATGGCGTGTGATGGAGCTCCACCTGGAGCGGAGCGCTGCCCACCCCCAACAGCTGATGAGAACGGCAAGCAGAGCTCCTTCGTCCTTGAGGCCAGACCCAAAGAGAAGGGGGTCTGGACTGGAGCGGGAACGAACAGCTTCCTGCCCACAAGGGTGGTAAAAGACACTGAGATATTTAACAGAAGGGATCCAAGGCATTTCTTCCAGGAGCGTCATGGAAAGAGCATGACTTTGACGTCACACTCACTGTGCTAAAGGCTTTACGATTATGGTCGGACTCTCACAGCAGCCCTAGGAGGTTGGTGCTGTGATTGTCCCTCCTTTTAGTTCCAACTGTAAGGATATTGGTTGTCCGCCCCACCCCCACCCCCAATCCAGCCTCACTTTGCCTTTCTACAGCTTCTCCCAGGTGCTACTGGTTCTGGCCTCTAGGATCAAGCAGAAAAAAGAAAGTTAAGCCCTCTTTCGTGCGCCCCAGGTTAGAACCCTGGCTGCCGAGGCCCCTTTCCACGTTGGGATTCAATGTTCTGTGATTCTGTGGCCTTTTCTCCAGGACAATGCTAAAAATCTCAGCTTGCCATCCCCGAGCCCGGCTTTGTCTTCAGGACGAATGTTAGTCGCCTGGTGCCCTGATCAAGCCCCCAAAGTGCCTGAATTCTCGAAAAGAGGGAGCGAGTGTTCTGTCTCTGGGACGGGATCGGGATCGGTGGAGCGAGCGTGGAAGCAGGGGGAAGGACAGGATGACCCTTCCTGGCCCCTTCCAGCCCAAAGCTCTAGAATTCTCTTCTCGAGGAGGCAGGGGTGGGGAATGGGGGTGAGGAGTTCAGGCCAGCTTCTCCCCATCGGGGTCTGGGGCTCCTGCCAGGCGACAGTCTCACCCTGAGCCATCCCCCCTGCGGGGTGTGCTAGGAGAGAGGGGGTGCCCCCCCCAGGAGACCACAAGAATGTTTGGGGGGAGAGCTCGGGGGGAGGGGCAGGCGCCCGGAGCCTGCTCCAGCCTCCAACAGCAGGGATCCAATGTCGGCATCGACTCCAGCAGCTCAGAACAGGAGAGACCGTAAAGTATGCGCCCTGCATTATTCCAAATAGCTTACAGACCCGGGCTCGGGTTCCCTCCCCTCCCCTCCTGCTCCCTCCACTTGTCATCTGATGGAGGCTTCGCATTTGCCACAGATGATTCACCCAAGACCGGGCCAGATTACAAGCCACGATAGGCAGAGGGGGCACGCTGAGCGGGCCAAGCCACCGAACCGGAGGATCTTTGGGAAAGCCAGCTCGGGCGCTTTCAAGTGCTCTGACTGAGGCCACCGCGGCCGAAGCGAGGTTTGAAAGGGACCCCCTTTAATGAGCAGATAAGAACCCTCCCTGCTCATCGGGCATATGTCGGTGCGTTCGGAGAGTGCGAGCCTCAGGCTCAGGAAGGACTGGGTTCGAATTCTACCACCCCCCTTCACTGACTGTGGCTGGCTGAACCTCTCGATGCCCCCGAGGGATTCTCAAGGTTCTAAATTACTGCTGAGTTGCTGATATGCATCACTGGAAGGAATTTCCACGCTGGGGCTCACTTTCACTGACGCAACCCCAAGTCTAGACTAAAAAGTGCTGTTGGGTGCCGCCAAAAGGCTGCACGATACCTGCTTCTCCCCAACACTCCTTCCATCTTTGGGGCTGTTACAATGAAGGCACAAGACTTTTTTTTTCAGTCTTCGGAAGATCACCGTAATGTCTCTCCTATAGATCAAGGCCAGGCTGGGCACTGGCCATATTTTCTCTAATTCCAAATTAGTTGGCTCTGAATTAATGACATTTGGATGTCAACATTGTTGTTGTTCAGTCCTGACTCTTTGTGACCCTGTTTGGGGTTTTCTTGGCAAAGATACTGGAGTGGTTTGCCATTTCCTTCTCCAGCTCATTTTATGGATGAGGAAACTGAGGCAAACAGGGCTAAGTGACTTGCCCAGGGTCACACAGTTAAGTGTCTCAGGCCAGACTCAAACTAAGGGCAACAAGTCTTCCTGATTCCAAGCCCAAGGTGCTATCCATTTTGAATTGATAATGGATGACCTGCTGAAACCAAGCCTTGCTTAAAACATTTAGCAAGGGATCGTTGTTAGAAAAAGTGTTTTCTCATCCACCACCATCCCCCCAAAAAGAGACTGTGACACAGGAAGCAATGAGATACACCAAATGGGTGGTTCTGGAATTGAAGAGAGGAAGATGTGGGTTCCAGTTCTAAGTCCAGCACCTTGTACCTGTGTGACCTGGGAGAAGTCACTTATAAAGTCCAAGCCTTGGTTACCTCATATGTAAAGGGGGGTGACCTTTAAGTCCCTCCTAGCTCTAAATGTGTGATTCCTGAGATCAATAACAGATGTGCCAACAGGAACCCTTACAAAGAAGGTAAACAGAAAGAGGAAGGTGGAGGTGGTGGCCTTCTCCAGGAAGCCCTCCTGGATTGACTCTATCCATTCTCCACCCCATTTGGACTGCTGACCAGTGGCACCCCCTCTCATGGCCCTTTTGTGTCATTGTTGTGTCTCTGTGGGCTCCAGCCTTGTCTGGCATGCCTACTCTATCAGGTCGGGGACCTCCGGGAAAATAGAAACCCATGTGTCCCCCAGCAAACAGGCAGTACCCGAGAGTCCAGACATGTCCTACTTTGCTTAACTTCAGGGACCGATTCTTCTGAGAGACCGTGGATGAGTCATAACATGATAATCATGCGATCACCAAGCATCTCCCACACACCTACTATGGACCAGAGGTACAAAGAATCAAACAGTTCCTTCCCTGGGAATCTCACATTCTGTTGGGGATATACAGACATAAGTACATATTTTTAAAAAATCAAATGTAAGCTCCCTGAGGCCAGGGACTGTTTTTATTGTATTTCCATGAAAGCCTTTGCCCCTTAAGCCCAGATGCAAAGGCCAGTGAATCCCCCTTTCAGCTCTGGTTCCACAATCTTGGCCCACAAAAGAGTTGACCCAGAATAGGGTGTGATTGATTCTGAGCCTGATACCAGCCTCACATCCTCCAGGAGAGAGAGAAGGAGCCAGGGGTCTGGGGAGTGGGAAAGGAAGGGAGGGATGTAAGCTGAGAAAACATGCTTGCTCCTGTCAAAGTGTGCCCCCATCTTTCTGTGCTAGCCCCCCACAGCATGCATGTGCCCCCACCTCAAGCCCATGGCCGTGACAACAGCTCCCTCAAGATTGGGGCAGAGGTGCAGGGTTGGAGGGGACTATGAGGAGGCCGGAGAGATTGACTCTGGACAAAGGCCCCAAGAACTGCCCCTTCTGAGAAATCCTTCCAAATCTGCAGCTGCCTCTGTGGCCTAAGGCACTCACTGACCCGCTGTTCCCCTGCTGGTCCTGATTAATGTGCTTCTAGAGACACAGAGAGACCCATGGAGGGAGCACCAGACTTAGTTTCTGAAAACCACAGCCTCAGAGCTCTGTGTTCTTACTCACAGGCCATGAGATGAGCCCAGGTACATCATGGGCTCTGAGTTCTACAGCTGAAAGGGACCTCAGAGGCCATAAGAACTTCATTTGACAAAGAGGGAAACTCAGCCCTGAGAGAGGAAGCAACTGCCACAGGTCATGTGGGTGGTGAAAAACAAATCTGAACAAATCAAGGGTTCTTTTCACTGAACCATGTGGTTTTATGTTTCCAGACTTTGTCTACTGATTCCTCATCTAAAATGAGAATGAGGGGCCGTTAGGTGGTGCAGTGGATAGAGCACCAGCCCTCATCAGCTCAAATCCAGCCTCAGACACTTACTAGCTGTGTGACCCTGGGCAAGTCATTTAATCCCAACTGCCCTCCCCCCCAAAAAAAATTAAGGTAAGCGCTATCTATCTCTCCTAGGGTCCTAAGGAGGGAAGTACTTCATGAACAGGAAAGGGCTATAAAGATGGGAAGTATCTATGATCATTATTTTTATTATTATTCATTATATAATAATTATATCATTTATATTATTATTATAATTTTGTCTCTTATTATAGGATTCATCTATAAGTCTATCTGTCCTGTCTCTGCCATCAGACTGGAAGGATCACCAAGAGAAGGGAGCCCACCTACCCCATCAGACGGGCAACTCCCCAAGGGCTAGGGTCCCATCCCTCCCTCCAATGTCCTGACTACCCTGGGGCTTGATCAGGGTCTAGATATGGGACTAAGGAGAAAGGGGCTCTGATGAAATTAGAATTTGTCCAAAGGCATTCACCCCAGTCCCTAAGAATCCCACCAAGGACATCCATCCACCATGCTTGCCAGGAAGAAAGAAAAGCTGCTGAAAGCAGGGGAGGTTGGTGGTCCTTGTCCCTTCTAGTGACCCCCTCTTCCCTTCCATGTCCCTGTCCAGTCAACTCTCCATTACCAGCTAGGTCATCTGAGAGGCCACCAAGTAGCAAGAAGATGGACTCTGACTGTAAAGCTAAAGGGCCTGAATTAGCCTTCTGGCCCCAATACTTGCTGGATGACTCCTAAATTGTCAGGGCTGGAAAGGACATTTAGGAGGCCAGTGTCAAAGGTGGGATTGGAGCCCAGGTCTCCTGATTCCTGAGCCAGTGATCTTCACACTGGACTGTGTGTCTCTCTACTTCTAAGCCTCAACATCCTCATCTGTAAAATTCTGATAATGACATTTGTGTGACCCACCCTCACAAGGTTGTTATGGAAGAATTATTAATAAATTAGTACATTAGTAGAATGAAACTTCTCAAGGACAAGGACTGTTTCATTTTTTTTGTCTTGTATTTCCAGCATGCAGCCCAGTGCCTGGCTCATAGTAGGAGCTTTAACATATTTGATGAATTGCCAGATTGAGGAAAATCCCTTGTAATCTAAGAAGCACCAAATAAACAAATTGTTATTATCTTCATCTGCATCTTGGTCTTCCCAGCTGTCAAGGTCTGATTCTAGCTGGGCCCCCGAGACCTCTCAAGGCATCTTGCCTCAGTGGTAAGGGCTCAGGGTCTATAGACCCATTGTGATGCCATTCTGAGCAAAGCATCAAATACCACAGACATGCTGCCAGGGAGATTTACTGCAGAACCAACTCTGAATGCTCTAAAGACTGACCTCGACTTGGGGGCTCATCCATGTTTTGAGTCCTTCTTACTACTGCACAGATAATTGAGAGTTGACTGAGCTCTGTTGGGCCTTAGGGAGCACCCAAACCCATTCTCCTCCCCCACCAAAAAAAAGGGTTAACAATACCTACATGGACACCCGATGAAGAAGACGCCAAGTTAATGGGGGCTGAGCCAATCATACCGTCTGCAAGCTACAAATTAAACAGGTAAGTTAGCAATGGAGTTAGAAAGACCTGCCCTGGGGACCAGAGCAGCCTTGGAAAAAGCAGGACTTATCCTCTCTTCCCTCCTCCCCAACAGGCATCCCCTGGGCCAGCTATGCTGGTCTCTTCACGCACACAACACGTTCATTCCCATGCTCCAGGATCCAGTCTGGTTTAATACATGTCATGACCTGTACTTAAAGTAGCTTCATGTGTGTCTCCCCCATTAGAATGCACACTCCTTGAGGGCAGGACCTGTTTTGGCCTTCCTTTGTAAGCTAGCACTTAGCCAGGGCCAGAAAACACTTTTAAAATGTCATTTAGCTGTTTGATTTAATGGAAGGAAGAAAGAAAATGAGCATTTAGTAAGCGCCCATTATGTGCCAGACACTAGACTAAACATTCTACAAATATGATCCCATTTGATCCTCATAACAATCCTGCAAGGTTCATATTATTATGATCCCCATTTTATGTATGAGGAAATTGATTCGATTATATTGTACATATTGAACAGAGGTTAAGTGACTTGCCCAGGGTCACACAGTTAGTAAGTGTTTAAGGCCAGATTTGAACTTGGGTCTTCCTGGCTCCATGTCCAGTGCCCTATGCACTATGGCACCACCTAGCTGCCTTTAAAGTTAGGAAGATCTTAGTTTCTTGGTTTATTAATTCATCCATATTAATATAATAACAGTTAGCCCATACAATAAGATAGCTTGCTTTTATCAAGGGCACTGAGGTTTGCAAAGTAATTTATAACATAATCTCATTGGAACCTCAACAATCTCAACCTGTGAGGTTGTTCCCCACTTTACAGATGAAGAAACTGAAGCAGACCTAGGTTAAATGACTTGCTCAGGGTCCCATTGCAGAATTTGAACTCAAGTCTGATTCTAGGCCAACGATCTACCCACAGCACCACCCAGCTCTCACCGCCTCCAAAACCCCTAGCTATGTCCTAGGCCTAGAGCCTGCCTAGACCAGACCCCCTCATTTTACAAATGAGGGAATTGAGGCCTGGGGAACTGATGGAAGATCTCAGAGCAACAAAGATTCAGAGAAGGTGTCTGAGCTGGGTTTCTGCTGACTCTAAGCCCAGGGTTCTCTTCAGTACATTCCACTTCCCATCCGGCAGCAAAGTGAATTCTTTATCCTGACCTGAGTCACTAAAAAAAAAAAAATAATAAAACACTACCAAGGGGAGGAAGATGCTCCTTCCACCTACCAGCTGCTTCCCAAAACCTGGTCCTGGACAGGCCATCCCCAACTCTCCCTGGATGAAATGTTCTGGAGTGCAGCATGGTTTGGAAGGAAAAGACTCCCTCGGCATGGAGAGCGCTGGATCCATGGGCCAAGATTTGTAGCTAGAATCCTGATATGGGCCAAGGGATGGCTTTTGCCCCCAAACACTGGGATCTGGGGACCCTCCTGGGAGATGGAAGAAGGGAGGGGAAGACAAGTCTCATGACATTCTTCTCCCTGACAGGGAGTGGCCCAGACGCATTGGGGTGGGAAGGTATCACCCACTGCTGAGTTCAGGCTGGAGAGAGAAGCAGGGAGGGCTTGGAGAAGCTCAGACTGGCAGAGCTGGACGATACTCAATCCCCTGGTCTCCCCTGCCCCACATTCATTTCACAGAGGAAGAAACTAAGGCTAAGAAAAGTGAAAGAATTTGCTTAAATAAGCGAAGCAATTAGTTCATTGAGTTTAGAACTGCAAGGTACCTTAGAGATGGTCTAAACCATTGGGGGAGGGAGGGTCTGGACCCCTCTGGCAATCTAGTGGAGCCAGGACCCCTTCTCAGAGTCATACTTCTAATTGAACGAAATAAAATACATAGGAGTACAAAGGAAGCCAGTCATATTGAAATCCAGTCATCAACACAAGCTCCTGGACCGCTTAAGAGCCTCTGGTCTAGCTATGGGGAACCTGTGGTCTAATTCAATCTTCTCATTTCATAGTGAGAGATCAAAATCTTGGAGAGAGCACAGGAGATGTCCAGCATTACAGAGTTAATAAATGAAAGCTTTCAGATGAGTCAATGAGGGAATTCAGGCAGTATTTGGGGGGCCTGTGAGGACCCAGAGAGGAGGTGTGGGATAGTAGAAGGAGCATGAGTTTGGCAATCAGGGAACTTGGGTGCCAGACCCAGATCTACTCCTGAGTGACCTGAGGAACCACTTAAGCTCTCCAACATCTGTAAGATGAAGGAAGCAAGCAGTGCAGTCCATTGGAAAGAGCACTAAGTTTGAAGATGAACTGGGTTCAGATCCTGCCTCTGATGCCTGCTCCCCTGAATGACCTTAGACATGTCAATAAATCCCCCTGAGCCTCAGTTTCCATTGCCTATAAAATGAGATGGGACTAGAAAAGATGAGGACTCTCTCTCCCTCTCTCTCCCTTTCTCTGTCTCTCTCTCCCTCTTCTCTCTATCTCTGTCTCTCTCTGTGTCTCTGTCTCTCTCTGTCTCTCCCCCTCTCCCCCTCCCTCCCTTCCTCCTTCTCCCTCTCCCTTTCTCTCTCTGTCTCTCTCTGTCTGTCTTTCTCTCTCTCTCTCCCTCCCGCCCTCCCTCTCCTTCTTCCTCTGTCTCTCTCTCCTTTTCCCTCTTCTCTCTCTCCCTCTCTCCCTCTCTCCTCCTGTCATTCAAATTTGGGCTCTGTCCCAAATTGTCTGAGTGACTTGGACACATCCCCAGCCTCACTTTCCTGTCTGTAATGGAATGTCCTGGAGGTCCTTCCAGAGTAGTAACCCTAAAGGTAGTTAAGGGAGGAGTGTGCCTGTCAAACCTCAGGGACTGGACTAGATCATAATAATGACATATCCCTTTAGGGTGGGGGCTTTAGGTGAGGGCTTTACATAGTGTCTCCTTTGATGCTGCTATAAAAACCCATTTTACAGAGGAGCAAGCTGAGGTTCATTAAGTGATTTGCCCAGGGTCACACAGCTTGATGGAATTGGAAAGACCTGAATTCAAATGTGACCTAGGATAATTATTGACCCTGGGCAAATCACTTAACCTCCGTGTCTTCACCTGTAAAATGGAGATAACAGCCCCTACCTCCCCAGGTGGCTGTGAGAGCAAATGAGGCGGTATATGTACAATGCCTTTCCATCCTGGTTACTAAGACCCCCTGAGGTGCTCCCAGAAGAGCTGGAATCCCCGGCAGGAAGGTTTTAGGGGTGGAGGGTTTGTGGGTCAAAAGCTGTCCTCGATCTCAGATCTGGAGCGGGGAGTGACCTAAGAGGCCATTTAGCACAACCCTTCCGTTTTACAGATAAGGAAACTGAGGCCAGGGATGTAAAATGCCCAAAGTCCCAGAGGCAGTGAGGATCCGGGGGAGGATCAGTCAGGGATGCAGGAGCTCACGGTCCCTTCCAGCAGAGTGACCACAGAGGCTGGGCTGCCCAGCCGGCTCCACCCTGCCCCACCCACCTCCGCCTCCAGCCCCTGAGCAAGCCTCCGCGTTTGGGCTGAATTTTGTCATGCTTTCCTTTTTTAAGGGAGGCCAGAGACAGGAGAAGGTCACGGGAAAAGGAGAGGAAGGAAAGAAATAGAACTAAACACAGGGCTGACAAAGGTCCAGGCCAACTTCCGAAATTACACGTTCCCGTTTGGGATTCAGGAAGGGGCTGGATGTAATGGGGTCTGGGCAAGAGCAGGTGAGCGCTGGCTGCGCTACTGGAACTGTCTCGAGAGGGAATCATCCCACTCTGGCAGGAATCTGGGGACCAGCCCAGCCCACCCCAGCCTAAACAGTAGTCCCCTCTACAGCGTTCTTCAATGGAGTGGAAACTCCCCGAGGGCAGGAGCTGCTTCAACGTTATTTCTGTAAACCCAGCACCAGTCACAGAGCCTGGCACATAGCGGGCATTGTCCTCTCTTTCTCCCTTCTACTCTACAGCGGCAGGGCGGAGGACGGTTCAAGAAGACTTGATGCTTAATTATTTCTTGAGTTAGGAATGAAGACGGGTGAGAGTCCTCTCCTCCCACCCCCAGACTCCCCAGTGTCTGCTCAGATGAGATGCAGTGAAGTAGTCAGCGTAAATAATCTCCCTTGCCCACTCCAGAAGCCTCCCTTCCCATCCCTCTACTCCTGCTTCCTCCCTTCTGACTTCTCAAGGGCTGTACAAACCCCTCCGCTGCAGCTCGGCCCAGCTCCCTGTCTGGGCGTGTGGAGGGGATCTGCTGGCGCCAGCGGGGACAGGGGCGCGGCCAGCACGGGAACTGTCTGCCCACCACATCTAACTGGGACTCTGGTCGGGATGCTGAGGGGAGGGCTCTTGCCAGGACATTCTAGGAGCCCCACCCCAGGCCTTCGGGGCTTGCACTAATAGAACTTAATGAAGAGCAGGCCCGGGGCGGGGGGGGGGGAAGGAAAAGGGGGGGAGGGGTCACCCAGACATACTGCTAGAGAACACCCCACTGCCTTCCCCCCACTGTCACTGGGGAGACCGCCCGAGGCTCAGAAAGTTCCAAGGACACAGAAAGAAAGACCGCTTCGGGGAAAAATGTTGAACTCTGTGTGTGCACGTTTGGCTGTGTTTCTATGGGTGTGTGTGTGTGTATACATCTTATTCCTCATCTCCGTCAAGACAAAGGATCACAGTTCTACAAGAGGTTTCGGAAGCCATCATGAGTCCAACCTCCTCCTTTTATATATGCCAGTATTGAGGGACAAAGATTAAATGATTTGCCCGAGGGCACATACTGCATCTAGAACTGGGAGGAGTGTTAGAAGCCATAGTCTGACTCACTCATTTAACAGATGAAAAATCTGTAGCCCAATGAGGAATGATTTGGCCAAAGCTGATGTCATGTCAAAGGTGAGATTTGAAAGGAGGTCCTTTGCGCCTCCATAACCAGTGCTTTTTCCACTATTCCAGGCTGCTAGAGTCAGGGCACAACATGGTCTGGAACTCCAACTCTGAGTTATTAGCAAATTCTAAAGAGCTCTGGGGCGCCCGGTCTCTCTCTCTCTCTCTCTCTCTCTCTCTCTCTCTCTCTCTCTCTCTCTCTCTCTCAAAACATGGAGGAAACACTTAAGATTGGCTATATCACCAATCACACTCATCAAGGATTTGCCATTAAAGAATTAGGTCTAAAATTTTGAACCCCATTCTACAGGTATTAATGAGCAAAGTGCCAACAGGTCTTTGTCACAAAATGAATTGATGGAACTCACCCTGAGGATCCAAGGAAATTTAAAAAAAAATCACTTGTGTTATAAATGTTACAGTTAATATTTACAAGTGGCCATTCTTCACAATAATCACAATAAGCCCTAAATCCTTTCAGAAAAGATCCCAGCCAAACTATGAATAAGATTAAATGAGCATCATTGAATAAAGTTAAACAAGGAACTGACTTTCCCAGAGCATGCGGACAATCGACCTCTTTTAGGAAATTAAGTGGATAATGTTGACATTACCCCCCAAATGAGATGGGATAGCCTCTGATTTGACTATATGCCAATGGTATGAGCGCTGGGGATTAAAGACAGGGCAAGAATCAGTCACTCTCCCTATTCTAGAAATATTTTCTGAGCTTCAATTTAAACTAGAATGCTTTCTGGAGTTATTCTAGAGGGTAGACCGAAGGATGGGCATGAAATGCAGGCAGAGATCATAGCAAGCACTGAAGATTCTGCCTAGTTACTCTGACAAATCCTCAGACAGCATGGACTCAAGCTCCTTCACCATCCTGGTTGACATCTTCAGACACTTTCCAGCTCATCAATGTTTTATGGCTTCCAGAAGCGAACACAGGACCCCAGATGTGGTCTGACCAGTCCAGAGTCAGAGGGACTGTGGCGCCCTTGGCTCATAAGAGCGTCTTCCTGGACATTAGACCTCTCTTAGTGTAGCCCAAGCTCATGCCAGCTTTTGGTCACTCTATCACACCAAGCCCATTCTTTGCCTCTCATCCCTAATGCCTAAAGCATTGCCTGGAGTATAGTAGGGCTTTAAAAAAAAAAACAAAACACTTGTTGGTTGACCAGTTCATTTTTGAGCTTACAATCCACTAAAACCCCAAGTTTCTTCTCAGACAACCTGGTACTTAACAACTTCTCCCTCCATTTTGTGAAATTGATTTCTAAAAACCCAAGTATAGAACCTTACTTTTCCCCTTGTGATCTTATCTTCTTCAGTTTAGCTCAAGGTACTCTCCTGTCAAGATCCTTTGGGATCCTGCCTTTTTGTCAGCAATCTTTTCCAGTTCCATGTCATCTGAAAATTTGACAATCTATGCCTTTATTCCAATTCATTGACAGCAATCTTTAAAAGCTCCTTTTTTGACAGATGGGGAAACTGACACCCAACCAAGGGAGTAAATGACAGAGCCAGGATATGAATCTGGGTTCATTGACTCTGAGTCCAGTGCTCTTTCCTCTAAACCAGCGGTTCTCAACCTGTGGGTTATGTTCAATTTGTAACAATGAAAATACATCCTGCATATCAGATAGATTCATAACAGTAGCGAAATTACAGTTATGAAGTAGCAATGAAAGTAATTTTATGGTTGGGGGTCACCACAACATGAGGAACTATATTACAGGGTCACGGCATTAGGAAGGTTGAGAACCACTGCTCTAAACAATGCTGCCTCTCAAGGGGGGGAGGCATACTTTTGACCTTGGCAATGGCATATACATCTCTGAGTACTTGGCACCATTTCTCTATCTTTTCTGTCTCTGTTTATAACAGCGTGGGAACCTTTTCCATGGCTAACACTGGCACCTTCCATTAAGTTTTCTCCAACCATTCCAGCCTGTAGTGATGTCTCCCTAACTTAACTATTTCTAACTATTTCATGAAACACCCAGATTGGGAAATACTTCAAACAATCAATATGCCCTTTCCTTGTTTCCTTTGCTGCCTATGGCACAGACTGGATATATAACACTACTCAATAAGTCTTCATGTGTTTGACTGATAGACTGAGAATAGGCTTAAAGTCCATATCTTAAAGCACCTGGCCAAGATCCAAAAAAGATCTCAACAGAAGAAATGCCACATCTGGCATGTCCCTGAGAGGCAGAATCTGATGATGGAGATGTGGCGGATGGTAGTGATTATGGAGATGGGGGTGATAATAGTAGGGGAGGTGGAGAAATGGTGGTGACGGCATTGATGGTCATCACAACAGCAGTAGTGGTTATGGCGATGACGGTGACAGCAATAGTGATGGCGGTGATGGCAATGGTGGGGGTGGCAATGGTGGGGATTAATAGTCCCAGAGCAGGTTCTCAATCATTTAAATTGAACGATAGAGACGGTGCTGATTATGCTGTTATTATCCAAGCCACTCCAAACACTGCCTCATGTTGGGGACAGAAATAGGAACTGACCCATGATTTCACTAGTATGAGGAACTCCCAGGTGAGGAAACTCCCTCTACTAAGGTAGGTTGGCACAACATGGTCTTAGACAGTTGTGTAAACTCAGTACTGAGAGGTTACGCTCAGGATCACACAGCCAGTATGGATCAGAAGCTGGGATTGAATACAAGTCTTCCTGGCTTTGAGGCTGGCCCTCTATGCGTACTTCAAAATCAAATGAAAGATGGTCCTTGCCCTCAAAGGTTTACATTCTACTGGTACGATATAACATGTAAATAGGTGTATAGTGTGTCCTTAGTGCTTCAGCAGCTTAAAACTATATTTATAAGACTTAGGGTACATCCTGGATGCAAGATGATTTGAGAAAGAAGAGAGTACTAACAACTAGAATGGTCAAGGAAGACTTCCTGTAGGAGGCGGCACCTTCTCTGGGATAGCAAGATGTAAAGGTGTGAAGAGAGGGCATTCTAGCCAACGGAGATGTTGGGATGGTGGTCATGGTGGTCATGGAAACAGTGAGGTTGCTGATTAATAACCATAGTAGGTTCTCACCAAGTGGTGGGTTTTTTTAGCTGAATTGATTGTGGTGATTTGGGTGATGATGGTTTGGATAGAGATAGGGGTGATGATGACAGTGATGATGATGGTGATGATGATGATGACAGTAACATGGTGAAAGAAGACAACAATGTGCAAAAAAAGGGTGTTGCCCAGTCCTCCCTGGGGCCCTGAAGACAATCATCTTGCCTGTATCAAGCTCAAGGTCACAGGCCAGGAGCACATCTGCCCCCCTCCATCACAAGTCGGTCTCCTTTATGTTGACGAACCAAGGCAAAATGATGACATTCTACCCCGGCATGGGAAACCAGGGCTGGGCGTAAGTGAGAGAAGAGGACAATGGATGCTGTCATCACTGTTCCTGTCTCCTTCTCCACCAGATGTAGTCATGAAGTGGGGCAGGGAGGCCAGGGGAATTAAGATGTACACATCCCCACCCACCCCTTCCCCACAGGCCATAAACCTCACCCTGGCCAAGGTTTCCAGCTTCTTTTGGCTCAATCTTTTTGGCCCAGAGGTTTGGAAAAGGAGCAAAACGACCTGGCTGGGCTTTCTCAGCTGCCCTGTGTCAGAAAGAACAGGGACATGAAGGGAAGTCAGGGAGGAGAGACGAGGAGGCGAGGCCAGACAGGCCTGAGTAACCCACACCCTCGGTAATCATAGGATGGTCAGCTTTCAGAACTGGAAGGATCCTCAGTCACCTAGTCCACCCTCCTCGTCTTAGACAGGAGGGAGTCAAGGCCCTCAAGGAGAGGAAGTGATTTACCCAAACACCAGAGTTGGGACACATCTGAAGTTCCTTCCTCCCCTGCATCAAATCCACAGTCCATGAATGAATGAATGAATGAATGGATTTACTAAGCACTCAGACTCAGTGCCAAACTCTGCTAAGTGGTGGGGATGTAGATATAAAAATACTCTTAAGGAGCTTACAATGGGTGAAGTAACTAATATGGAGAAGCGGAGGCCAGGAAAGGGAGAGATGATACGGGAAATCACAAAGACGGCAGGTGGGCAAAATAAGAAGATGGATTTTTTTCCCCAGAGAAAATGGTTGTGTTGATTGGATTACAGATTGGCTCCTTCTTCCTAACTGTTGTGGGTATCCTAATTTCCCAGTCACTCACACTAATGGTTGACAACCTGGCACAGGCCATCTCACAACTAACTTATTAACAATGGGGGTCTTCCCATCTCATGTCTCCCCAACTCCAGCCCATCCTTCGATCTGCTGCCAAGGCGATCTCCCCAAAACATAGGTCTGATCCTGTCACACACACTCACACACATATACACACAAGCAAATACATCCTACTCAGTAAATTCCAGTGGCTCCCTACTATCCCCAAGATCAAATAAATTCTGTTTAGCTTTTTAAGACCTTAGCACCTTGCATCGTCCTAGAGGGTGCAGAACCAAGGGGCTTGGCTCCTCCCAGGAAGAGTCTCTAGTAGGTTAGTTCAAAGGATGGAACAGCAGCAAGGCCAAGTCAGAAGTAGGCTTTGGAAGACCCTCCCTGACTGGAAGGAGGAAATTAAGAAATGTTCCTGCCCTTCCCAATAAGAATCCTCCAGACTCTGCCCAGAGAGGAGAGAATCCATCCACAGCTTCACTTTTCTCACGTCTGGTTGACCCAATTCATCACCCATCAAAACAAAGCTCATAAACTCTTGGGTCCCTGTAAGCACAGCCTTGATCCAAAAGCCAACAAGGATGTATTGGGTGTTTCCATGTACCCAGCACTGGGCTAGGTCCTTATCGACCCAGTGGGTCACTTCAGCAGACCCATCTTTAAGTCTTCTGGAAAAGCTTAGGAGAAGACTCAAAACTGTCATTTCATCCAGAAGGTTGGGCATTCCCAGTTAGAATGTGAGAAGGGGGTACTCAGGACCCCCAAAGCAGGGGAAGCTGGTGGTTGGTCAAACCAAGCTTCAATACACCCCCAATATCTTCCTGTCTCCAAGCTAGCATAGCCATCTCAATCATAATAAGAATAGTTAGCATTTACAAAGTGCTTTAAGGATTGCACAGAATTTTACTTAGGTTATCTCATTTAATCTCATTTTACAGATTAGGAAACTGAGGCACAATGACTTGCCCAGCCACACAGCTAGTAAGTGTCTGAGACAGAATTTGAGGTCTGGTCTTCCTGACTCCACTTCCAGAACCTTGCCCACTGAGCCACCTAGCTGCCTATATTTTAGACTGAGAAACTCCTGTCTCCTCCCTCCACTGCCGTCCTAGCTTTCCATTGTGGAAGGGAGGCCCAGTCTGGGTCTGCCAGCCAGTCAGGAGTTCCAGGCTACCCCAATGGCAATTAAGGAAAGGCACCGCCACTCCCTACATCCAACCGACTCCCCAGGGTGGGAGGTTGGGTTACTTGTGTCAGAAAGGGGTGGAGACAGGAATTGGGGAAATGCCCAGGGTCTTCTGCGTCCTGACCCTTTGTCTCCAGTGATGCCTGGTTACCTAGAGCCAGAAGGACCCAAAATAGTCCTACCAGAGGCTGGGTCCTGGGGATATTTTCAGGGTGATGCATACAGAGAGTGAATCCTGCTGGACAGAGAGCTCACACCAGGCCAGAGGCCCGGGCTGGGGAGGCTGGGATCTCAGCTTTATAGCTAGAAAGGCCATCTCGTCCAACACATTTTAAAACATTTTTAAAACACATTTTTAAAACAACATTTTAAAGATGTGAAAAAGAAAAAACTAAGGCAGGCAGAGGGGGAGAGAAGATTTAGCAAGCTGGAAAATGAGGGTAAATTTTCCCAGATGCTTCAGGTGAAAATCAGAATGAAAGCTAATCTTTACATAGCTCCTTAAGGTTCCTTAAAATCTGTGAGATTCCAAAGCTCCATTCTATTTTGTCTCACCTGGGCCTCAGATGGAAGGTACACATGGGTAAACTGAGGCTTGGAAAGATGACGTCATTTGTCCATAGTCACACAGGCATAAGGGGAAGAGATGGGATTAGAACCCTGGCCCTGGTAGCCTTGGCATGGTAGAAGTTTCTCAGACAGGTGCCAACCTGAACAGCTGCCCTGTCTTAACTCCATACCTCATAGCACTTCTTTCACCCCTATATTGACAGTAATCCTGGATAGACAGCATCCACACTGGTGAAATGCCCAAGGGGCATCCCAGTCATGGGACAGGGAGAGAACAGCACCCCAGGCTGGGACAAAGAAACGCGCCCCCCTCAGCAGCACAGCTGGGCCACTGGGGCCAAGACAGCTGGAGCATCTGGGGAACAGTTCAGTGTGGGAAGTTACCCCGCTTGGCTGGGATGTAGGGCGTGTGAAGGGGAGTGATGGGAAATAAAGCTGGGTCGTTAGGTGGGAGCCAGATCATGGAAGGACCGAGATGCCAGGCCAGGGGATTTCTATTTTATCCTCCATCGGTGTCTCTGGAAGATTGATTTTGGCAGCTGAGTGGAAGCTGAATTGGAGACATTGGAGGCAGGGAGGCCAATTAGGAGCCTGCAGTGGTCCAGGAGGGAGGCTGTGATGGCCTGGACCAGGGTGATGGCTGAGTGGGCGGAAAGAAGGAGGCAGATGGAAGAAGTGCTGGGGAAGGACGGAAAGGACTTGGCAGGGCCTCGGATATTGGGGGAGCAGGGCCTCCTAGTCGTAGACCTTCCCATCTGCCACTCCAACACCCTTAGAACATTTCATCTAAAGGCAAGAAACAGACACTATGGGGGTCTCCTTCAACACAGGACCTTTCCCACCACCAGAGGCCTGTCATTCTGTGCTTCAATTAATTAAAATCAGGAGACCCCCATTCCCCCAGAATCCTAACCCATTGAACCTACTAGCTTATCTCACTTGAGATTTCCTGCCCTGTGGAGAGCAAATCCCTGCCTCCTGTTCCCCTAATCCCTGTGATTCAGAATCAGTGCATACAAATGGGGTGCTTCTCTCATCCCTGCCCCCCTCAGCCTTATCTCTACCCAGTCCCCATCCCCCTTTGCCCTGTCCTCCCCCTAGGATATCTGGAAGCCATCTGCTTCCCCAATCTGAGGCCTCCTCTCTTTAGAGAGCTCTATCCATCTCCTGGTGCTCACAGAAAACTAGCTTTCCCCAGAACATATCTCAGCCTGGGCCCCTTCTTTTCCCCTGCGCTGACCCTGAGACACACAAGGAGTCAGGTACTGTTGCTCCTTACTGCCGCTTCTAGACACTTCCTTTGCCCCTGCCTCTCCAGAAGAATGCATCACCATCCACCATGAGCCCCAAGAATCACAGACCCTCTCCACCTGTCCTGCAGGGGAAACCTATATATGTGCACTGTCAGTCCATTAGAATGGAAGGAGAAAACACTTTACTTGTCTATTTGGATCTTCATTATCTAGCACAATGTTTGGCACACACTTAATAAATGGTCTCCTAAATCATTCAATCATTTATTCAACCATTCATTCACTTATTCATTCATTCCTTCAAAATTCACTCCATCTGTCAACATTACTCAAATACTTTTTACTTACAATGAGTTCACTCTCCTGACCTGCCTTTCTCCCTCTCCCTCTCTTTGTCTCTGTCTCTCTGTCTGTCTGTCTCTCTCTCTCTCTCTCTCATTCTCTGTCTCTCTCTTTTCATCTTTCTTTTCACACCTACCCCTGCCCTTACACTCAGCAACATCAGTATTCATTTTGGTCACCCTTTGAATGCCCTGGCCTCCTAGGTCATCAGCCACCCACCCTGACATCCATGGTATCTATGTTTCTATTGGTTCAGGACAAGCAAGGGCCAAGGAATGTTGATGTGGCCTCAGGAGAAAGAATATCACGCTTGAAGTCCCAGGCACTGGGTTTGAATCCTGCTTCTGCTATAATTTACTATCTGAATAACCTTTGACAAATCACTTAAGTTCTCTGAGCTTCTATTAACTCCTCTGTAAAATAAATGGGATAAATTCAGGCGATTTTTTAAAAAAACACCTACTATGCGCACACTTAGCACAAAGCCTGGCACATAGTAGGCACTTAATCAATGTTTTTTTTACTGGTGAAGCACCATGGCAAACCCTAGGAGTAAAAAAGAGAGTCCCTCCTCAGATGGAGTCAACATTCTGTTGTTGTATACAGAACCCGTATACAGGAATGAGCAAATATAAAGTAATTTGAGGACAGGAAAAGCATTCATTAATTGGAGAGAACCAAAGAAGCTTCACAGAGAAGGTGGCACCTGATCGGGAAGACAAGAATTCTAATAGGTGGATAAGAGGAGAGAGTGTGTTCTGGGCAGAGGAGACAGCTTGTGCAAACACCGGGAGGTGGGAGATGGAACACCAAGTCTAAGAACTAAGGTCCCTTCTCTCTCTAAAGATACGATCCCATGATTTACCAACATGAGTCTACTCACCATCTCCCATCTACAAGTCTCTACTCTAAGAACCTGAAAAAAGGCTCTGACTCTGTGTCCTCCATTTTCCCAGCCACACCCCATTCCACCAATTTGGACAAGCATCAGATGAGTCTGGGCTAGTATGAACAAATCAGTGTTGTCAGTGAGCCTGGTCTGTGACAACAGGGAAATTAATCTGTTACAAACACTCACACACATATCAGCAGATGTAGACATGATAGAGAGAAAACATAAGCATGTACTTGCAACAAAAGCTAGACCCTGTTACAAATGAATTGCCACCAGCAGGGTCTGCCAAGTGGGCTTGAAAAGAGGAAGTACAGAAGTGTAAGGAATTGCAGAATCTGGAATAAAATAGCTGAGACAGGCACCTAATGTCTCTCCCTACTCTGAAGGAAATTAGCCTAGCCTTTAAGAACCAGCAACAGAGACATCACATCACACACAAGGGTGCTGGTGATGTGACTCTAGTCATTTGTCTCCACTTGGACAAAGTCAAGTCAACAAGCATTTATTAAGCACCTACTGAGTACCAAGCACAGCAGACTATCTGGTTTTGCCATTGAGATGCCCACAGGTCTGTGTCAACCAGGATGTCCCTCATCCCAGTGCCGGGATTCCAAACTGTATTGTTCAATTGTATGGGTTGATATGACTCCCTCAAAGCCTGCCCAGTAGAGTCTGGCTCCAGAAAGGTGCATTATGTTTGGGATGGGGGGGGTGCAGATTGGTAAAGTTTGGTAGGTCCCCCACTAGTCTGTCTATCAGTGAATAGTAGAAGGAACTAGGGAAATTGTCCAAGCTGGTCATATTTATTAGAAGTTGCTGCCACCCAGAAGAACCAGCTACCTCCTAGATTGTCCGGCTTCCCTCGTCTCAGCTAAAGTCTCAACCTCTGCAAGAAATCTTTCTCAATTCTTAGTAATCTTAGCACCTTCCCTCTGAGGTCATCTCCAGTTTTTCCTGTCTATCTTATTTGTATATCACCAGTTGGGGAAATTGTCTTCCCCATTAGTCTAGGAGTTCCTTGAAAGCAGATACTGGGTTTTGTGTTGGTTTGGGGTTTTATTTGGGGGGGGGAGGAGAGTGAGGGCGAGTTGGCCTTCCTTTGTAGCGCCAGCACATAGCACAAAGCCTGGGTCAGAGCGAACACTTAATAAAAGCTTGTTAGCTTGGCCCTGTACCAGCTGAGTAGGCTCTTGTCAGACAGTAGGGCTCTGAGGCATCGCCTGTCTCCTCTCCAGCACGTAGGGGAGACTACAAGAGCATCAGTCTTTTGAGAATCCCATCTAGCTCCCTCCCCCCCCCACCAAGGCTTCCAGGGCTGATGCCCCCAGGATTTTAAGTGACAAGGGCTTAACTCAAAGGTCAGCAAGAAACACTTCCCACCTAATGTCTCCTCCAGCTTGGGCTCCCTCTGGTCCTACAGTTTTCATACTTTTCCACGGTATGGAAGCAGAATACCCAAATCCATGTTTCCTAAGGAAAGCAGGGGGTAGAGGCCAGAGGATGCTGCTGATGGGTCACTCTCTCTCCTCTACTGTGCTGACCCAGATCCTGCCCCTTCTTCAAGGCCCCAGGCTTGGCTTCTCCAAGAAGCCTTCCCAGACTGCTCCAGTCCACCAAGATCTCCCTCTCTCTCCCTTTCTCTCTCTCTCTCTTTCTCTCTCTCTCTCTCTTTGTCTGTCTCTATCTCTCTGTCTCTGTCTCTCTCTCTTTGTCTCTCTCCCTCTGTCTGTCTGTCTGTCTCTCTCCCTCCCTCCCCTTCCCTCCCAATTCTGTTTTTATCCACAATCTAGCACCTAAATCTTAGAGTCTGTGCTGAGACAGCTCTCAGAGATTATCTAAACCAGCCTCATTTTACAGATGAAAATGCTGAGATAGGAAGTGTTTTTCTGAGGGTCTCAGTAAGAGGCAGAGCTGATGTTTGAGCCAGGATCCTCTGACTTCACTGTGTAACCTTCACTATGCCTCAGAATCCCCTCAGGTAAACTAAGGGGGGTGACCCGGATGGCCTCTGGGGTCCCTGCCACCTCTGAAACGCCATCCATCAGGCCTTCTTCTGCCCCATGTTTCTGTCATGACCACCCATGATTCCAGAGGACTGATGTTAATGCAGGGCACCTCCCGGACTATAGATGTAGAGATGCACATTTAACCAACATGGCTATTGTGGGAACGAGTTTACTTTTCCTTCCAAGGGGAAAAGAGGAAGTGAGACAAAAAGATAATGTACCCAGGGCCCATTATTGTGGGTACTGAACCCCTACGGGAGCTAGATGCAGCAATGGAAAGAGACTTGGGCCCGGAGCAAGAAGACTCCTCTTTCTAAATTGAAATCTGGCCCCAGACACTTAGTGACTGTGTGACCCTGGGCAAGTCCCTTCACCCTGTTTGCCTCACTTTCCTCATCTGTAAAATGAGCTGGAGAAGGGAATGGCCAACCAGTCCAGTGTCTTTGCCAAGAAAACAGTGGGACATGATCAAAAAGCAATTAAACAACAATGATCCCCCAGGAAATAGTCACACCATTTGAATCTGCATTATTCCAAGTTATAACTACATGAAAAATGTAGTCATTGGTTCCAGCCCAATGGAAATAGTCAATGAAAATTTAAATAATGTGACCACTTCTCAGGAATTCCTCTTTTGTGCTCAACAGGGCCTCACTCTAAGTGTTTGTTAATTGAATAAAAAAAATTTAATTTTTTAAAGAAGTCTGGATTGAGCCTTAGAAGGCCTGAGCTGCGGATCTGCTGGCCCTGCCCTCTACCTCCAGCTCTTACCAGGGTCCTGGTGTGTGCAGTTTCCCCTGGAGCTAAGCCCTGACTGCTGCCCAGGGCTATAATTAAGATAAGGGGCTTGAAAGTTGGCAGGGTTTGAGGCCCCCTGACGGAAGGGGTGGGGGAGATCTGGGAGTGGCCCATGTGAAAGGCTGTCCCACCCAAAGACAAAGAGATTTGGGATAGAGGGGCAGACTTGGGGAGGGGTCCTCCAGTGGGAGGGGATGTTTCCCAGAAGTGAGGAAGCTTCCAGGGTGGGTCTGTCCCAGCTTCAAAGGCACCAAACAACGTGTCTGCCTCAGTCATCTTTCCCTATAATATGGCATCTGGCACATCCCCAAGGCAGAGTACAGGGGTTATGGGCACAGCCCCACCCTCCCCAGCCCAGACACACATAAACCCCTCAGTGCGTCATGGGCCTGGTGATGTCAGGGTATGGGGCAGATCTGGGTAACAGATGGGAACCTGGGCCCTGGGGGAGGGAAGTGGAGGTCTGGATTAAGCAGATTCAGGGGTGCCTTACCAACTAACAAGAATCAGGGGAGGAGAAACACGGAGATAGAGAAAGGAACTGAGCTGGGCAGGCAGGGACCCAGGAAGAGACAAATGATGTGCTGTGAGCTTGTGCATATGAAAGTGTGTGTGTGAGTGTGTGTATGTGTGTGAGTGTGTATGAGTGTGTATGTGCATGTGTGTGAGAGTGTATGAGTGTGTGTATGTGTGTGTGTGTATGTATGAGTGTGTGTATGTGTATGTGTATGAGTGTGTGTGAGTGTATATGTGAGAGAGTGTGTGCGTGTGTGTGTATGTGTGTGTAAGTGTGTGTGTGTGTGTTCAAGGAACAGCACTGTACAGGACACCGAGCCACCCCTGCCACAGAGGACAGAAGACCCAGCTTGAAGCCAGGAAGGCCCAGGTTCAAACCCCACCTGTGACACTTGGGATCCGTGCCCATCACTTCATCTCTCTTGTCTATAAAATGGAATGGCAACAAGCCGGACCTCACCAGCTCGCTGGGAGGGGACATGAGGACACAAGCATGGGAAGTGTTCTGGGAGCCTGAACCTCAGGATTTTGCACTTCCCTTGGTGGAATGAAGTCAGTCTCCTGAAGGCAAGGGCTGCACTCCTCAGGAGGAGGTTCTTAATTAAGGCTTGTTAATTCATGTAACTGTGGGTCGATTCCATCTCCAGCAGGCCCGCTCTCATCACCAGGAGGCTGCCCGCTGGGCTCGACCTGCCAGCTCAAGGACCCATCAGACACTTCCTAGCCCTGGGTTTGGCTTGTCACTTTCTCCCTACGGGAATCAGTTTCCTCATCTGTAAAGCGGGAATGATGATGGCGATGGTGATGCCTACATCACGGGGCTGTTATGAGGCTCCACGGAGATAACGTGCGCCTGGCACTTTACAAACTATAGGGACAAGGACAGGACCAGTCTCGTGTCTGGGGTCTTTTCACAGTATAAACCCTTCCCTCCCTATGGGCTACATTTGGCAGTGTTGGCCACGTTCTCTTCTTAAATATTCTCTCCTGGTTTGCCTCCTCCGTCTCTGACGGCTCCTTCTCTGTCTCTGTCGGCTCATCACCCACATCACACCCCCCCAAAGTTCAGCCCCAGCTTTCTTCTCCGTCTCAGTAAGCTCCCCAGCTCCCCAGGCTTAAATGAGTCTATGCGGATGAGTCTCACATCTATAGATCTCCCCCGACCTTTAATCCTGGAGCACAGATTGCCTACTAGACATCTCCAACTGAATGTCCCAAAGACATCTTTAACTCGACATGGCTGAAAGTGAATTTGTCTTTCCTCCAAAGCCTTCCTTCTTCCAGACTTCACAATTCTCATTGAAAACACCACTATCCTTCCAAAGTCCATAATTTGTGCCGCACCCTGGACTCCTCACTCTCGTCTCATATCTCCGTTTCTTGCTCAGCTGTTTCAGTCATGTCCAACTCTTCATGACCCCATTTGGGATTTTCTTGGCAGAGATACAGGACTAGTTTTGCCATTTCCTTTTCCACTTCATTTCACAGAAAAGGAACTGAGGCAAACAGGGCGAAGTGACTTGCCCAGGGTCACACGGCCAATAAGCGTCTGAGGCCAGATTTGAACGCAGGAAGATGAGTCTTCCTGACTCCAAGGCCAGTGCTCTGTGCACTGTGCTGCCATTAGCTTCCCCACATCTCCAACCAGCTGTCAAATCTTACTGTTTCTACCTTCACATTTCTTACCTCTGACACCTTCTCTTCACTCACAACAGCTACCATCACAACTCACCTCCTCTTGTCTAATTCACCATAACTGCCTCCTCATTGGTCTCCCTGCCTTAAGCCTTTCACTCTCCTACTCCAGTCCATCCAAAATACAGCTATAATTTTCCTTAAGTGATTCCTTCCACATGGTTCCTCCATTCAACCAATCCCAGCGGTTTCCTATTGCTTTTAGAATAAAATACAACTCCTCTCTTAAAGCCCTGCACAGCCTGGCCACCATCTTCCTGAACATTCCTCCCCTTCCCACACTCTGAGACAGGCTGACCTTCCTGATTCTCACTCAGGACACTACATTTCCTCTTGAACTGGCTAGTTCCTGAGCCTAGAATGCTCTCACTCCTCGTCTCAGCCCCAGAGAACCTCCTCTTTCTTTAAGAGTCCCCTCTTCTGCTCCAGTCTTTTCCTGATCCTCCCAACTGCTCCTGCCTCCTCCTTCCCAAACGTCCCCGTAGTTAACGACTTTGTGTGTATGTGTGTGTGTGTGTGTATAGTATATTTACATGCATATGTATATCCAGGCACTAACTTCAGAATTACACGCTACATTTCCATAGGCATTTGCTGTCTCCCCCATTAGAAGGTAAGCTCACTGCAAGCAGAGATTGCTTCATTCTTTGCACTTGTTTCCCCAGTACTTGGCCCTTAATATTGATTGATGGACTCGTCGGTAGCAGTGCAGGTGGGCACCAGTGTTTGATCAGAAGGCCAGCTTTCTATCCACTATGGCACAGTGCCTCTCATTTACAAATTACAAAAATGTAAGCTATCAGCATTATTATTCTCCCCTAGACCCACCTCCCCTCCCCTTGGGCTTGTTCTGTTCTCACAGGAGTCTTGGCCTTGGCACCCGCCACAGACACGGCTGTTTGACGTTGGAAGCGAGGTTTCAGGCAGGCCCAGTGTGGGTTTGGGGAAGAGCAGTGGGGGATGTGGAAGATCCCCGAGGCCTCTCTGGTGGGTTGTGTGCCAGAGGACAAGAGCCCAGGCCAAGCCTTCTCTCCTTGAACTGTTCCCAAGGCCCAATTAAGTCATGTCTGGGACCAAACTGGGCATCTTCCCCAATTTCCCCAAGGGGGGTTCCAGAGAAGGGAGGGGACAAGAACACACCAGGCTCCTTTGTTTCTCGCTGCCCAGGCCACCGTTTCACCTCATTCCCATTCCCTGACTCCCAGGGCTGATCTTAGACTGGGAATCCAATCTGACCCCCATGGGAGGCCAAGTGCCCCAAGGACAGGGAGGCAGTTCTGTCCATCAGGCCTGTGACTCCCCATAAGAGTCTGGGTTCCTTGAGGGCTATAACTGCCTCTCCATAGAAGACCAGGAGGAATATGAGGACAGACAAAGACCATGTATCCTCCATCAACTTAGGAGCTACCAGAGCATAGGAACTGTATCTGTGTCCTTCATTCTCTAAGACACCCAGAAAGGCAATTCATGAAAACCTTTCGATGATTTTTAAAATGAGTGTTTAAAAATTTTTATGGAATTGGGAAATATCTAAGGAAACAAATAAAAATAATTTGTTAATAAAAGACTTTTTGATAGTGAGGAGAAAGAGGCAAAGAAGAAGCATGGGGGGTCAGAGCTGCTGTCAGCCCAGCCCCGGCCACAGCTCCTGAGCTCTAGCCCTACCTGGACAGGGATGAGAGGTTCTTTGTCATCAATGTCGATCAGCACGTCATCCCGGGGTGTTAGGACGCTACTGTCATCTGTGGGCAGAGAAAGGCAGCCCTCAGATGGGCCACCAGCAGGTACTGCCCTCCCCTGAGATCAGCCCGCCATCCTAGACCAGAGCTGGGAGACTCGGGGCCCCAAAGAGAGGGGGGCTCTGTGGGGGATCTTCAGGACCACTCCCTCAGGCTCCTGTTATGTGCACAGCCCTGTCTCCTTCTCCCCAATCGCCTCCATTCACACTTTTTCTCTTCTCTTTTTTTTTCCTTTTTCCCCTCTCCCGTCTCTCTCTTCTGATTGTCTCTGTCTCTTTCTCTCATCTCTGACTGTCTTGTCCCCCTTTGTCTCTGTCTCCTCTCTCCCTTTCTCTTTCTATCCCTCTCCCTCTTTCCTTTTCCTTATCTCTTCTTTATCTCACTTCTTTCTCCCTCTCCTTCTGTTATTCCTTCCTCTTCCTCTCTTTCTTTCCTTCCTTCTCTGTTTCCACTTTCTCTCCCACAATCTCTCCATCCCTCTCCTCTTCTCCTCCTCTGTTGCCTTCTGGCTCCTGTTCTCATTAATTCCTCGTTCAGCGAGCCTTCCCAGAGGCCTCCTGTGTGCTTATGCCTGCACTCAGCTACGCAGCAGGGAGAAAGGAGAAGGCCTTCTCTGGGGTTGCAGGTTATCCTTGCATTAGATTATAAGTTCCCAGAGGGCAGGGACAGTGCCACATCTCACCTTCATACCCTAGGTCCTGGTGCCCAGCAAGCCAGGGATAGGATAAACATTTGTCAGACTGGATTATAATGTTTGTTGAAGAATTAGGTTCCCTACCCTCAGGGAGCTTACAATCTAAGAAGGTAAGCTTATGCTGGGAGAGCCCTGTAAAGACTGTTGGCCTTTATCCCAGCGGATGGCCTCCCCCACCAGATGGCCACCCTCTTTCCTCCCTCCTCCCCTCCATGACCTCTCCAGCAGACCCAGGCCCCATCTCTCCGTACCAGAGCCCATCTCAGGAGGGGGGTTCTCCAACGAGTAGGGGTCACACAGAAACTGCTCCAGTGAATGGATCGTGCATTGGCCCACCACAGGCCGCCGTCCAAACTGGCGGTTGTCAATGACCTTGATGATGATGGGTGGGCAGTAGAGCTCCTCCCGAGGCAGCCGCTGTCCCATGCAAGAGAGAGGAGGAGGACGTGATGTCTGGATATCGCCCCAGATGCCCTTCACAGGAGGGCCCCAAGTCTTTCACTTTGGGATAAACCTACATACAGATCTCCATTATCTGCAGGTGAATGGTTATATGGAGACCGCCTCAGGCCTGAGACTTTGAGTGTGAGGGAAGTGGCAGAGAACCCAGAGGATGCTGCTTGTGGGCTCCTGCTTCTCCTTAATGTTTGCAAAGCACCCAATGGTGTTATCTCACTATGACCCTAAGAAGCAGGTACTAGTATCACCCCTGCTTTACAGATGAGAAAACTGAGACTTAGAAAGAGGAATGATTCGCCTCCAGTCTCAGCACTAGGGACACCCCAAAGGCAGGATTTGAACTCGGGTCTCCTTGACTCCAATTTCAGAGATTTATCCACTTCCCATATTTCCAAAGGAGAAAAACTGAAGCTGGAGGAATTCAGTGACATCCCCAAGATCACAGGACAAGTGAGGAGAGGCTGGAGGCTCATGAGTCGGCCTCCTGATGCCCAGGCATCTACAGGCATCCCCCCCATGGATCACAGGGCAGGTGAGAAGCGAGGCTGGAGGCTCATGAGTCACCTCCTGATGCCCAGACATCTACAGGCATCCCCCGCCACGGATCATGGGGGAGGAAGTATGGCGCAGGGCACCAGCTCTCACCACATCCATGAACAGGGTGCTGACATCAAAGTTGGGGTTCTTCCTGATGTTCTTGATGACACAGGACTGAACGACCTGGTCCCCACACTCAACCACCAAGCTTGGGGATGTGATGCTGGACAGCTGGTAGCTCTTCAGATTTCGGAGGCCCCAGGCCAGGATCTGCAAGGGCAGGGTTGGACATGGGCCATGGGAGAGGACCTGGGAGCTGGGCCTCCCACCCCCCACTCGCCTCCTGAACCCAACGCACCTCGATAGCGGTTCGCTGAAGAACTGGCTTGATGCCTTGGGGGACCATGTAGACATTGGCCTCTCTCTGAGGAGGAGGGTATGGCAAGTCTGTGTCCCCAGTCTAGAGAGAAGGAGGGATGGAGGGGGGGAAGGGGAGGCAGAGAGATAAAGAGCAGAGAGATAGAAAGAGACAGAGACAAAGAGATAGAAATGGAGAGGCAGAAAGAGAGAGACTTTTTACATGTGACAAAATAATTAAAAGAACTTTAAAAAGTCATCACTGAGCAGGAGCCTCTGCTGCCCCTCCTCCCTCAGCCTGCCCCCCACACACACTGGGTCCTTGCCCAAGCCTCCTGGCCCCCCGGCCCCCCGGCCCCCCGGCCCCAGCAGGTCCAGCACTCAGTGGGAACTACTGGATCCAAGGGTCGGTTTGGAATGAAAAGGGGCAGAAAATGATGAAAATGAGCAGAGAGTGAAGGAGATTTACTAGAACACATATAAAGTCAGTTAATCAAGCCAAAAGGATTTAAGCACCTACTACGTGTCATGCACTGTCCTAAGCATTAGGGATATGAAAAAATGAACAAAAGGGCCCCTGCCCTCAAGGAGCTCCCATTCTAGTGGGGGAAACAGCATGCAAGTAACGAGGTCCCTACAAAGATAAATGAGTGGACAGAAGGAAATCTGAGAGGGGAGGACATTAGAGTTGGGGGGAGACTGGGAAAGACCCTCTGCAGAAGGTGGGATTTGAGCTGAGTCCTGAAAGAAGCCAGGAAGTTGTGAGAAGGGAGCATTTCAGGATGGGTGGGGGGGCACAGCCAGTGCAAAAGCCCAGCGTCAGGAGATGAAGGGTGGAGTGTGAGAAGCAGCAGGAAGGCCAGCATAGCTGGATGCATGGAGGGCATGGAGGGGAGTAAAGTATGCTGTAAAGGGCTTTAAATGAGTGAGGAAGAGGCTTCTTGTAACATAGATGGGAGAACATGAAAGTTCCATAGTGCAAGGCTGCCTCCCACCTACTCTGTACATGTCTGTATGTCCACAGCCGTTTGTACGCTATGGCCTCCGTTAGAATGGGAGCTCCCTGAGGGCAGGCCCCTTGGGTTTTGCCCTTTTGCATCTTCAGTTCCTGGCACATAGTAGGCACTTAATAAACATTTATTGATCGATTTTAGCAATAGAAGACAAAGTGGCCAGCATACAATAGGAGCTTAATAAATGTTGGTTGGTTTAAGACATTTTATATTGTATACTGAGTCTTTCCCACTGTAGATACAAAGATCATCTAATCCAACTCCCTCAGGTTACAAGTAAAGAAAGTGGAGCAGAGTGTTGAAGTTATTTGTCCAAAGTGAATTAATTAATTTGCAGAAGTATCAGTTAACTAATCATTAACATTTATTTAGCACCTACTGTATGCCAGGAAGGCAGCTAGGTGGTGCAGTGGGTAGAGCACTGCGCCTGGAGTCAGGAAGACCTGAGTTCAAATCCAGCCTCAAACACTGGCTGTGTGACCCTGGGCAAGTCACTTCACCCTGCTTGCCTCAGTTTCCTCATCTGTAAAATGCGCTGGAGAAGGAAATGGTGAACCACTCCAGGGTCTCTGCCAAGAAAACCCCAACTGGGGTCATGGAGAGTCAGAAATGACTGAAAAATTAGTGAACAACCACCACTAATGTGCCAGGAATTGTACTGAGCTAAATCCAAATTCGAACTCGGATCCTCTGCCTCCAGGTATGCAGGGCCTCCCAATGAGTAGGGTTTCTGAATTAACTCCTCCCCACCTCTACTCCCAGAATATAAGCCCAGGATGCAGAAAAAGGAAAACTGAGGGATGAGATCAGACCTGGGACCAGGGGGGCCTGAAGTCAAGCCCCATACTTCCAGTAATTCTCCATTCTCGGGGATGCATCATTTCCAAATTGTCTCTTTACAAACTCCCTGTGGCGCAGACTGGGGAGGGACTATTGTCCCCATTGGACAGCTGGGGAAACTGAGTCTTGGGGGAGTGATCTACTCTCTCCCTCTTGAAATCACTTTGTTTTAATTTGGGTTTTTTGTTTGTTGGCTTATCTTTGGTCTGGACCTCTGGATTCAACTGTGAGGAACTTCCTGTGTGCACATGAACGATCTGTTCAGCAGTGTAGATAGCTACTCATTTATAACTGGTTCTCCTGGTTGGTTGTGATTCTCATCTGAAATATTTACCTTGTATGTGTGTATGCGTGCACATGTCTGTATTCTCCCCTGCCCCAGGTCCTAGAATGTAAGCTGCTTGAGGGCAGGAATGATTTCGTGTTTGTCTTTATGTCCCCAACAGCTGGCACACAGGAGATGTCACAGAAGATTGGGTGAGGGCTCCGAGGGGCTAATTGCTTTGGGTCTCACAGTAAATGAATGGGTGTCAGGGATGGACGGGGCTGAGCCTGAGGAGTGGGAAGACTTGGGTCTGAATTCTGCTTGAGAGCCTGGGCACGGCACTTCACTACTGTCTGCCTCAGTTAAACAGGGATGACAACAGCATCTGCCTCCCAGGGTGCCTGAGTGCCTGGGGTTGCTCAGTCCTGTCCGACTCTCCATGATCCTATCTGGGCTTTTCTTGGCAAAGATACCAGAGTGGTTTGCCATTTCCTTCTCCAGCTCATTTGACAGATGAGGAAACTGAGGCAGACAGAGTTCAGTGACTTGCCCAGGGTCACACAGCTAGGAAGTGTCTGAGGCCAGATTTGAACTCAGGGAGAAGAGCCTTCCTGACTCCAGGCCTGGTGCTCTATCCACTGTGCCACCCAGAGGATTAAATGATATATTGGCAAAGTCCAAGTATTATATAAATGATTTTCCTCCTGACTCCAAGTCCATCTCCCTAAACACCTAACAGGGTGCCCCTCTAACTTTGAGTTTATTTGTATATATTTTGCACTAACTTCAGTGTTTGCATCCACCACAGAGCCTACTTCTGCCTTTCTTTTCTCCCCAGCACCCAGACCTGGCTGGGGTTCTCCCCAGGTCCTTTCCACCCCTTTGCCCCTGGGAGAAAACAGAAGGCACAGAGAAGCTGCCCCCAGAGCCACTCCAGAGGCCAGCAAGCCCCAAGGTCCAGCTTCTTTCCCCACTCTAGTTCTGTGACCTCCCCTGAAAGGCCCAGGGAAACCTCAACCAGTCAGGAGCTGGTGAATTCGCCCATTTGCTGACATCACACATTCCTGTCCGGGTCCCCCTACTCTCATTAGCATTCAGTCTGGTCACCATCTCTGGACCTGGTCCACATTCCGGCATTCCCTCCCTCGGTGGCCCCTGAGGGCTCAGGAGCAGCAGAGTCCCTTTCAAGAGGAAATCCCCACCCCAAGCACCTTTAAAACCCACTGCACTTTACAGATACGCAGTCTGCTCACAGAATCTCAGAAACCCAGACGTTGGTGGGATGGGGGCAGGGGGGTAGAGGAGGGGAAAGGAGAGAAAGCACCGTTTGGAAGAGGCCCTGGAGGAAGAAGGCGGGTGCACACAGCTGGAGAGCCAGGCCCAGACAGGGAAGGGGGCAGGAGAAAACAAGCAGAGAAGGAAGTTAGAAAAGCCTACATATTTCCCAGGGCCGGGCCAAGGTCATCACTCCCAGGGAGCCAGAGGCTCTGGAAGCTCCCCCTTCCCACCTGATACTGCCCCAGAACCTTTCAGACTTCTGTGACCTGACTCTTCCTCTGCAAAGATGAGCGCAGGCCCAGATGGCCTGGAGGATGAAGTGAGGTGCCTGCCCCAGTCACACAGCTAGCAAGCATCTGACCCCAGCCCTTCCCGGCTCTGAGGCTGGCGCCCAGGCTGCTTTGCCAGGCCCCTTCTCAAGTGCTACCCACATGCAAGCCTTTAGTATTTCTTAACCTGAACTAAATTTGTCCTATACGGCAGCATCCTCTCTGGTCTTCCACCTGGCCAGATTCCCCTCTGCTTCACACTACTTCCTCCCCCTGTAACGGAACATCCTTGGCTCAAGAACACTTGATGGCCCCTGCTGCCCTCGCCATCAAGCCCAGATGCTTTTGCCTGCACGTCAGTGTCCTCCATAATCAGGCTCAATTTATCTTTACAGTCCCTCCTGTTGTAGCCAAGCACATCCCTTCACCATCCTCTGCACACTCTGTCCTCCGGGGACCACCCCTGCTAATAATGCTGCTACTACTCCCTTACACAGACAGACCCTGCCCACCTTCCTCAGGTCAAGCTACAAGAATTTATTAAGCACCTGTTATGTACATCTCTAGGTACTAGAGATGCCGCTGCCCTCAAGGAAGGAAAACATGAACACAGAGGAATAATGGAGAAGGGGGGGAAGAGTAAAAATTAGGGGATAAGGAAAATCTTCCCATTGCAGAATCTGGACTCTGAAGGACACAGATGAGGAAGAAATGCACGCCAGGCATTCTGGTCTCTAGATTTAAAGGCACAGAGAGGGAAACCCAAGTTTGGGGAGCAGAAAGCAGGTCTGTCTGACTGGAACTGAGACTCCACAAAGGCTAAAGATGCCCGCAGAGGTTTCAGCCAGACTGGATTTTGCCCTTGGGGCACTGGGGAGCCACTGAAGATTTTTTAAACAGGTTAGGAAGTGGCCAATCACTCCAGTATCTTTGCCAAGAAAACCCCAAATGGGGTCACCAAGAATCAGACATGACAGAAAACAACTGAATGATAAAAAGTAACATGGTCAGACCTGTACTTGGGGAGTTTGTTTCGGAAGCATTGTCGAGAACGGATCAGCCGACAGAGAGAGAGAAGGCAGGAAGAATAATCGGTAGTCAGACAAGAGGCGAGGGAGGCTGGAGCTGGGGTCATAGCCTGAGAGTGGAGAGGAAGGGACACCTCTCCTGGATGTCCCACCGCATCTCACCATCGTGACAGCCAACACCAAACCATCATCATCCCTTACCCCGCCAGCTTTTGTGACTCTATAAATGGCATAACCATCCTCCCCATCAATCATGTTCAAAATTTTGGGATCATCTTCAATTTTTCCCTATGACCTATTGGGTAAGCGCTGACTCTGGCATTCAAGGCCCTCCCCAGCAGAGGATCAACCTACCTGTCTGGCTTTCTTTCAAGCCACTCCCCTCAATTCTATGTTCCAGCCCAGTCACACTCATCCATGTCCCAAGTTCTCAGGCTGCTGTCTCCCTTCTCAGTGCCTTCCCCCTCCCCCAAATCTGCCTCGATGATGGCGTACACCCCCTATAGCTCTAGGAGTGCAGTGCCTGGACTAGTCTCTTTTTTGCAGTCACTCTTAGCCTAAGACAGTTCCTTACATAAAGCAGACACTTATTAATGTCAGTCAAATTAACTTCTCCCCCAACGACCAGGAGATCTGATGTTCTACTCAAGCAGAGACCTTCTCCATCACACCAGGGCTGTCCTGAGAGCAGGGCCTATGTCTCCCCCCTCAGCGCCGGGGGTCCTTGAAAGCAAGGGCAGCCACGAAGCACCTACTATGAGCCTCATGTTGTGCCCTGGAGTGCTGGAGATGCAAAGAAAGACAAAGGACCACTCCTGCCCACAAGAAGCTCACAGTCTAACAGGGGGACAAGATGTAAGCAAACGTGAACATTGGACTAGGGACATACTTTTAAATTTAATCTTCATTATCAATATTTTTCCCATCCCTTTTATAAGTCTACACAATCAACAAAACAATAAATCAATTCCCTGATTTGTAATTTGCCAATATCTGAGATGTAAATCTTCACATGGGAAATTTAACAATCAGCTGTCACAGCTCTACAGCCAGAAGGGACGTCCAAGGTCCAGTATTCTTATTTCATAGGAGGAAACTGAGGCACTAACTTGGGTCACAGATCTAGAGCCAGAAGGGACCTAAGAGATTCTTTTCTTCTACCCCACTCATTTATGTAATGAGGATATCCCTGAGATCACACAGATAGAGAGCAGAGGAAGCAGGATTTGGACCCAGATAGAGTCAGGGTCTGGAGTCAGGAAGGCTCATCTTCCTGAGCTTACATCCAGCCTCAGCCACTTGCTAGCTGTGTGACCCTAGTAAGTCACTTCCTCCTGTTTGCCTCAGTTTTCTCATCTGTAAAATGAGCTGGGAAGGAAATGGCAAGCCACTGCATTATCTCTGCCAAGAAAATCCCCAAATGGGGTTGCTAAAAGTCAGAAAGGACTGACAAAAACCACTGAACAACAGCAACTTCTAATTCCGACTTGTTGGTTGTCCAGGGCTGCCTCTGAACAGGCCAGATGGCCGGCTCTCCCTTCTGGGGAGTACCGACAGTGGCTGCCTCCAGAGTGGGCAGGACCTTGTCTGAACACCAGAGCCTGGAGATCTCCATTGTCTGTCCCTATCATGCTCCAAGGGCTCATTAGGAATAACATGCTGCTCTAATTACTCTTCCCAGCAAAAACAATGTTTTAAATTAAACCCAGGGTTGGGGGCGGTGGAGCAGGGGGGCCTGGGGCTGGAGGACGATTTAGTAACTTATAAACTGAATTGCCCAATTTTGTTGTGGAGTTGAGGGGTGGGGGACAGGTAGAGCAGCTCCTGGCAAATTTCCTGAAAACCAAGGTTCTTTCCCACTTCTCACTTGGGGGAGACAATTCCCCAGAGGACCTCTGTCGGCATCTGGACCCCCCTTCCTCCCCACACTTGGCACATAGAGGGAGAAGTGGAGTCTCTCCAGCGGAGCTCTGTCCCTGACATTGGAGCAAGCCCCTTGGGGTGTAACCAAAGGCAGGCTGGATGCTGCTTTACCTTCCCTCCTTCAGTAACAGCAGCTGGGCCCAGGACACCACCCTCAGCTCAGGACACCTGGCCGCAGACTCTGATTCTTCCTCCCTGCCCTCAGGACAAGGTCACCTCCTTTTCCAAGCCCTAGAATGAGAGCAAGGGGTCTCCTTCTCCCCCACACTTTAGTCCTCTTCCCAGCATACTGGGCCTCAGGAAATCCTAAATGGAAGCTTTTTTGAGTTTACTCCCTCTGGCTGGGGCGCCCTGCTTTTGTCTTCTGAACAAAGAAGAGTTGGGAGGAGAAGGGGCAAAGGAGATGGGAGGGAGGCTGAGCCAGGAAACAGACAGAAGGAAAGAATAAGAACTGTTTCATGGTAGAAAATTGAAAGGGCCTTCAAGGTTGGCTCCGGCCCCTCCTGGGGACAGTGGCTGGATTTGCAGTGAGAGGACCTGAGTTCAAATCCTAACTCTGACACCTGTGGCATCTTGGGTGAGTCACAATCTTCCTAGACCTCAGGTTCCTTTCTAGAGCTGAAAGAGACCTAAACGTCAAGATCAAGTCCGACATCTCCATTTTACAGATGAGGAAACTGAGGCCCAGAGAGGGGAAGTGGGATGTGAAAAGGAGATCCTAGCATAAAAGCTTTCAAGCTGGGGGAGACCTTAAAATTCTTCTAGTCCCATCCCTTCACTAACAGATCCAGAAACTGAGGCCCAGAGAAGCTCCTTCTCTCCCCTGACTTCCCCAGGGTGAATCAGGTGAGGAACAAAGTCAGAACTCAAACCCAACTCCTCTGATTCCAAATTCAAAGTTTGGTTTTTGGTTTTGGGGTTTTTTTTTTTCCTTTATACCTTGCACTTAAGGAGGGGCTACATTTGATGAATGGGGCAGTGGACAGAGCCATGGCCCTGGAGTCAAGAAGACACATCTTCATGAGTTCAAACTGGGGACACATACTCACTGTGTGATCCTGGGTAAGTCACTTAACCTTGTTTGCCTCTCTGCTCTTCTGTAAAATGAGCTGGTAAAGGAAGTGGCAAACTACTCTTTGCCAAGAAAACCCCAAACGGGGTCACAAAGAGTAGGACATGACTGAAAAATGACTAAACAAAACAAAAAAAAACATTCCATGAATGGGGACAGGGTGACCTTTATGAAGAATTTAAGAAACAACTTAACTGGAAAATAGAATACATGAAAGGGATAAACATGAAATAAAGCCAGAAAGGCAGGAGGAAATCAGATCGGGGAGAGTCTGTATTCTGTCCTATTCTGTCCTAGAGCTACCAGGCAGCATGACACGGTCAGACTTGGGCCTTAGGGAAGTTGTGTTGTCTGTCATGTGGAGAACGATTAGAGAGGAGAGAAGAGAAAAGGGAGCCCCTCAGAGGCTCTTACAGTGACCAGAAGTGATATAATAGCACATAATACAAAACTAGTGTCTCCAGACCAACAGCTCCCCCAGGGCAGGAAATGTGTCTCCTCCCAAGTCAGATTCTTCCCTGCCAACATTCAGCACCTGGCTCTGTCCAGAAAGGTCTCTAGAGACTGTTGGTTTGGGTGCTTCCTATCTCCACTGGAAGTAAGTTCTCCAAGGGCAGAGACTCTTTTCTCCTTTCTTTGTCTTCCAACACTTAGCACGATGCTTGGCATGTAGCAAGTGTTTAATCAATGCTTGTCTGATTGATTGAATTGAATACTGATTGAATAATTCATTGTACCCACTTTTTAAAAGAATGCATTGTCTTCATTCTTCCTGATAATGACGGTTCTCCCCAAAGAATGGAATATCACAAAACCACAGCCTCATGGTATCAAAAAGGACCTCAAATATCACCTAGTCTGAGAATCCCCATCAGACACCCCCAATGTGAGATCATCCCCACTTTGATTAAAGACCTCCATTGAAAGAGAAACTCATGGTCTTCCATGACAGCCCATTCCACTTTGGGACAAACAGCACTCAGCCCTTGGAAGTTTCTCCTTTTGCCAAGCCTAAATCTTTGCAACTGCCCCCTAATGCTCTTCCCTCTGGGGACAAGTAAAATTAATTTAACCTTTTTCCCACAATAGCCCCTCAAATTCTTGAATACAGCCATTGGGTCTCACCTTTCCAGTCTTTTCTTCTCTGGTTCCTTAAAATGGTGCCCTGAAGGCATGGAGTCAAGGACTTTAACCACCCTATTTGCTCTTCTCTGGACACTCCATTTATCAATTTCTTTCCTAAAACATGGTACCCCAAGTTGAACATGATACTCCCAGTATGGTCTCCAGATCATGCATCACCAGTTGCCTTTTGGCTAATATCACCTCAAACTCAACACATCCAAACCTGAACTCATTATTTTCTCCCCCAAACCCTCTATTCTTTTCAACTTTCCTTATTATTTTCAAGGAAACTGCCATCCTCCCTGTCACCCAGGGTCACAGCCTCAGTATCATCCTCAATTCCTCCCTTGCTCTCATCCCACATTTCCAATCTGCTAGCAAATCTTGTCATTTCTGTCTTCACCATATCCATCACACCAGTCCCCTTCTCCACACTCACACAGCCATCACCCTAGTTCAGACTCCTCACTCACAGACTATTATAATAGCCTTATGGTTGGTCTCCTATCCTCTAATCTCTCCTTGTTCCAGTCCATCCTCTGCTCAGCACAATGCTTGGCACAAAGCAATCACTTAATAAATGCCTATTGATTGACTGAAAAGTCAGTCTTTCATTTCACCTAAAGAAATTCTAACATCCCAACCTCAACCACCTATCACGCTGCTTCCTCTATCCTGCTTTCCCTCCTCATGCCCTAAACCTTCCAGCTCTCCTCCACATCCTCCTCATCATTTGTCAGAGGAGAGCCTTCTCCAGGAAACTGCTCCTACCTGCACAGGTTGTTGGTTTTAGCCATTTTAGCCATTCTGCAGTGTTTTCTAATTGCATGTGTGAGTCCCTGGTCTGTGAGTTTCTTGAGGTCAAGGGCTTTAACTGCCCCTTCTCTTGTCTCTCCCAGGGTGACTCTTACAGAAGGTGCTATGCCCAACCCCTTCTATCCCTAGCTCCCAAAGAGGCAGGCACCTTACCCAGAGCCATCCAACTCACCTCATCCACCACACCAGAGATCTCATTCGACTGTGCCACGTGGGTTGGCTTATTCCATTAAAGTCATTTGATTTTCAGGAGGAAAAGAAAAAGAGAATCAAGAAAAAATAATCTTCTCAATAGTCATTAATATTCTTGGATCACTTTACATTGTTTAAAACAAGCTTCACAAACATGATCTCATTTGAATCTTAGAGCAATTCACGGAGGTAGGGACTAGAAGTGTTACAGACAGATGAGAAAACAGCCTCAGTGAAACCAAGTGACTTGCCTGGGGTTACCCACCCAGTAAGTAGGAAAGGCAGAATCATGACCCAAGTCTTCCAGCCTCCACGTCCAACTCACCAAATGGAACCACACTGCCTATTAACATGAGTGTCTGAGGTCTCCCCCAAGAGAATGCAAGCTGTCTGAGAGCAGGAACCATTTCATTTTGTCCAGCATACTAAGCACTTAGCAAATATATATTCATTGGTTGCTTACTTAATGGGAGCTCTATCCCCTTAACCCACAATCTAGATGACCTATATGTCAGAAATTAGCTGCCCAAATACGACTCCTGACTCTAGATAAAAGAAAGAAGCTCCTGACCATCAGAAGAAGGGCACCTTGGCAGAGGCTGCCAAGGCTAAGGGATGAGGGTGGCCAGTATCACAATCTTGTTTTCTATGCCTTCCCTGGGTTGGCTGTAGCCATCACCCTCTGAATGTTCTATGTAAACAAAGGCTTTTGTACACAAGACTGTAAGTGCTGATAGAACCTTTTGCATTAGTTGGACAGAAACTCTACAAAGGATATATAATGAAGTATTTAAAATTAGATTTGTAATCAGAAGATTAAGCTGTATATCTCACCTCTGCCCCTAACTAGCTGTTCCCTAAGTAACCTTGGGCATGGCAGTTAACGTCCTTGGGCTTCAATTTTCTTGTCTGTAAAATGGTGACAACAGTATTCATGCTACCCATTACAAAGGCATATTGTGAGGAAAGCACTTTATAAACCAGAAAATAAGGTTGCACATGTTCCCTAGGTGCCTGCCCCTTCCTGTGTTCATTGGCCACGTGTTCCCAACAGGAATACCTTTTTATGCTTGTTAGGGGGTAGGGGGCTGTCTTCTTCTCCACTTATGGGGCAATGATCTGTGGCAGAACGTACGAGTCTGTTCATGGAGGAATCTTTCTCATTATTTTGCTATGCTGTTTGATGTACCTTTAAATGAGTGTATTCTCTAATTGGCTTAGTAAAAGAACCACACTAATGGGGGCTTAGAAGATATGGATTTCAGTAAATATACCAAGTGCCTTGAACCTGGGGCAGTTATTCTGGGTCCTCCAGGTGATATAATATTAATGATAATGATATTGATAGTAGCAACAACAATAATAAGAGAAGACAAACTCCTCAGGGAACAGGAGCTAGAATGAGAAAAGGCTGAGAAGAGTCAAGTCCCCCAGTGGTGCCTGATGGAGGCTCATTTGCTGAGCTGGACATGGCTGGATTCTGTGACTCCTCTGTCCTTAGCCTGTCACCCAGGACAGAGCCAGAAAAGAGCTTGTGGGCTCTCCTGATGTCGTGGCTGAGGGGAAACAAGCTACTGTTGATTCTCAGTGCTCAGGAGGGTGACAAGAAAAAAAGGGGCTATGTCCCTGAGGCAGTGGTCCTAGAAAGATGAGCTTGGGCTTTTGGATAGTGACAGCCCTGCTTGGCCAATATTGGCTATGGTGTTTTTTTCTCTCCTTTTAAAATTATTTTTCAATTCCATTTAAGCAAAATTTTTAACATTCTGCTAAGACTTTTTGAAAAATGGAAGAAGAACTGTGCCTACCTCAAAACCAGGGATGTGATGGATCGCTGGCTATGGGAAAAGGGAGGAAAAAATGTCATTTCTGTCCATTCTGTAAACTGGGGCTGAGATGCTTCTCCCAGTTCTCTCCTCCAATGAAATCCTTCCTCCAGTCTCCCCATAAAAATCCTCTCTGCTGAGTGATTTATCTGACCTTCAAAATGCTACTCAAAAATGCCTCCTTGCAGAGGCCTTCCCTGATAAGGCTCCCCTCCGGCCCTGCCGCCACCCCCCTCCCCCATGCAATAAGAATCTCCTTTTCCCACTGAGAGGAAACAACCATGACTTAAGCCCTTGGCTATGTCACGGCCCCTAGGGACAGACACAGCCAACTTGGTGGAAGGGAGAGGAGCTCAACATACAGAACCTGGGAACCGGGATCTTGTCTCCCACTCTGCAGCCCTCCCATGGCCAGTGCCTCACCTTCTCCCTCTGGATGAGTTCAAAGGCTGCAAGTAGCTCCCCAGCAGGCCTCCCTCCCCTCAAAATTGGGAACCACGTCAGCCTTGGTGCCTGATGCAGACTCGGTCGGCAGATGCAGCGCCCTAGGTACTCATCAGCACCCTAGGAGAAACATGGAGGAATCCAGCTTTATCAACCATCCTCTGAGGCACTGGAAAACCAACAAGGACCCCAGAAAACTGACAGAGCAACATATCTCCCTCCTCTCAGCACCGAGGTGAGGGCCTATGGGGGCAGAATGTCACATGCATCATCAAATACCGTCATTGGATGAGTCGCTTTTTAACTTTTTTCTCTATTATAGGGAGAGCTCAATTCTAAAGTGGGAGGAGGCTTGATAAGAAGATAGATGCAGAAATGACAAACGTTATCTCATTTGGTCCTCACAACGACAACCCTGGGAGGTCGGTGCTGTTATTACCCCCGCTTTACAAATGAGGAAACTGAGGGTGGGAGAGAGGTAAAAGGCTTTGCCCCAAGTCAGAGGCAGAATCCAAAACCAAATCCTCCTGACTCTAGGTCAGGCCCCAGCCACTGCCCCAGACTGCCTCCTCCCTAATCACAAGGACCTCTTCATGCTCCAGACCAGACTTTTGGCTGGGCTGGAGGAGCCAGACGCAGGCATACTCACGTAGGTGTCATGATCGTACAGCTCCACCACAATACTGGGGGGGTTCTCTGCAACAGTCTTGGGGTCCCCAAAGATCTCAATCTCATAGAAGATGAGCGTCTGGTCCCAGGTGGGATTCAGTGTGTTCTTCATCACCACAGTCTTCTGGCTTTGGTGGAGGAAGGAGACAATGGCATAGGGGTCTGTGTCAAGCAGGTGAGGAAGAAGAGAGAGGACAAAACCGTGAGGAAGCAAAACTCTGACTCGGGCTGGAAATGTGTTGACCCAACAGCCAGGACTCATTAAAGAGAACCTGGAGCAGTGGGTGAGGCCGCCCACCTGAGCCAGCTCACTGGGATCAGGACCTGCCAATCATCTCTGCAAATGAAAGGACTCAAGAGTTCAGTGGGGGGGCCATAAGAGAGTTCAGCCCCAAATCTGGTCCTTGGAAGTAGCTGATGTGGTACAGACAGGATCCAGGGACAGTGTCAGAACTAGGGGGTGGGGTGACCCACCAGACAGCTGCCCCCAAGACCCTTTTACCATGGCATCTTTTTCCTCAGACACAACTTACTTCCTTCCCTGTTGTACCCCATTACCTACTGCTTCCCCTTCCCCTCCTCCTCCCAGGGGACGAAGGTTCCTAGGTAAGGAGCGAGGTTAGTCTCTCTGGGGAAAAGCCACCACCTCACCAGAATTCTGCATCAATCCAGGACATGGTGTTCTCTGTACCCATCACCACCAAATCATGTTCAACTCAATTTATACAAGGTCCAAAAATTCCTGGCCATAGTTCTGCCTGGGGACGCTGATGCAAGCCATCAAGGCTTCCCCCCTCATTGAACACACACTCTCCAGTTCCCCCTTTCTGTGTTGTCTATCCCCTACCAATTAAAATGTAAGCTCCTTGAAGACAGATGGTCTTTTTTGCGTGTATTTATATCTCAGTGTTTAGCACAATCCCTGGCACAGTGAGTGCATAATACATGCCTTATCTATTCATAACGTTAATCAGTAGCATTGGTGGAGGGCTTTAAGATTCACAAAATAGGGAACAGAATCAAGATGGCAGAGGAAAGGAAGGGACTCACCTGAGTTCTCCCTTCTTAATAACTTTAAAACAGCACCTCAGAATGAATTCTGGAGCGGTGAATCCTCCAGAAGAATGAAGGGAAACAATTTTCCAACCCAAGACAACCGAGAAGGTCAGCAGGAAAAGTCTGTCTCTCTGAGGTGAGAGTGATGTGCAGTCCAATCCATGCCTCCCCTGGCAAAACAGGCTTTGAGGGTGATTGAATTAGGGGGGACAACTTCCAGAGCTCTCAGGACATAGATGGTAAGGGGGTTGAACAACTGGTCAGAAGGAAATTACAGGGGACCCTTTGCTGACAACTGGGAGAAAACTCTGTTGTATTGCTCATACATGGCTCTGGGTCACAATCCCAGGGTGAGGAGGAGTACTTGCAGGAGAGGCACCTTGATCACAGTTCCAATATGGAAAAGAGTGCTTGTGGTCACTCACAGACCAGAGCACAGAACAGGAGAGTAGTGACCACACCTTTCCTTACATCATACCACCTTGGAAGAACTGGAAACTTACAGACCGCCCAGAATTAGCTCTGAAAACAGCAGCATAAAAAAACCCTGAGGTTTGGCACAGTACTCCCTCCACCTCAGAAGCAGAGCCTAACTTTAACATCAAGTTAAAAGTCAAGAAATAGGTTGGAAAAAAGAGTAACCACAATAAAAAATAACCTAACCATAGAAAGTTATTGTGGTGACAGGGAAGATCAAAACACAAATTCAGAAGAAGACAACAAGGTCAAAAGAGCTTTATCCAAAGCCTTAAAGAAAAAAGTGAATTGGTCTCAGTCCTTAAAAAAAGCATTTCTAGAAGAGCTCAAAAAGAACTTTAAAAATCAAATATGAAAAGTAGAGGAAAATTGGTAAAAGAAATGAGAGTGATACAAGATAATCATGAAAACAGAGTCAACAGTTTGGTAAAGAAGGTACAAATAAATACTGCAGAAAATAACAACTTAAAAACAAACTAGGTCAAATGGAAAAGGAGGCACAAAAGCTTACTGAAAAAAATAATTCCTTAAAAATTAGAATTAAGTAAGTGGAAGCTGATGATTCCATGAGACATCAAGAAACAAGAAAACAAGAAAAAAAAAAAAGGGTAATACCTCATTGGAAAAACAACCAGAAAATAGATGTAGGAGTGATAATTTAAAAATTATTAGGCTACCTGGAAGACATGGTCAAAAAAGAGTCTAGACATAATCTTTCAAGAAATTATCAAGGAAAACTGCCCTGATATCCTAGAACCAGAGGGTAAAAATGTCATTGAAAGAAGCCACCAATTCTGAAAGAGATTCCAAAATGAAAACTTCTGGGAATATAAGAACCAAATTCCAGAGCTCCCAGATCAAGGAGAAAAATATTGTAAGCAGGCAGAAAGAAATAATCCAAATATTGTGCAATCATAATCAGGATAGCACAAGATTTAGCAGCTTCTACATTAATGGATCACAGGGTTTGGAATATTGTATTCCAGAAGGTAAAGCAACTAGGATTACAACCAGGAATCACCTACCCAGAAAAAATTGGGTATAATCCTTTATGGGAAAATGGGATATTTAATAAAATAGGAACTTTCAAGCATTCCTGATGAAATGACAAGAACTGAATATAAAATCTGACTTTCAAATACAAGATTCGAAAGAAATAGAAAATGGTAAACTGGAAAAAGAAATCATAAGGAATTCAAAAAGGTTAAACAGTTTGCATTCCTAAATGGAAAGATGATACTTGTAACCCATAAGAAATTTCTCATTATTAGGGCAATTAGGAGTATATGTAGACAGAGGGTACAGGTATGAGTTGACTATGATGGGATAATATCTAAAAAAATAAAATTAAGGGGTAAGAAAAAGGGATGCACTGGGAGAGGGAGAAAGGGAGAGGTAGAAGGTGATAAATTATCTCACATAAAAGAGGCAAGAAAAAGCTTTTACAGTGGAGGGGAAGGTAATGGAGGTGGCAGACAGCACTTGAACCTTACTCTCATCAGAATTGATTCTCAGGTAGAGAAATCTATCTTACCATATAGGGAAGTAGAAAGGGAAGGTGGGGGGGTGCAATAGAAAGCAAGACAGATTGGGGGAGGTGGTACTCAGAAGCAAGACACTTTTGAGGAGGGACAGGGTGAAAGGAAAGCAAGACGAATAAATGGGGGAAATAGGATGGAGGGAAATACACAGTAATCATAGCTCTAGAAAAAAAATTACAGCAAGTTTCTCTGATAAGGATCTCATTTCTCAAATATATGGAGAACTGAGTAAAATTTATAAGAATACAAGTCATACTCTAATTGATAAACAGTCGAAAGATATGAACAGGAAGTTTTTAGATGAAGAAATCAAAGTTATCTATAGCCACATTAAAAAAAATGCTCTGAATCACTATTGATTAGAGAAATGCAAATTAAAAGAATTCTGAGGTATCACTTTACACCTATCAGATCAGCTAATATGACATATCTCCCATATGATAAATATGGGAGAGGACATGGAAAAATAGGGACACCAATACATTCTTGGTAGAATTGTGAATTGATCCAATTATTCTGGAGATCAATTTGGAACTATGCCCAAAGGGCATACCCCTTGACCCAATAATACCACTACTAATTCTGAATTCTAAAGAGATTAAAAAAAAAAAAAAGAAGTAAAAGGAGCCATATGTACAAAAATATTTATAGCAGCTCTTTTTATGATGAAAAAGAATTGGAAACTGAGGGGATGCCCATCAACTGAGGTGTTGCCAAACAAGTGGTGGTAGATATGTGGAATCTATAGGGTATATGGAATAATGTTGTGCTATAAGAAATGAGGAGTAGGATGCTTTCAGAAAAACCTGGAAAGACTTACATGAACTGATGCAAAGTGAAGTGAGCAGAACCAGAACATTGTATACAGTGACAGCAATATTGTACAATGATCAACTGTGAATGACAACTTTTCTGATTAATACAGTGATCCAAGACAATTCTGAAGGATTTTTGATGAAAAATACTATCTATCTCCAGGGAAAAAGCTGATGGAGTCTGAGTGCAGATTGAAGCAACCTTTTTTTTAAAAAAAACTTTATTATTCTCCGGGGTTTTCGATCCATGTTTTCTTTCACTGCACAACTAATATGGAAATATGCTTTGCATGACTGCACATGTATAACCTGTATCAAATTGCTTGCCTTCTCAATGAGGGGGGAAGGGAAGGAAGGAGAGAAAGATTTAGTTAAATGTTAAAAATTGTTTTTATATGAAAGTTTAAAATGTTAAAAATTGTTTTTATATGAAATTGGAAAAAATAAGATCATTTTTAAATAGGTCCACAAAACAAATATTAAGTCATTTGAGCCTCACAACAACCTGAGAGGGAGGAGCTAGTATTACCCTCATTTTGTGAATGAGGAAGAAGCAGAGAGTTAAAGTGACTTGCTTAGGGTCACACAGCTGGTCAATGTTTGAGGCAGGATTTGATCTTCTGGACTCTTGAGCTCTCCTCTCTGCACTAGCTGCCTACCTATGGCCGTATCTAATTATCCATATCTCCACATTAATGACCTATTTATCGGAAGGCTTGATGGAAGAAGTGGCTTCTGGGGCAGAAGGCAGTAAGCACATCATGTAATGGGGAGAGGCAGATCAGTTCTCGCCAACTCCCCGTTAGCCTTTGCTAGGACCACCTTCCCTGCACACACACTCACACCCAGGGGGAGTCCCCAGCGTCGGCTGCGGCAGGAGCTGGACCCAGACCCTCGCCTCGCTCCCCCTGGCCCGGCCCAGCGGCGTCTGGGCGCTTAATGAAGCCCCGTCTGGCCGTGATATCATCAGCTCCGTGCTCCGCAGAGAACCTCTCCCTGATTCCAGGAAGGGAAGGGAGCCCACATTCGGATAAATAGAGCCACAGTATAGGAAAGGCCGCCCCTCCAAAAAGCCCCTTTTGTTCCCGCCCCCCCCCCCACTTCCCCGATGCTTTATTTTTATAAGCGGGAGGCCCCCAACCCCGCCAGCGTTTCAACAAAGACCACAATTGGGCATTGTAGCGGTGGGGCCCCGGCTGCTGTTGGTCCCCCATCCCGACTCCCCTGTAGCTGCCCCACGGGCTGGGGCGGAGAGCTGAAGGCTTGGGAAGCAGGCCTTTTAAACAAAATCCTCCTCTTTCTCTGAAACGCACGCACATGGACGCACGCCTGCACCCTAGGGAGGGGAAACACGCGCGCACACACAGACGCGCGCGCACACAACAAAGGCATTGTGGCTAGCAGACACTGCCGCATTGTTCCCTGCTGCCTGGGGTTTTCCCCCCACCGTCTTAGGTTTTCTCTTCCCCCCAAAGTGTTTGGGAGGGGAGGAAGGGGGGAGGGTCGGGAGGAGAAATCCAGAAAAGAGCCGCTTTCCCTCCTGCAGGAAGGCAGCCGAGCCTGGTGGAGTGGAAGGAACCTTTGACTTGGAGGGAGACCTGGGTTGAAATACTGCCTAACAGTAACCAGCAGGTCTCTGAGCCTCAGCCAGTCAGTCAACAAACATTAAGCACCAGGAATTAAGTGTGCCAGGAATTGAGCTAAGTGACAGTAATGTTGTAGGGAAAGTGCATTCTCCTACTTTTTACATGCATGACATAGGACAGGTATCTGGGGGTCAGTTTCCTCAAACGTAAAACCCAGGAGTGGGATGGGATGGGATGGTCGCTGACATCTTTTGTGGCTCTATGACCCCCAAAGCCTTAGAGAAATGCAAGGTATTGTTCTTATTTCTTTCGGAAAAGCAGGAAAGGGGGAGCTGATAAAGACTTGAGGGAAAGGGCTGAGAGAGCATGGAGGGAGGGAAAAGGAGAGAGAAAAGGGGGAGAATGTAGCCAGGCCCCCTTTCCTCTAGGTCTTCCTTGATGCGGATGGCCAGCATCACCCCTCAGAAGGCGGCTGAGAAACAGCCTATGCAGAGTTACCTGGCCCATGCCTTCCCTGAGAGGTGGGTTCAACCCTGTGATTTTTATCCACCTGGAAACCCCCTCTTCTGGTGCAGATCCACAACTTGTCCATAAATTCAAGGCTGAAAGAAGGGATAGAGCACTTTCCCAGAGTCCCCGGCCAGTATGGGATAGAAGAAGTCTCAACCCCAGGTCTCCCTGCCTGGAGACCAGTCCTCTCCCTCTGTGCCTCAGAGGCATTCTGCTGAGTCAAGGGGGATGGAATCAAGTGCTCAGAAGGCCAGCTGTTGACCTTCAGGCTGCTCAGGAGTAATAAATTAAGCAGAACCTGACAGCCTTGACTTAGGCTCTCTCATTCTCAGCTCCAGAGGTCAGGCCTGGGAGTTATGTCCAGAGAGGCAGATTTCAGTCCTGATGTTGAGGGCTATCCTAATGTGGCCTGGGCTGCCTTGGGAGGTAGTGAGCTCCCCATCACTAGAGGTCTTCAGGCAGTGGCTGGAGATATCGTTCCTATACAGATAGAGACTGGCCTGGCTCAGAAGTGCCAGAGGCTGCACAAGGCCCCCCAAATGGGGTCAGAACCAGATGAAAATGCCACTCCCATCTGCATTTAATGTATTGATATATTAATAAAAGAATAGAGAGAAATAAGTGGTTGTCTAAGTCAACATGTAGGCCACCAGGATTCTTCTGAATGATTTAGTGGACCCTGTCTCTGTTTGAGTTGGACACTGATGGCCTAGATGCCCTCCAAGAGCTCTTCCAAAGAGGATGATTTCTGGGAGAGACCTCAGGTATCATCTAGCCCATCCCCCTAATTTTACCCCAGGGTAAACTGAGGCTTAGGCAAGTTAGGGGACTCAGTCAAGATCTTACAGTCATACAATACATCATATTATGGTGCCAAAGAGATTTCACAAGATCCCTCTGAGGTAAGGGAGGTCAACATTATTCTTTCCCTAAGACAGATGGAAAATGAACCTCACAGAGGTTGGGGGCCTTATCCAAAGCCATGTGAGGCATTGGTGGATTTGGAACAAGAACCCAGGACCTTTCACTATGTCCCACAGATGGGCCCCTGGAGAAGGCCTACATCCATTTCTTAGGTTTCTGACTGGGGGCTGGAAGGGAAGGGATGGTGAAATTCCCTTCTGTGAAACCAAGGCACTTAAATACCCAATGACTGTGCTCATCAGCAAGTGTGATTCAGTAGTGGCAGGAAGTGAGAGGCTTGGGGGATGGTAGAACCAGTTCCCTATAGGCTGGTGCTTTGCCTTGCTCTTAAAGGAGGTGCTGTCCAGCTTACAGTGGGCTACAAGAAAGAGTACAGGGGCACGGGAAGGTCAAAACATTTGAGTTCTTCCTAAGTCAGATTAAACAGGTCAATGTTGCTGACTGGTCTGAAATAAAGCCCCTTAGCACCCACACTTCAAGGACTGAGTACTTCCCCCAAGGGGCCGTGTGGAGACACAGCGTCATCCCAGTTCACTCCTATAACATGCTCTCCCCACGAAGATAAAAAAAAAAGTACCGACCTGCAGCTTTGGATCCAACAGAAAACCCCACCTGGCCCTGCTCACTGGGGGTCGGTGGAGGGGCGGGGGGCAGGGGAACAGCCCTGATTTAGTGTTTGGGAGTGAAAATAAACACTGGAGGCTTTTTGGCCCCGGCTTTCCTTTCCAACGGCTATTCAATCAATTCTTTCATTCACACCCGACAGGGAGCCCCGAGGAAGTTTGCCTGGCAAAGCCCCGAAAATTCACAGAGTGTTTATTCTGGGGGGGGAGGACAAAGGGAGCAGAATGGAAAGTGTGACATTTCCTCTGATTCCCCACCCCCCATGACCCCCCACTCCCTTCCCAGTTGTGTCCTCTGGGGCCAAGCAGAACAAGGCCAATCCATCTTCCATGTACCAGCCTTCATGACCCCCACCCCTACCCCTATTCTTCCCCTCTTCAATGCTCATATAGTAGGGACTTGTGGCCCCTCTCCGTCCTGGCTGTCCTCTTCTGCACTCTCCCCAGCTTACCAATATCTTTCCTGAAATGGAATGCCCAGAGCTGACCACAATGCTCCACTCATGGTCTGACCAGGGCAGAAGACATTCTTTTATTTCAGGCCTGGAAGCTAGAGGACAATGAGCACAGCCTGGTCCTCTAATGGACAGCAACACAGGGATGGAGGCGACAGATGACGTGGCCAGCCCAGAAGACCGTCTCTCTGTCTCGCTCCCACAGCCTTGCCCTGGCTCCCCAAGCAAGGCCTGCTGGTCCTCCCCCATAGCCAGGCTGAAGTCACTTTGAGCTCATCAAGGGATGAGGAAACAAGCTGCCTTGCCTGTTTGGTCAGGGCTTAGCCTGGGCTCAGCCTACAAAGCAAACTGATTCTCCAAAGTCTTGAAGACTAAGCAGGGTCCCAACTTTTCCATATGTCTCACAACTAACTCCATCTGACTCCTGGCTACTCTCCTCCTTCGAATGAACATGCACACATACACACACACACACACACATACACACACACATACACACACGCACACACACCACCCCTGGTGACGGCTCATAAATCTCCAAATGTGCCCAGGGTGCTGGAGAGCGTGCTCAGGGCCAAGAGAGCGGAGGGCTAATGGGATCATCAGTCACTGCCTGACAGTTCCTGGGCTGATGAAATATGGCTCAGCACAGGGACAGGGGAGGGAGGGCAGGCAGGCAAGCGCCGAGCGCTCCCAGGAACTTCCTCCAGCTGAGGCTGAACTTTCTCCAGGCCAGCACTCTCTGGGCCCCCCACTCTGTCTTCTTGAGGGCTGCGCCACCGGACCAACAGCCCCTTCCCTCTTTTCACCTTCTGTGCTAAAGCCCCAGCCCCTGCCAACATTGTGGATTCTCTGAGTTGGCCCAAGACAAGAGAGAGCCCCATGTTAGTCCCTACTGTCTCTCTTCCCCTTCTCTCTTGCCTGTGACAATGACCCCCATGCAAAACTCACCAACTCATGTTAGGAGTCTGAAGGAATGCAAAGATAAGTGGATGGATGGAGGGATGGAGGAATACCTGGCTTCTAGACACGCTCTACGGTATTCGGCTGGACCTGTTTTCTCTGTATGGCTCTGTCTTTGCATCACTGGCCCATGACTTCTATATGTGTCCTACTAGCCATTCATTCATTCATTCGATGAGCATGAATTAAGTACTAACTGTGTACAAGACACTCAGTGCCTGTGATGTGTCCTATTCATTCATTTATTTAATTAGCCTTTATCAAGTGCCTACTATTCCAAAGGCACTGACCTGTGCCCTATAACCTACCCCCTTGCTGGTAAATGAAAAACAATGCAGTCCTTGCCTCTACATAATAGCAAGCATGTATATAACATGTACATGGCATGTTTTTGGGTTTCCTAAATCCTTTACTTTGCTAAGTCCTTTACTACCCTGAGAAATAGGGGCCACTATTAGCCACCTGCATATCCCACAAGTCCATGGATGTCTAGGATGAGGCCACTCATTTGGAAGTTAGGGGGCAAGGGCATGATCTCCCGATGGAAAGAAATACTCACAAGCCCCAAACTTTTAAGCCAAAAGCAATCCCAAAGAGGAGACCAGGGCCTAAAAGAAATTAGACTGGACATAAAGAAACATGTATCTTGGTTCCTTCCCTCAAAAGAAGCAGATTTCCCAGGACCTGTCTTAAAGAAAGAGATCTAACATGTTAGTCCTCTTCATCGTTGCCTTCCAAGAAGACATCTCACAGGATTTCTCTGCCCACATCTCCTGTCTTCATATCCCCAAGGCAGGCCCCTCAGATCTCGTACACATGTACATACCAGAAAAGCTATCCTTGTCCATGGCAGGGAGGTCTCGTGCCTGGTACATGTAACAGCGGAGATGATAACGGTTCCCATCTTCATGGAAGGGGAAAGAGAAGACAGCTAGGGTGAGCACCGGGGTATGGCTGCTGAACTCAAATTCAAACGGCTTGGGAAGTGAGAGGGGGACTCAGGTTAGATGCGGGGCCCCTTCCGGGTCTCTAATGTCCTAGGATCCCAGGGTTCTCTTGATAGAGGGAGGATGTGCCATGGCTGGCCAGAGTAGAGAGAACGTCTCTGAGGTCAAAGGTCTACTAATCCGAAGATTCATATACACACACATCCACATATGTACACACAGATACATAAAGACACACAAACACAAGGACACAGAGACATGGTCATCCACTTCACACTCAGGTACACAAGGAAAAGGACAAAGAATTGTTCATCAAATAGACAAGGACCCACAGACACATTCGTGATCACCCACACACAAGCAGATGCACAGACACACTCATTCACATACATCCACAGGTACCCAAAAGCCTGAGCCACATCCATCCACACCCAGGTAGAGACAGAAATACCAACCCAAGGGCCCCCATCATAACCCCTCTGCTCCCTGCCCCTTCACCGTACACATGACCCAAGACCACTTACAGTCAAAGATGCAGGAAATCGTGGGCCTGTTGACACCAAAACTCAAGGTAGAGACAGACTTGGAATCTTCACTCTTGTCATCTACCACACCACCCTATGGAAAGTAGGAGAAATGGAGTACCAGAATGGTGAAGGGCCTCAAGGATACGTCATATGAGCATCCACTGGGAAAACTAGAGTTGCTTAGCATAGAGAAGAAAAGAATGCCAGAGGGAGGAGACATAAGAGCTGAATTTGAGTATTTGGATGGACTGTCATTTGGAGGAAGGATCAGATTTGTTCTCTTTGGTCCCCAAAGGCAGAAGCAGGAATGATGAGCCAATGGAGGCCCACCATCAGGAAAACCTTCCTCACCGTGAAAGCTGTCAGATAAGGGAAGGGGCTGCCTCCAGAGGTGATGAGCTTCTGCTAAAGAGACACTGCTGAGCTCCCTCCCATCTCCTGACCCCAATTCCGTTGCCTTCACACTCTTCCCAGATTACTTGGTCCCATCCTGCTCTGACTCCTAACTATGACTACTTTTCTTGTGCTGCTCCCCTGCTCAAAAGCCTTCAATAGCAGCCTGTTAGCTACAGCAAGAAGAACGTCCAAAGTTTTCAGTTTTGCATCAAAGTTCTCCCCCACACACACACATACACACAATTCAACACCAGCCTCCTTTGCAGCCTCATCTCCCCCACCCTCACACAAACTCCTCACCTTAGGCAGGTAGGGCCCCTCACTACCCTGTGAACACATTCATTCCCTCCCTCCAGGCTTTTGCTTTCACACTGGCCCTCTTTTCTGCCTCCCCAAAACCTTAATCGTCTTTCCGGGCCCAACCTAAGCCCCACTTCCAAGAAATCTTCTCTCACCAGTCCAATTCAGAGGATTCTCTCTCTTCTCTGACACCCAATAGCTCTCACCTGAGCCACATAACTCAATATGGCCTGGCATTAGTCCCTATTGTTTCATGAAGTCTCACTGTCCCAAATGTGAGACATCCCAAGGATAGGAGATGGAAAATCACGTCTCCTTTCCTCTCTTCCACAGCACCAACTATATAGTACGTGCTCAGTAAAGATTTGTTATACTGATACTAGTTAACTTCAACTGGGAAGAAATATGGCTCTCCTCTCGGGGAGCTCTTGGTCTGTTGGGAAGATTCAGCTAATGCCCTCAGGGAGTCTCTGTTCTGATGGGGGAGACAAAGAACTTGCCCTTCGGGATGTCCTGGTTTAATGTGGGAGATTCCTTTAAGGAGCTTCTGGTCTGATGGGAAAAACTACACTGAGCCCCGGTTCAAAGTCACCTTCTTCTGTGCCCACAGTTAACTCACTCTGACCTGGCCAGGCTCCAACTCAGGAGTCAGAAAGTCAAAGAAGGTTGTTCTGGAAGAGGCCTTGGAGATGATGTCGTCCTACACCCTCCTTATCCCCAGGCCTTGGGACCAAAGTCCAGGGCCTCAGCCCACAGCTCTTCCTCTTTCCTGAGAAAGGGACTCTCCGAGGTAAATATCCCATCCCAAAGATCGTGCAGGGCTCTATTGAATGAAAAGAGTCTGACAGAATTGCTCCCCATTTCTTGGAAGAGGGGAGTCAGACCCACCCTAGGCCAGCACAGGGCTGCGTTGGAGGCCGCCTGGCCCCACCAGCATCCCAACGGGAGCACTAAATCTGTCAGGCTAATTGCCTTCGGAGTACGCCAGGTCAACCCAAGCCAGCACTCCCTGGCCAGCCCAGCCCAGCCTCCCCTCCATTCCCCGCTGTGGTCCTGGTGTGTGGGCCGCCTCTGTCTAAGCAGAGAATGGGGAGGAGGGGGGAGGGATCCGATCAAGGTTGCCAGGGCTCCCTGAGGCCTGGAAGAAATGGGACATCTAATTGGGGGGTCCTACATCTTGTCCCCCTCCTATCCCAGATTTAGGTACATGGACAGACTCAGAAGGAGACAGGAGGCACAGGAGAGAAGGAGAGAAGGAGAGACTGAGGACCAGAGGGAGAAACAGAAGGTAGGCTAGTAGCTGTCCAAAGATAGCATCTTGGGAAGCTGGAGTGTGACTTGTTCATCACTGAGGAGCCACAGAGCATTAGAAAGAGTGAGGATGCGGCTGGCCAGCCAGACCCAAGTGACTGTACAGAGGGGAGGGGAAGGAAGGAAAATTTGGACTCTGCCCCCCAACCCCACCCCTGTATTTCCCCACTTTCCATGAAGGGGACTCCAGGCTGCAGGGGCGGGAAGAAGGTGTCTGCCTCCCTGATCTACAATAACTCACATTTGGAAAGAGCCATGTACGGGACATAGAGGTACCACCCTCCCGACTGAGTGCTCTCCCTATTCCCCACACCCTCACTGGTTACCAAACTATCTTGTGTTTACTTATCTATGTCAGATTAATAGGCCCTCCTGGAGGCAGGAACTATTTTCCACTTTGTCTCTGTATGGTCTGCACTGTGCACAGTGTCCTTTACCCTTGCACATGCTGAATAAATGAATTCAGATGAGCAGAATAGAATGACTTTGTTTCAAACCAAGAATGAAGCTAAATCCCAAAGACCCAGTTTGGGAGGCCTGGGGGGAACCCACCTATCTTATCCCCTCTCCTTAGCACCAGCTATCACCTCCTTCCTCCAGCTCCATTCTAGGCTAAGGAGGGCCAGCCAGCATCACCACCCAGCCTTAGGAAACCTCTCTCCTTCTATGGTTCACAAATTCTGCAGGGAACTGGAGAATTAATAAATCTTTCTTACAAGATGAATCCGAGTTTGGGGATAGGATTCTCAATTCCCTTTACCTTCCAATTCTTGCTGGGATAAATAGAGGACTGAGCATTTAATCAGGACAGTGTAGTGTCAAAAGAGGTTTCCTAAGCGTGATGTGCGGTGGTGATGAGGGATCACGCTATAGAAAAGTTAACTACAGATAACCAAGGGCTTGGCAGTGAGGGGATGAGTGGAGATGGTCGCCACCAAAATAAGCCTGTTTATGTTACAGAATTTCACTTTACAAAATTTCAACCTCAAATTTAATTCATTTTCAGGCTGAGGCACATTTGCACTGCATGGCAGAGGAGTAGAAATTACTTTGCCCTCATTGTCAGAGGGCTCTTAGGAACACAGCTCCCTCCCACCCCCTACCCTATCCCCTGGTCTCTTTATTCAAGCCCCAAGTGTTTCAGAAAGTTATTCTGGGTCAAGGGAAACAGGGGCTATGTGTGTGTGGTTATGAATACACATGGATGCACACACCTACAGAAACAAATACACACGTATGTATATATAAATGTATAAATATGTGTGCACACACACAGAGGTATCGTGGATTAGACAGCCAGCCTCAGAGGCAGGGAAGCCTGGGTTCAAGTCCCACCTGTGACATATTACATTCTCTGGGACCCTGGACAGGTCTCTAAAGCCTCGCAATGTTTTAGGTAACTCTAAGTGGCAAAGAAGGTATTGACCTGCATTGGGAGAGGGAGTTTTTCTACCAGATTCACCACGAAACCACGGGTCCATATCAGAGTGCAGATGGAGACATGGTGTTTGGACCTGGCCATCCTGGGGGCTTATTTTTCTTGGCCCCAGGTCCCTAGTGGGGTTTTAGTTCTCTCGCTTTCTCAATGGTGACCCAAGTGGGCAGAGACTTGTGGATGTGGAGGGCACTGCCCCCAGATTCCATAAGCATGGTTTATAGGGCTTTGGTACTACAATATAAACCCCTTGTGGATAAAGATCATTCTGTTTTTGTAGCCCTGACCCCTGGCACAGGGAATGAATGAATGAATGAATGAATGAATGAATGAATGAATGAACAGATGAATGAATGAATGAATGAAAAGGAAAAGGAAAAAGAAAAATGTCCCAGAGTTGGCTCCATTTTTCCTTGAGAGAAATGGTCTCTTCCCAGCGACATCTTTAGGTGAAGGGTAATATTTCAGCCCAGATTTATGACTCAAAGAAACCCAAAGTGGACACAAAAGGAGGAGGTCTAGATTCTTACAGTCAGGAAAAGCAGGACAGGTTCAGGTGGGCAGCACGTAGTAATCATCAATCAACCGATCAATGAGCATTTATTAAACCCCTACTGTGTGCCCAGCACTATAAATAATCATGGAAAGACCCCAGTACTTGTTGCAAAAAATGCCCCCACTTCTATAAACCAAAGCAGTCCCCCGGAGGTGACCCCCACCTCCCCCACCTTAACTCCTTCTTCATCAAAGGTTTTTAGCTGAGTCCATTGTGAGAGACCTATCCGGTATAATTCAAGACACATGAATTAAGTGCTTACTATGAGCAAGACCATGCCAAGTATTGAGGATACAAGGATGGAAATGAGACAACTCCTGCCCATAACAAGCTTACATTCTGCTGAGAGGATACCGAAATATCAGAGCACTTCAGGAGGGAGGGGGAGAGACAGAGACAGAGAGACAGAGAGAGAGAGAGAGAGAGAGAGAGAGAGAGAGAGAGAGAGAGAGAAGGAGAGAGGGAGAGAGAGAGGGAGGGAGAGAGACTAACAGCTGGGGGCATTGCATGGCCTCCACTACCAGATGGACACAGAAATCCTGGCTTTCATCCCCAAGCTTTTGTCCAGAGGGACACATCCACATGCAGGTGTGGAGGTGGGCCTTAAGCTGGGCTCAGAGAAAAGCTAAGGATTCAAAGAGATCCCCACCTCTATTGATTTTCTCCAGGCTTTTCCTCCTCCTGGCAATCCCCCTTCCCACTGAGACACCTGACCCCCACTATCCTGGTTCCACCTTCCCCTGACATGCCTCGAATGACTCTGAGACTTCTCTTCCCCCTCCCCAGCTTCCTTCTGCTTCCAAGCTCCCCTTTCCATGCTGTCCTCTCTTCTTAGAATGTAGGTATCCTGGGGGCAGGCACTACCTTGTCTGCTTGTTTCTGCAACCCCAGTGCTCAGCAGAGTGACACTTTACAGCATGCTTCAGCTCAGTCCCCTCCCCATAGTCAGCAGGCACTTTGGACTCTCTAGAGAAGGCTTTCCTTTCTAAACAGTGGGTGTGTCCCTGTCTGTCAGAGCATGAGGTGGACAAGGCGACCTCTGCAGCCCCAGAATCTTTGTGGACACAGAGGGAATGTGGAAGAGCTGCCCCCTGCCCTGAGGCAGGGGCCCCTGGGGTCTCCTCCGGGGGTCACCTTCTCCAAGGAAGACTTGCTTTTGCTTTCACAGAAGAAGGAAAAAAGTAAAGACTTCCATTGTGCAAGTGCAGACCCAACAAGAGCTGCCTCAGTGCCCCAGAGTTTGTTTAGTTCTGGGCTGAGGCCTCTGGATACCGTCCCTCACCCTGACCCAACCCTGGCCACAACCACAAGCTTTCCTGCCTGCTCCCCGCTAAGCCTGTGGTAGAGAATGATGGCAGGGTCGGTGGGAGGGCAAGGGGAATGGAATGCGGAACCCCAGGCCACAGGGATCAAAAGCAGAAGCCAGGGAAAACAGGGGCAGAGTGCAGGGGTCAGGTCAGTGTGTGTGCCCATGTAGATATGTTGGAATTACATGTGTGTGCCTACGAACATGTGTATACACACATACATGGATATTTAGGTACTCAGACGTAGGGGCAGTTAGGTGGTGCACTGGAGTTGGAGTCAGGAAGACCTGGGTTCAAATTCAGCCTCAAACACTTACTAGCTGTGTGACCCTGGGAAAGTCACTTAAACTCTGCCTCAGTTTCCTCAGGGATAATAATAGCAGCTACCTTCCAGGGTTGTTGAGCCGATTAAATAACAATTAGAAAGCTTTTAGCATAGGGCCTGGCATACAGAAAGCTACATGTAAATGTTAACTGTGATGATAATGATGATGATGCATCAGTGTGTGCCTGCCCCCTGCCCCAGATGCCCACTTTCTACCTCCTCGTCCTATGTTCCTATTAAAAAATATGGACTAGATCCCTGGGCAGAGGATAGACATGGAGAGGATGGAGGCATGGTCTCCATCTTATCTGATGGGAGAAAAGCAGTCCTTGCCCTCTGGAAGCGTACGCTCACATGGGAGAGACACAGCCCATGCCACCAGGGAGCCTCTGATCTGGTGGGAAAACCCAGCCTCTGCCCTCAGGAAAGCTGTGGTCTGATGGATCCCACTGTCTCTCACCTCCTAGTCTTTCCACTAATACTATCCAACAGCATGAGAGGAAAAAAGAAAAACCAACAAAGGAGAGCCATGTGTAGTCGGGGCTTCCAGAGGCCCAGGAGGGGTTCCTAAGGTCTAGGAAAGTCTGGGGAGCGGTGATATCCAAGGGGAAATCCTAGCCCTGGGACAGGTGTCCATAGGAGCCTAGCCAGCAACAGACAAGAAGAAGGGAAAGAGGAGAGACCTCAGTTTTCAACATGATTTCCCTGGTGAGGGTCTGTGTTCCCAGCAGTCCTTGGTGGGCAGCAGAAGCCAGAGCCCTCTCCAACAGTCCTGCTCTTCTGCTGGCCCCCTGCCCACCTGTGAACACAGGCTCCTGGGTGGGAATTGAGGTCTTGGTAGGAAGGAGCCAAGAGCAGAGAGTCAACTAAGAAAAAAGTGATGAGCAACGTTTACAAATAGGGAGTTTTCAGAAAAAGAAATCAAAACTATTGATGGTCACACAAAAAAAATTCTCTAAATTACTGTTGATTAGAAAAAGGCACATTAAAACAACTCTCACATCTATCAGATTGACTAAAATGACAGAAAGGAAAAATGACAAACGTTGGAGGAAATGTGGAAAAATTGGGACACTAATGCATTGTTGGTAGAGTTGTGAACTGATCCAACCATTCTGGAAAGCAATTTGGAACTATGTCCAAAGGGCTATAAAACTGTGCATACTGTTTGACCCAGAAAAACCTCTACTAAGTCTGGATCCCAAAGAGATCAAAGAAAAGGGCAAAAGACCCATTTGTACAAAATATCTATGGCTGCTCTTTCTGTGGTGGCAAAAATTCAGAAATTGATAGGATGCCCATCCATTGGGGAATGGCTGAACAATGTGCAATACATGATTTTTATGAAATACTATTGTGCTATAAGGAATGACAAGCAGAATGGCTTCAGAAAAACCTAGAAAGACTTACATGAACTGATGCAAAATGAAATGAGCAGAACCAGGAGAACATTATGTATACGAACAACAATACGAGTGACGATCAGCTACGAATGGCTTAGCTATTTTCAGCAATATAATGATCCAAGACAGTTTTGAAGAACTCGTGATGAAAATTGCTCTCCATCTCCAGAGAAAGAACTGATGAACTTGGAGTGCAGAATGAAGCAGATTTTTTCCCCTTTTTTTGCAACCCAGCTAATATGAAAATACCCTTTGCATGACTTCACGTGTATAACACATATTATACTGCTTTCCTTCTCTGTGGGTGAGGAAGGGGCTAGAGAGAAGGGAAGAATTGGGAAATCTAAATTTTTATTAATGAATGTTTGAAAAAGAGAAGTTTTTTGTTTTTTTTTAAGTGAGGACATCAAGCCTCAGAGTCACTGCTAAGAGGACAGAGACGGCAGAGTGAAGGATGATTGATCCAGAGAGCTGGAAGGGACCTCAGAGGTTAGTTAGCCCAATGCCCTCCCTTTTACAGATGAGGAAACTGAGGCCCAGAGAGCAGAAGTGTTCACCCAAGAAAACTAAATGAACAAAATAAAATTCACATATATAAATGAGTACTCAATTCTCACAAACAGCCACACGTATACAAGTGTATACACACAATTCAGGGCACACACATATATAGCCCCCCAGATGTACACACACATTTCACATAAACCTTTTTGGGTAGACAGGGGCACATGTGTGCACACACAGGCACACACACACACACACATACACACACACAAACACACACACACACACACACACACACACACACACACACACACACACACACACCCCTCTCACCCAAGGCTAGGACATCAATGAGTCTCCCGGCTCTGACTCCAAGCTCAGGCCTTCCTTGGGCTTGTTAGCAGGTGCTTTGAGGCTCCATACCCTCACTCTAGTTTAGCTCAGATTAAATGGGGGAAAGGAGGTGCTTAAGGCCTGAAATCCCAATACTGTCCCCAGAGCAGACCCCTCTTTAATTCCTTTCTTCCCCTTTTAACTAGTTCTCATCCAGTTCAGCCCCAGGCCTCTGCCTCCTGGGCAGGTCCCCAGTGTAATCTCCCCAGCAGAAGAGACCCTTTGAGGGCTGGGTGAGCCACAACTGGGGACTAGGCTCTGCCTTCCTGCTGGGCCCCAGTCCTCAGCACCTCCTCATAGCTCCCACCCAGTCAAGTCTGACTTTGCTTGGGCCCTGCCCCAGAAGGCACCGTGAACGTACCTTTAAGAGAAGCAAGAAAAAGTCTCACAAAGCTAGTTTGGGCCATTTGTGATACCCAGAGCCATTCCCATCAATTTTCCTGCCCAAAGCAAGTAGCCTCTATTCAGTTGGAGTTGGGGTGGGGAGCAGCAAGCTGGATACTGAGGATCTATCACCTTGGCAGAGAGATATGAGAAGAGGGGAGCGGCAAGGAAGCGAAGCAGACAGAGCTGTCTCCCCCAGGGGAGCAAAGACTTCCTAAGGGCAACTACTGTTTTTCCCCACCATGACTTGAGTCCCAGAAAACACATACTAGGTCACCTAGCAGATTAGGAGCCCCAAAGGCCAAGGCTTGTCTCCACCAACAGACCAAAGCCTCCCCAAAGTCAAGGGCTATATCCTCCTGTCGTCCGTCACCTCTAGGCACAGAAGACCATCTTTCTCCAGCGAGGGTCACTTACAAGCCATGTGACCCTGGATAAGTCACTTCTCTTATAGAATGAGGGGTTTAGTCTCAGAGGTCTCCTTTCTTGGGTTATGATCCCTCTGATGTCTACTCTAGGGTTTCTTGGGGACGACTGAGGGTGGAGAGGAGAGAGCCAGTTTTCCTGATTCAGTGATTTTAGCCACTGGTTCTCTGTCTTGGCTCAATCAAGGCCTCTGTTCCACCCAGCAAAACTGTGTTTCTAGGTGGGCAGAGGGTCTAGGAAAAGGGCAGGAGTGTTGCCGAGGTCTCTGGCTCCTGGGAACACCAGCTCCCCACCAGTACCTCCCCTCCTCTCCTTGCCCAAGCCCCAAGTGCCTCGAGAAGCTATTCTGAGCCGTCCCTCCCAAGACAAATGGGCCAAGAGAGGAGGATGGACTTTGGAAAAATCCAAGGGCATGGGAGCTGGCCTGAGCCAAGGGAGACGGTCTAATTCCGTGAGCTCATCCAGTGTAGTCACTTGCTTTGACTTTCCCAGGGAGCCCTGAATGTCAAGCAGAGAGGCAGCTGGGTGGGAGCAGGAGGTAGAGGAGGGGTGGGGGGGGAGGAGGAGACGAGAGGCAATTTGCTATAATAGCGGCTTTGTGCTCCACTCCCGGGTTCTCTGGGAATGCCAGGAAGATTATGAAACCCGGTGTCTTTGGGAACGCCAGGATATTAGCTGGAAAAGGAATAATACTCAAATAAAATAATGCTGGGGATGGAGACTGCAGACGATTACCGTTGGCCCACGGCTGGGAGCCAAGGCCTCCTGCTCTGTGAAGGGAGCCAGTAGGGTGGGGATGGGAGGAGGGAGAGGGCTGAGGCTGCAAGTGTTAATGACCAGACAGGGTCTGCCGTCCAAGGAGCTGTCTTCACAGGGGGACAGGAAGAGCCAGGCCCCGACGCTCCAGCCCTGAGAGAGGGCTGCGTGCTGGGGAAGGGGAAAGGGGGAACCAGACACAAAGGGCCCGGGGCCCCACAAGGCCAGATCTGTCTGGACTGGCCACTGCTCGGACTCTCCCATCAGACTAGGGTCTCCCGCAGGGACGCAGGAACCCTAGTGAGCGTAGGGCTGGCTGGTGAGGGATGGCGGTCACTAGGGGACAGGACGACAGGGGTGGGATACAGCAGTGCTGGGCCAGGACCACAACTCCAGAAAAAGGAAATAGTTCAGATTGCTTTCCTGGACCCCCAACACCCACAAGACTGCACACACACACCCCTCTGGGAAACATCCCAGGACTCACCCCCCACCTGAGCAGGGAGGGAGCCATCGTCCAGAACAAAGTGAGGGCCCCCTTCTTTTCACCCTACAGCACCCGCCTGAGTTCAGACTCTCATCAGTTCTTACCTGAGTTTTTTCAATAGATTGCTTCCTAACTGTTCTCTCTCCTTCCAGCCTCTACACTTCCTGTCCCCTCCACCTATCCTCAGTGCTGGGCTTGGAGTCAAAAGATCTAAGTTCAAATCTGGCCTCTGATGCTTACTAGCTATGTGACCCTGGGCAAGTCACTCAACCCTGTTAACCCTGTTGCCTCAGTTCCCTCATCTGTAAAATGTGCTGGAGAAGGAAAGGGCAAACCACTCCAGAATCTTTGCCAAGAAAACCCCAAGATGGCATCATGAGGAGTCCAATATGACTGAACAACATGACCGTGAGCTCCTCAGCCGAGCACTGAAGGGCCTCCACAGTCTAACTCACACCTAATTTCCAGATGCGTTCCATACCACTAACCCTTCACCCCCTTCACATCCCAGACAAACTGGCCTGTTTGCCCAAAGCCATCCAGCCCTCTCCAGCCATGTGAATTCACATAGACCGTCTGCTATTTGCTACCTCTGTGACCTTGGGTGAATCATTGACTCTCTCTGGGATCAGCTTCCTCAACTGTCAATTAAGGAGGTTGAACTATACAGCCTCTTAGGTCCCTCCCAGATCCATGTCAACATCACCCAACCTCACTGAGCCTCAGTGTCCTCATCTGTAAACTGGGAGACCGGATGGCCTCTGAGATTCCTTCCAGCTCTAGAGCTATGATCCAATATCGGGCAAGCGACTAACCCTCCCTCAGCCTCAGTGTCCTCATCTCTAAAATGAGAATAATTATAACACCCACTTTTACAGGGTTGTGGTGAGGATAAATGCGGTGAGGTAATATATGCAACATATTTCGGAAACTTTCAAGTGGTACAGAAATGTAGTCTTTGTTATTCCAACTGATTGTGAGCTCCTCCAGGAGGGGAACATGGCCTTTCTGTGCATCCTCAGCACTTAGTGCCGGGTCTGGCACACATTGGTGCCTAATAAATGTTTATTGACTAACTGAGTGATGAATGTCTGGAAGTATGAGCTTGTTGAAGAACATTTGTTTAATGATAAGGCTGAAGGCTGCTAGTCTTTCCTGGGGCCAGTGTAAAAGTGTGTATGTGTGTGTGTGTGTGTGTGTGTGTGTGTGTGTTTTAAATTCTGATCTATTAGCCAGTCTTTGTGTACATTAGCCAGATTTTGGACGTTAGCCAAAGAGTTTACTAATCAAATTTAATAATCCAGAAAATTTAAAGAATTGTGAGTGGGGGTGAGGAATCGGATGTGGGGTTAATTGATGCTTACCCTGAAAACATTTCCATTTTAACCTTGTTGAAAATTGTACTGAAAACTTCAGTATTTCAGACTTTCATGTCTAAGTAAGTCTACGTCTAATGACGAAAATGAGCCTTCCTTTAGTTTTCAAGTTTCATCTAGAGTCTCAGAGCCACGACTGCGGCCGGTATTAGCTCTTAATGTCCCATCAAGAGATTGGAGGAGGGGGGAGTGGAGTAGCCAAGCCATAATAATTCTGGATAGCAAATCTGGACAATTCATCACTTCATAGGAGTCAGAGCTGGGAGGGTCATTAGAACAGGGACTGTCAGAGCTGGGACAGGTCCTGGAACATGGAATGTCAGAGTTAGGAGAGGCCTGAGAACAGGGAACATCAGAGCTAGGAGGAATCTTAGAACAAAGAATTTTAGAGCTAGAAAGAGTTTTAGAACAAGGAATATCAGAACTTGGAAGGGCCTCAGAACAGAGAATATCAGAACCAGAAGAAGCCTGAGAACAAGGAATGACAGAGTTGGGAAGGCATCTCATCTAATTACCTCATCTTACAGAAAAGGAAACTGAGGCACGGGGCTGGAACGTGACTGCCCAAGGTCACAAGAAATATCAGCAGAGTGAACACTTGAACCCAGGTTCATGGACTCTTAGTTCTAAACACTTTTCACCAGCCACAAAGTCCAGTCTCCGACCCTCCTCAGTGTCTTCCTTCACATTTTTCTAATCATTTTTCCATTTGGAGATCTCCAGCTCTAGAGCTGAAGTTTTGAAGGGTTCAGTGACTTGACTGAAGTCACAGCCCAAGTTCGTGGAGAAGCTGGAGTGAAAACCCCCATCTCGGATCATTTTACTGGCTCTGTGCCTCTGGGAGAGTTAGGCCGTTTGGGTTCGAGAGGGCCCTTCTTCACTCTGTTCTCATATGTGACTGGGTTCCATGGACATGTGCACTTTCTCCTTAAGTCAGAGCCAAGGGGAGCTTCCTAGGTAATGGAAGGTTTCTGTGGCAATGGGATTGGGACCCATTGAGCCCTAGAACTTCTAGCCTGGGCAAAATTGGAAGATCTAGCCTTTAAAAACATTTTTAATTGAAAAAAAGGTCAAATTCCATCTTTTCTACTTATTACCTATTTATGGCAGAGGACGTCACCTCTGAGACTCAGTTTCCTCATTTGTCACCTCTAAGGTGCCTTTCGGCTTTCATAATCCACATTCTAAGCTTCTGCCTCCAACATTCTAGGCTTCTCAAGTCCTTCTCAGATCTGACATTCCACATTCTAAGGTCCCTCCCAGCTCTGATGTTCTGTGTTCTAAGGCTCCTGCCAACTCCATATCAATTTTCATTTTTCAAGGGGTGAGAGCACTGGGCCCATAATCAGTGGGTTCAAATCCCAGATCTTTGCTACTGTGTGAACAGGGACAAGTCACTGAACCCGAGACTCAGTTTCCACATCTGTAAAACAGTGATAATTATACAAGCCACCTCATGGGATTGTTGTACAAACCTTAAAATGCTATCCAAGTGTATGTCACTAATAATCATTAATAACTTCATTCCCATCTATGGTCCTCATATTTCTCCTCCAGAAGTGACTAGATGATGTCTAAGATTAATTAGATGTTTACCAACCACCGAGTCTGGAGTCAGAAAGGCTCATCTTCCTGAGTTCAAATCTGGCTTCAAACACTTACTACCTGTGTGACCCTGGACAAGTCACTTAACCCTGTTTGCCTCAGTTTCCAAGCTGAAGAAGGAAATGGCAAACTGCTCCAGTATCTCTGCCAAGAAAACCCCAAATGGAGTCACAGAGAGCAAGACAAGACTGAAAATGACCAAACAACAAAAAACGTATATAACTGAAGCTTCACTCCCTTCCTGCAGCATGGAGCCATCCTCTGCCCATAGAGCTCCTTTCCACCCCGCCGCAGATCTGCCCACTCACCAAGGCTCCTTCCAGGGCAAAGACAGCAGCAGCCCCGGTCCTCTCCAGGGGCTCCATGCGACGGCGCCAGCGGCGGCGGCGGAAAGCATCTGTCTTTCGATAATCCAGGTGGAACTTCCAGCCAAAGAGAGAAGCATATTCCCATCCCTCGCCCTCCAACTCTGCCTTTCTGTGCTGCAGGGAAAGGAAAGAAGGAGAAAGGGAGATGGAAAACATCTGTGAAATGGGTACAATAGAATGTGATGAATCAGGACATTCCCCTGTTCCCTTACACTATCATGGTTCTCTTCAAGAACAAGGGACAGACAACAACCATAAAACTACATTTTCCTTACTAGGACCAAATATAAATTCCTGTTTGGCTGAGGAATTTAAATCCCTTCCCAGTCTGGCTACATCATTATTATACGTTACCACACTTTACACACTCTATGGTCCAGCCAAACTGACTTTCCTGATGGTCTCACTCACAATACCCCATCTCCCACCTCTCTGCCTTTGCCCAGGCTGTACCCCATGCTTAGAATGCACTCTCTCCTCCTCTCCACCCAGAGAATCCATTACTTTCTTCAAAACTCAGCTCTAGGGAGATGTTTTCTGATTTCCTGATTCCACAGGAGATGTTTTCTGATTTTCTCCAGTTACTAGGGCCTCCCCTCATCTCCTTATATAAAGTAGTAGATAGAGTACTGGACTTGAAGCCAAGAAGATCTGGGTTCGAGTCCTCCCTCAGATGCATCCTGGGGACCTTCTCAGTGCTTTGGTTAACTCTCTAAGGCTCTAAAATGCAGAGGTGCCTCCACTGGAAAAGGGAGTTTCCTTATCTAGGAATTCCCCATACCAGTGAAATCGTAAGTCCAGTCCCTCTCCTGCGCCCTATAAATGCCTACATCATACATGCTTTCTCCCCCAGCTAGGCTGCAAGCTTCTTGAAAGGCTGGAGCCGAGCAAGGACGTCATGGATGCCTACGAATGGACTGATGAGGAAACCGAGGCAGGCAGAGCTTAAGCGACGTTCCCACCATCACGCAGCTAGTAGGTGTCAGAGGTGGGGTCTGCGTCTCTCAGTGGCCAGAAGGCAACACTGGCCTGCTGATGTGGTTTGCTGGTCTATCGTTTCCCTTCCTGTTTGTATCATCCAGACGGAGGAGATGGGAGTGTCCACGAGACTAGGTCCCCCTCAGGTTACCCCAGGGCACCTGCTGTCCTTGCGGGGAGAGGGCAGGGGGCCAAGAACATACAAGTAACAAGGATAAAAGATCAAATGAGAGAAAACTAAAACTCCCTTCCTCCCCAGTCTGAGGCTCCCTTTTTCCCCAAGAAAGCTCCAGAACAGATGGGGAATGCAGAGGGAATGGGGCAAGGGGCAAGAAGCAAGGGTTGGGACCCATGTCTGGAGCTACAGAGAAACATTAGGGCAAAGTGGAAACAAGACCAAACTTGGAGCCAGGGGTGTGGGTTCTAATCTCGGCTCTTTGATCTTGGCAAGCCAATGAACCTCTCCTCATCTGTAAAATGGGGAAGATATCCATACTATCTTCCTCAAAGGCCAGGTGCTAGTCAACCCTGAAAGACTTAAAAATACATGAGTTATAATAATGAAGTGCTCGGGATGCTCTCAGACCTCCCACAGCCCTCTCCACTGCACCCTTTCCCCAATATCCCACCTTCCAAATCCCAGGCTGGAGACGGCCATAACACATATACATGCAACTGGTATGTCCACCACCAGCACCTCCAAAGGCTCACAGAGAGAAGGTCTGACAGAGAAGAGTGCCTAGTACCCCTCGGTCAATCAACAACATTGATTAATTTCTACTGCATGCCAGTAAGAGGTATTGTGGTGTAATGTACAGAGAATTGGCCTCAAAGTCATGAAGACCTAGGTTCGAATCATACATCCTGGATGCATGGTCCTGAGCAGGTCTGGACGGCTCTCTGAGATTATAAAGTGCAGAGGAAGCTCTGTCTTGACCTGGTGGAGAGATTTCCTCCCTGGAAGCTCCCCTACAACACTATTTAAAACTGAGGTCTAGTTCTTACCTCTCTCCATGTGCTAGGCGCTGTGTGCATCCGTATACAAAGACAAAAGTGAGACAGACTCTGACCTCAGGGAGTTTACACTCTAATGGGGGGAATACAGCATCTGCACAGGTAAGTAACGACAGGAGGTAAAAGAAATATCACGTGGCTGGGGGTAGAGGAGAAGACAGTCTAAGAGATACCCTCCAGCATATAGGGCCTGGATCTGGGAATGGCAAGAGCCCCAGGGGCCCTGTTCTCTGGGCCCTAGCCAGGGAATCTCCAGCTCCTGGACACTGGCCCATCTGTAGTCTGACTTCCTGGGACTCCCTGCCTGGCCCCTTGAGTGGGGAGTGTTCCTGGGTCTGTCCCAGGATCCCCTCCAGCCCGAGGACCACTTAGTCTCAGTGTAACTGCTGGAGTGAGAAGAGGGCCAAGCGTCTGGCTGGAGTCACCTGCCGGCCTGACCTGGCTTTGGGCTGGCACTGAGCCATGCCCCATTAGGGGAGGACTAGAGGCTTGGCCTGGCCAACACTTCCCTGCATGTCCCCCCTCAAGGAAGGAAGTTATAGGCTGGAGAATCCAGAGGCTCTATTTGAAAGGTGCCTTCCTCCGGTGTTCTGACTCAGAACTACCCTCCCTAACTTCATGTTGCTCAGTCATGTCTGACTCTTTGTGATCCCATGTGGGGTTTTCTTGGTAAAAATACTGGGATGGATGGAGATAAACTAGAAGCATTTCCAATAAGATTGGGAGTGAAACAAGGATGTCCACTATCACCCCTCTTATTCAATCTGGTCCTAGAAATGTGAGCAGTAGCAATTAGAGAAGAAAAAGAAATCAAAGGAATCAAAGTAGAGAAGAAGAGACTAAGCTATCACTCTTTGCAGACGATATGATGATATACTTGGAGAATCC
>CM053585.1:18896937-18938824 GCA_028646515.1 Pseudochirops corinnae
GGCTGAACAAGCTATGGTATATGAATGTAATGGAATACTATTGTGCTATAAGAAATGGGAAGGAGATGGACTTCATAATTACCTGGAGAGGCTTATATGGACTGATGCTAAGTGAAAAGAGCAGAACCAACAAAACCTGTACACAATCACAGACACATCGTACATGTGATGACCAACCTTGATAAACTGGACTATCCTCAACAACGCACAGCTAAAGACAACTCTACAAGCCTCAAGATGGAAGGAGATATCTAAACTCAGAGAAAGATACAGAAAGACTATAGTTTAAATGGAGACTGATGCAAAACACACTATCGTTCTCTTTCATGTCTGGTTTTACTTTTTTTTTTCTTTTCCCAGTGATCACTCATTGGTTACAGCCCAATGTAACTATATGACCAAACTATTGTACAATGTGAAAGTATTTGCAGATCCTATACATGATTGCACGCTACCATGGTGGGGGGGGAAGGGAGGGGAGAAAATCTGAAACTCAAGTGATTGTGTAACAGAATTTTGTAAATTAAAAGTAAATAAACAAGTCATTTAAAAGGAAAAAAAATAAACGTCTCCTGGAAAAGAAAAAAAAAAGGAAAAAAAATACTGGGGTGGTTTGTTATTTCCTCCTCCAAATCACTCTACAGATAAGGAAACTGAGGCAAACAGGGTGAAATGACTTGCCCAAGGTCACATCTAGTAAGTGTCTGAGGTCAGATTTGAACTCAGGGAGATGAGTCTTTCTGACTCCAGGCGTGGAGCTCTATTCGTGCATCACCCAGCTGCCCTTCCTAACTAACCTTGGATTTAGCCCCACTTTTGGATGTATTGTAGAATGCAAGCGTCTGGATGGCAGGCACTCTTTTGTCTTTGTTCCCCAGCTCCTGGCACAGAAGGTTGGCTTGAGGCAGGGGTTTACTAATGTGATCAGACTCTAAGGAATGACTGCTCTCCGAGTCATAAGAAAGGGGGCAGCTGGGAGCAGGCTGACTTTGGCAGGCAGTTAAATCAGTGCTAGAGATAATAGACCAAGCGAGCATCACAGAGGCTGGGGCTCCTCCATCAGACCAGGAATTCCAAGGGCAAGGGATCCTGTCACCTCCAGCCCTCTGTGCCCTGGCTGTAATAGGTGAGCCTTCTCCCAGGTCCCCACCCTACTTCCTGGCCATCTCCTCGTCAGCTCCACCAGAAACTTGAACTCCCATTCATTCTGGACCCCCAGCTATGACAGGTGAGCCTTTGCCTTATCCCACCAGGGCTCAGGCCCTTGTGTGGCTGCCTGGCTGGCTCCTCACCATGCTCCACACAGTGCCTGACATCAAGTAGGCACTGTATAAAAGCTAATCCCCTTTCTGCCCCTGCTTTCCTGCATCCCCTTAGTCTCCCATTAGAATATAAGCTCTCTGTGGACAAGGACTATATTGCTGGCTTGTTTTTGTATCTCCAAAATTTAGCACAGTGCCTGGCACATATGGACTTAATAAACATGTTATCTAGGTGTCTGTTTGTCTATCACCTGTCTCTCATATGCCCATCTATCCTCTACTGTTCTTGACCCATTTATCTATGATCTATGTATCATCCATTTATCTATATATGATCTATCTATCCATCCTTCCATCCATCCATCCATCCATCTCTATCTATCTATCTATCTACCTATCCATCCACCCATCCATTTATCCCTCTATCTACCTATCCCTTCATCCATTCATCTATCTGTCTCTCTATCCATCCATCTATCTATCCATCCATCTACCTACCTATTTATCTATTTCTCTATCCATCCATCCATCCATTTATCTATCTATCTATCTATCTATCTATCTATCTATCTACCTATATATCCATCCATCTATCCATCCATCCATCTATCCCTCTATCTACCTATCCCTTTATCCATTCATCTGTCTCTCTATCCATTCATCTATCTCTCTATCCATCCATCCTTCCATCTGTCTATCTGTCTGTCTGTCTGTCTGTCTATCTATCCATTCATCCATCTATCTACCTATCTATCTACCTCTCTATCCATCCATCTATCCATCTATCCCTTCATCCATCCATCTATCTATCCATCTTTGATCTATCTATTTTTCTATTTTAAAAGGGCTTTCTGAGCAGCATAGGTCTCCTCTGTCCTCAGGACTTAAAACACAGGCAGTCCATCTCTTTCTTCTTCTCTCACCCAGTGACCAGTGTGATAGGACTGGGCTTGACCCGCACCTTCCCAATCCTCCAACCCCCAGCACGTCCCTGGGCCTCACCTTTATCAGAGCGTCCATCTGGCTGATGTCTCTCCTTCGAAGACGTACCCAGCGGCGCCGGCGGCTGGTGTGATACATCTTCTCAGCCGGAACCCAGTGCTTTGGCTTCCGGTCAGGTGGAATGGTGAGGCCATATTCCCAGCCTGGGAGAGACCAGGACCCATGTGATTGTCATTGCTCATAGCAGGGTTTCCCACCACCCCGGAGCATGGGGGAAGAGGGACACCATAGGGCCCTTTCCCAGGGAGAAGAAAGGAGCTGTGGCTTTAGACTCTGGACCTGCTGAGTCATGTGGGGATGGGATGAGTAGTTCTAGATGGGGAAGAGGGAATTCCAGCTTGGTACACTGTCTGGCATACAGTAGGCTCTTACTAAATGTTGACTGATTAATCACAGGATCCTAGTTTTCAAGCTGAGGGGGACCTTATAAAGTCACAGATTTAGAGCCAGGATACAGGTCACCAAGTCTAACACCCTTTACAAATGAGGAAACTGAGGCCCAGAGAAGTTTGTATATACTTATGGATAGGAACATGTTGTTTCCCCTGAGAGAATGCAAGTTCTTTGTGGGAAGAAAGTGCTTTGTTTTTCTCTAGGAATTCCCAGCACCTAACAAACAAAAGGAGCTTAATAAATGTTTATCAATTAACTGTCCTGCCAAGGGTCACACAGTAGTATGTGGCATGGCTGGGATTTGAATTCAGGTCCTCCAGCTCCAAATCCAACATTCTTTCCAGTGTCCCACACTGCCTGTTATAAGTGAGCCTTAGTTATTGGTGACATAGTTCTTTTTTGCAGGTTTCCAGGTGGCCCATTAAAACCAGGCCCAATTTAGCTGCTTTTAGAATCCCCATCTAGAATGTAAACTCCTCAAGCGCAGGGATTGTTCTGTTTTTGTCATTGCATCTCCAGCACACAGGCATATAGTAGGCACTTAATAAATGCTTGCTTAAATGGGGTGTATTTTCCATTAGGTTGCCCTGGCTTCAGCATCTCCACCAGTACCACCATCCAAGGTCAAAAGCCAGTGAATGGTGCTGGTGTTTTCCCACCAAGTGAAACCAAAGAACTCAGTCAGGACAGGATTGCCTCCTGAAAGAAAACCTGCCCTCCAGCCAGAGAGATCCACTCCACCCCCTACAACAGCTAACCACCAGGCTGTCCTACCTAGCTCATCAACAGCTCGGTTGAGATCTGTGGACCATTCTTCATCTTCCCACTTCCACCCCACAGGGCAGACGATATCATCCTTGGGAAGCACCTTCTCCCCATTCTAAGGGAGAGACAGAAACCAAGATGGAAGACGGAGATGGGAGAAGAGGAGAATGAGAAGGAAAAGAAAGAGGGAAACAAGTGTGACAAGGATGGGGGAAGGAGAGAGAAAGAAGAGCATGGAAGAGGAAGACACGGGAGTTAGAAAGGGAGAGATGGGGAGAAGAGAAGCAGATAAAGAGGAAAAGATGGAGACACAGAGTTAGCAACAGCTAAAAAGAGCCAAGCCCCTGGCTGGCTGTGGTGACTAAGTCAACGTCTCAGTCTCTCTGTGCCCCAGACCATCCCTCTGTAATTTTCCCCAGCCCTATCCCCAGGGCCCCACCTTACCACATCTGTGTAATTGTCACTCATGTAAATCCACTGGCCTCCAGGTAGTCGAGTCTGGTTCTCAAACACCTCCTCCACAAAGCTCAGGTGACCAGCGTCCACATCATGAAGCAGCCTGGGCCAAGAAAAGGGGGTTAGTCAGAAGGGTGGTTACAGTCTCCTTCCAGAGCTACTTATCTGAGAAGAGCTCTGCTCCCCTCCCACCACGGAGCCTGGACATGGGTCGCTGGGATGCCAAGTTTCAGGTGGGCATGGCCCCTGTCAGGCACAGTGAGAAGCAATGAGAGAGAGGAGAGGAGAGGAGAGGAGAAGAGAAGAGAAGAGAAGAGAAGAGAAGAGAAGAGAAGAGAAGAGAAGAGAAGAGAAGAGAAGAGAAGAGAAGAGAAGAGAAGAGAAGAGAAGAGAAGAAAAGAGACTCCACACTCCCACCCCCACCACCCCTACCAGAGAAAGTGTGATGATACAGTAGCTAATGGCTGAGAAAAAGACACAGAGGTAACCAGTCAGAGAAAGAAAAGGATTGGGGGAGGGGGGACAGAGAGAGAGGGGGAGAGAGAGAGGAAGGGAGAGAGAGAAAGAGAGATGAACAGACAAGAGATCTGGAGATGGACAGACAGGCAAGCAGAGACAGACAGGCAGGCAAGGAGGGAGGGAGAGATGGAGAGCTCAGCCATGTTGATCAGAAACCCTATCTCTTGTCATTCAGTTGTCTCTGCTCCCTCCCTATCCCTTACCAGCCTGCCAGGCTGCCCCAAGCCCAGACTCACGTTTTCTCGGGACTCACAAACCAGTCCCCAGCCCAGTCCCAGCCGGCAGATGGGCGGAAGCTGTCCTTGGGCAGTTTGATCTTGCTGGTGACATCAGAGAACTTGGGGTAGGTGAGGCCCACAGTCCCCCAGGTCCCCATCAAGGCCAGCTTTGTCTGATTCTCATACTAAGTGAGGGAAAAGAAAAAAGGGGTACTGAGCCTGGAAGGGGAGGGGAAGAGAACAGTCCGGGACTGTAACCCACCTGGAATGGAGGGGAGAGGGAGAGGGAGAGGGAGAGGAAGAAGAGGGAAAGGCAACTCACAGTTTCAGCAAAGACAGAGAGCTTCCCCTCAGCAAACTTGTTAAGCTCCTTCTCGTCCACTGAGAGACCGAACCAGAGCTGGACCCGGATCTGGGCTGGCATTTTGGAGCCCTTCACTCCCTCCATCGGGTACTAGACACCAAAGAGGAAAGAGAGAAAACCAGAGCTCCTTCATTCATCTTAAAGATGGTCCTGGCAAGAGATGTATCCACTGACCTCAAAAATCTAAGGGCTCTTGAGTCCTTCCTTTCACTGTGTGGCCCTTGGTGAAGGGAGAACCATTTATCAAATGGCTTCTATGGGCTGGGCTGTGGATCCAAAGACAAAAGAGGGCCGGCTCCTGCCCAGGAGAGCTTACTTTCTACTTTGATGAGAGAGGACCCACAGAAGGGAAATGTCCCCGATTCCATCTCTAGCCCCAACAGCCTGTGTATCTTCCAACAGGTCACACGGTTCTTCATTTAACCATCATGGGTAACAGAACCAGGGCGTAGTGGGAAGAGCACTGGGTATGGCAGCAGAGGACCTGACTTTAAATCCTGATTCTTGCTTCCAACTGCTTCTGTGACTTTGGACAAGTCATTTAAGCTTGCCAGGCATTAGTTTTCTCATCTGGGAAATGGGATGTCTGGACTAGATAACATCTGAGATTTCAGCCAGCTCTACATCCACGATTTTATGGGCTGCGAAGGGCAGATAAAGATGTCAAGCCTGAGGGTCTCCCTGGGGCTGCAATAAGCAATCCAAGCTTGGCCCAGTAGCCCCAGAATGACAGAATCTCAGCCGCCATCAAATCCCAGCCATTCCTGGACTAGGGATGGAACTCTAAAATAATTTATAAGTCATCATCTAGGTTTTCTGCTTGGAGATCTCCAGGCAGGGCACTCTCATCAACTGTTGAGGCAGGGGAGGGGGGCAGTGCTCAAGGTCGGGAAACTTCTCCCAGCCTCCAGCCCAAACCTGCCTCTTCCCCCCAACCCCTGCTCCCAGGGCTGCCCTCCAGGGCCAGGCAGAACAGGGGCAACCCCTTTTCCCATGGGTCTGAGAATGGGCTTGAGACAAATTTTTACACACCAGATCTTAGAAGTGGAAAAATAGTTTGAAAAGAATAAAATGTTATGGCCATATGAGTGTCATTATTATTATTAATCTGAGCCTTCATTAAATGCTTACTGTGTGTACAGGCTCCCTCCTAGGTGCCACTGATACAAACATGAGGATAATAGTGACAATGTTAGGAATGTAGCATTAATTATCTGGGGCTCCGTAGAAAGAGCACCAAATCTGGCCTCAGCTACTTCCTAGCTGTGTGATCCTGGGCAAGTCACTTCACCCTGCTTGCTTCAGTTTCCTTGTCTGTAAAATGAGTTGGAGAAGGAAATGGCAGACCACTCCAGTATCTCTGCCAAGAAAATTCCACAGGGAGTCGTGGAGAATCAGACATGACTGAAATGATTGAACGACAAAGAATTAATTATAATAATAATAGAGCTCTTTAAAGTGCACAAAGTGTCCTACGTGTGTAACCTCATTTGATCCTCACAATGACCCTGGGACAGAGAGAGAGACACTACCCATTTTACAGATGAAGAAACTGTTAAGTGATTCTGCCCAGGGATGCCCAGCTAGTATCTAGATATTAAATGCCCTCAAGGACTACACATTCTGATGAATGGATATATAAAGTCACTAGTGAATAAATATTTATTAAGCACCTACTATTTGCAGGACACTATGCAAAGGATGGCAGTTATTGTCCTTGGTTCTCAAAGAGGACCAAAATGATATCACTATGCCTGGGTCAAGTTTCAATGTGTCCGACTGTGGTTGTTCAGACCAATACGAGCTGGGAATGCTCTACCACAGGTCGGGCACAAATAGTCCATGTGAACATTTGGGGCCAATTCTCTAAATCTGTGCATCCTGCATTTCCTTTGAGCTACTGCAAGTCTGCTTTGCTCATAGAGCACAGCGCCTTCTCTGATGTGGGCACACCATGCTGGGCAGTCCTGTGCCAGTGACTCCCATGTCACACAATCAATTCCCAAGTTCTTCTGAGAGATCCTGAGAGTGTCCTTGTAGAACTGTGCTAAGTACTCTACAAATGTGAAAAAGAAAGGCAGCCTCTGCCCTTCAGGGGTTACAATTTACTGGGGGGGAGGACACACAAAAGGCTAAAAAGAGAAGGGAGAGGGAAGGTGCCCAGCTTGCTGAGAAGCCCACAAAGCTCCTGACCGTGCCACCTTGGGCAATGAGATGTGCCAGTCTTCTTCACTCAAGGGCTGGGCTGCTTCTGTTTTTTCTTTGTATTCCAGCACACGGTAAGTAGTTAATAAAGGTTCCTAGATTTGTTGATTGGATCTTCTCCATATTTATTCATGATATTATCCTAATGGAATCATCTGAAAAAAAAGTGTACTTTTCTTTCCCCAAAAAAGAGAGAATGAGCTCTTAGACTGCTTTAAGTGATTAAGGAACCACGGACCCAAAAATCCAGCCCATCTCCTGCCTGCCCCTATCCCTGCAGCCACTCTGCTTTGGCTTAGGAGAAAGTAGAGATGGTTAAATTCTGTTTATTTTTGGGAAAAATGTCATGAGAGAGGGTCAGTAGACTGGAGTGGTTTAGTAAACTGCTTTCTTTCCTCCTCGGCTTGAGCTGACCCTTTTAATCAGATGAGCCACTGTTGGTGTGTCTTTGGCCACTCCTGACCCTAACCCTCAGAAGCTCTGTTTAGCTCAGAACAACCACGAAGGCAAGGACTGAGGCAAGGAGTTCAGGATTCTCCAGGCAGTGGCTGGATCCAGCTTGGGGGCCAGAAGTTTCAAAACCCTCTAGGCAGATAAGACATTTAGTCCCTGACACCAGTGTGGTTTAGGGGACAGAGAGGTTCTGACCTGAAACCCCAGCTCTGATGACCTGTGTGACTTCACTGATCTGGGCCTCAGTTTCCCATCCATAAAAAGGGGCATGACCAAGATAGACCAGGCAGGAATCCTTCCTGCTTAAAACCTTATGATTCTGTGACTTTAGTGAAAATTAGCTTATTGGAAACTTTCTTCCTGGAACCCATGAGTTAGAAACAATTTTAGGGTAAGAGCACAGAGCAGGGGGCCAGTTGTCAATAGTCAATAAACATTTATTAAGTGCTTATTGTATGCCAGGCAATGGGCTAGGCACTGAGGATCCAAAGAAGAGTATAACAGTCCCCGGCCTCAAGGAGCTCACAATCTAATGGAGAGACAGTCTATAAAAAGACAGGGAAGAAAAAACAAACTTCTCTTTCTCTGGCCTAACTGTTTATGATGTATTTAGGCACTTATTATTCATGAACTTTTACCACTTGCTACCTGTGTGACCTTGGACAAGTCACTTAACCTGGAGGGAGGTGCTCCTTAGTTAACAGTGTGGCTTAGTGGTAAGAGCCAGGTGGAGAGTTCAAATCTCACCTCTTATGCTTAATATCTGAGTGGGGTGAGTCAACCTACTTCCCTATGAGCCCATTTTCAGACCAAAGTAACTTGGTCCCCAATCCCCCTATTAGAAAGTAAGCTTCTTGAGGGCAGGAGCTGATTTTGCTTTTGCATTTCTATCCCCGGCATTTAGCACAGTGCCTGGCCCATAGTAAATGCTGTCTCATTTTTTTTTTCATTTATTCATGACTGGGCTGAGCCAAATGGACCCTGAGCTCCTGTCTCGCCATAGATTTGTCCTTACACGTGATTCCCATGAGACTCAGAGCTCTACCACAGGCAGAGTACTTTAGTTCATGCTCTGATTCAGTTTTCATAACGGCCCATGAGGAAAGGAGAAAGGGCTTGCTCGTTGCCCCAGAGGGGCAGCCAGTAAATGGAGTCGGACCTTTAAGCCAGGTCTCCGGCCCCCCGGCCTGGCTCTCTTCTTGGGGAGGGCTAGGTTCATTTCATACCCTACCATCACCACCATGGCCAGCCTGAACCGCACTTGCTCTTGCCTCACTGGGGAACAGAGAGCCTGCAGGCCCCAGATGTCGCCCGCACCCCCCACACCACAAGCCTCTGACTATGGAAATATCCCCCATCACTCATTCTCTCACTCATCACTCAGCCAGGTCCTCTCTCTCTCCCTCCTCTCCCTCCCTCTCCCCCCAAACAGAGACAGCTGGAATTCCCACCCACCACCGGGCTCCCTGGGGCCTGCCCCCCCAGCCAGCCCACTCTCCCCAAAATAGCTCTGACAATTGGAGAAATGTCTGCTTTAGGGTTCTGCTCTCTGGGCTGCCGATCATTTTTTCCGACCTCGGCTGAAGTGGAGAAACACCAATGTTTTTTTGGTCTCTGCTCTCGGCCAACATTTTTCTTCCGTTTACTCAGGACACTCTGGAGAAGCTCATGAGCAGAGTGGGGAAGACACGAAGGAACAATTTTCTCTCTATTTTTTTTCTCACACTTGGAGCCAGGGTAAATCTTCAGCTTAGATTTCCCTGACGCTGTGGGGTCTGGGGGTCGGAGCCATGGCTGGGTGCCTGCCATCAGGACTCACTTCATAATCCCCTTCCCCCAAAATGTAGTCCTAAAAGGGACCTTAGAACACTTACATCCAACCCCTGTTTTACAAGAGAGGCCCCCCAGAGGGGGCCCAGTTCACCCCAGGTCGAACAAAAATGAAGGGCCAAAGTCAGAATTTGAATCCAGAGCCTCAGATGCCCAATGGGGTGCTTTTCCTGCTCTATGATGCTGACTTTTCTTCCGAGAAGCTTTCTCTGATTAACCCCTGCTCTGCTCTTGGGAGAACTCAGCAAGGCAGAGAGACAAGCAGGTCACACCCTTTTTAGCTGGGCAACCCTAGGAGAGTTCTTTCATCTCACAGAAGCGATTTCTGACTCCATAGAATGAGGGGTCATGCCCACTGGCCGCTGAGGTCCCTTCCAGCTCTCCCCAGTGAGGAAGTGCCCCATGGATCCCCTCTCCCTTCTTCCCCTCTCCTGTGCCCACACAAGAGCACGGGAACATTGGTGTCCAAGAGCCTGGCTAGCAGAACATCACCATGGCCTGACCACATGCTCCTGGGGCCAAAGAAGCCTTGTCTGCCTTTTCTCCAAATTAAGGAGCCTGTGGGCAGCCCACAGAGAGTGTCGGCTGCAAGGCAGCTGGACCCAGCACTGAGCACCTGCTCCCCTGTTGTGCAGCCATGCGGACCGCTCCCCAAGAAGGGCAGTAGGGGGTGCAGGAGGACAAACAGGAGGGATAGCCAAACTAGAAACGTGGAGGCTGAAGAGAGCTGAGGTCCATGGCTAGATACTCCCGAAGAGGGAGAGGCTCCTCTCAGAACATGCAGCCCCCTGGGGATAGGAAAGAAGGCCTCTCCCCTTTTCCCCACAGCTAAGGGGTTTGTGGAGGACCCAAGCCCAGGCCAGAGAAGGTCTGGGGAAACCTTAAAAGGGAGATTCCTGGTAGATCACCAGGGGAAGAGGCTTGGCCTGGCCCTGCAGCCTCAAGGATGCCCCCACTGTGCCCAAGGAGTAACAAGTCTCTGAAGCACCTAAGTCAGGTAGAGGAGCCCTAGGCCCCACCCTCAGGGAGACCCCAGAAGGAAAAAAGCAGTCCCTCCATGAAAGAGACAAGGTGGGATCATAAAAAGAACTAGTGTTGGAGTCAAAGGTCCTGAGTTCAAATTCCGACAGTCCTTTGTGGCCTTGGACAGCTCCCGCACACAAAGGAATTGGACTCCATGACCTCGAAGGTTCCTTTCTTATACACACAAAACCTAGGATTCCCTCTCTGGGCCTCAGTTTTCCGATCTGTAACTTAGCAGGAGTTAGACTGGATAATCTCCAAGGCTATTTTCCATCTCTAGATGCTACAGAGAACCACAGGACATCACAATACAGGAGACAATGGAGAGTCACCAAAAAAGTGTCGGACTTGGAGTCCGAGGACCTGAGTTCAAATCCTGTCAAGGCTGCTCACTAACTTGTGACTTTGGGCAGGTTGTTTCTCTGAGCCTCAGTGCAGCTCATCTGTAAAATGAGCACAGCGGGTCTGCTGGCCTAATTCAGGACTCAGGTCTTGGAGCTGCTCCTCACTATCTGGGTGAGCTTGGCCACATCACTCCATTCCCCTCTGTCCCTCAGTTTACTCCCCTGTAAAACAAGAAATGGGGTCAGCTGGCCTCTGAGGCTCCCTCTAGTTCCAATCCAAAGGACCAGAGGAGCCATTTCCCAGCAGGCTGCCTCTGGGGGGCGCAGGGTGCAGAGGGGCAGGGGGCTGTTTCTGGGCTCTCACCCTTACCCCTTGGGTGTCTGGTTTTCCCCCAGGCGCACGGTCTTTGGACGGGCCAGAGGGAGAGGCTGGAGCGGTGGGTGGGAGGCGAGGTCTCGTCCAGGAAAGCCAGAGCAGTGCTAAGTCACCCATGACCCCCAGGGGAAGAAAGACTTACTTTCAGAAACACTGTCTGCAGTTTCCCACAATTCTTGCCACAGCACTTGGCCCCACGCCGGGAGAAGAGGATCTCGTGGGCTGGCACACGGTGGTAAGCCACGCGCTTGTCCCCCTGAAGCATCCAGATCATTACGTCGGGTAAGCTGTTCTGAGGCTGAGATGGGGAAGGCAGAGAACAATGGGGGACACTGAGTGCTGGAGAGGGAGCCCCCGACCCTTCCCATCCCCGCCGCCAAGCGCTGGCCCAGACATCCTTGGCAGCCGCCCTCCCTCGGCCCACCTTGCCAAATCCCAACCATCCTGCAAGGCCTGGTTCAAATCCCACCTTCTCCAGGAAGCCTTTCCCAAAGAACTCATCCCGCCCTCCTCCCGAAATGGAACACCTCAAAGTCTATACCACAGTCTGGTCCCAGACCCTTTCAGCCCTCCTCCTGGGTCCTCTTCCGAGACTGGAAGTGCCCCAAGGGCAGGGGCTGAGTTGGACTCCTTTTAGGAGGGGCAAATTCAAGAATTTGAGGACATTCCATTTATTCCACTCGGCCCCAGAGGGCAGAATTAGGAGCAGCGGGAATGGAAGTGATGGGGAGGCAAGATTTAGGCTCTATAACAGGAGAAGGAAAGCCTTGGAGAAACAGGCAATATATTACAATAGGAACGACAAAAGCCAACATGTACAATAGTGCCCACTGTGCACGGGGTGCTGTACTGAGTATTCTGCAAATATTATCTCATCTATCCTCACCACAACCCTGGAAGATGGTGCCATTATTATAGAGACTCGCTCCAGGTCACACAGCTAGGAAGTGTCTGAGCTACAGTCTTCCTGACTCCGAGGCAATACCTGACTGCCCCTAGAGAGCCAGCCTCAAGGCCAGGAAGAGCTGGGTTCAAGTCCCCACCTTGACACAAGCTAGCTACGTGACCCTGGGTACTGTGTTCTTGGCTCTAGGACCATTTGGTTGCAGAGGGTGCCCACCTGCATTGGGGGAAGGCATTCCCTCACCTGAGAGTTCCTTCTACCATCGAAATCACAGGTCCTATCCCTATATCTATGAGGAAAAAAACAAATTTTCCAACAAATATGCTCAAAGTGAAAGGAGCAGGAAGGTGTTCCCTCTGATGGGGAGGGGGTTCTCCAAACAAAGCCTAAATGACCCCCAGGGCAGGGTAGGGGAAGGTCACAGAAGGGCCCTTTTGTTCAGGTAAGGGGCCTCTTCCAAAGGTGACATGTCCTCATGGTGGTGTCTGAGGATGAGGCTTAGTGAGCCACTTACAGGGCTGGCCAGAAGCTCATGAAATCTTGGGCCCCAGAAACTCGAGAATGACCTTTCACGTGTCATGATATCAGTGAAAGGAAATCAATGGAATCACAGGTCATGGAGGCAGAATTCTTTCATCCCTTAAATCAACTATTGGACCGTGACAACACTGAGTCGGGAAGGGCAGGGGGCTGCTAAACGCCTCTAGAGAACAACCTGACTGGGGCCTTTGGGGGCTCTTCCTCCTTCCAGGCCAGGGTCCTCCCGTAGGCCTTCCCAAGCCACCCCCTCTCTTTTAGACTCTGCCAGGAGAGGTTTGCTAGCAATCTGAGATGCCTTGGGAGATAGTGAGTGTCCCTCAATAGAGGCAAACACCTGTCAGGCTTGTTGGAGAGGGGCTCCTGGTTAGGTGCCAATGAGGACCCTTCCCAATCTGACCCTCTTCCTGTCTCTCCCACAGTGTTCAGCACAGGTCTGGGCACATTATATCTTATTGGATCTCACAACAACTCTGGGAGGTAGATGTTATGATTATCCCTATTTCACAGAGAAGGAAACTGAGGTCAACAGGGTAAAGTGACTTGTCCAGGGTCACACAGGTAGTAAATGTCTCAGGCAAGATTTGAACTCAAGTCTTTCTGACTCCAGGCCCAGCATTCTATCCATGACTGCACATGAATCTTCCTCTAAACTCCATAATCCAGACAAACTGGCCTTCTTGACACTCCCCACATGTGCTATCCCATCTCCCACCTCCGTGACTTTGCACAGGCTGTCCCCACACCTGGGATGCTGTCCCTCATAGAAACTCTAGTTTCCTTCAGAGCTAAGGCACCTCCTTCTGTGGAAGGAGGACTCATGGGATTAGGGGTGGACCCCCCCCTTTCTAGATCCCTCTATTAGTGCTGCCCCTGAAATTAGTCCTCTACATAATTATATATTTCTCTATATAATTTTGCGGGAGAGAGGCTGGGTGTCTTCTATTGCACAGGTATCACACACACAACCTGAGCCAGATTAATATTAATTGGGGAATGTTTGACTAAATAAGTAAAAATACAAGATAAATAATGTTAATTTGAGGTTTTCTAAGTCTTCGTGTGGCCCACAGAGAAGAGCTTGACAGCCCTGGAAAGGAGAACAAGCAGGCCCTGGGGCCAGGGAGGACCTCTGACACCTGCTGATGGCTTCTTCCTGGGCAGGTCACTTAACCACTAGGATTATAAATTGCCAAGAAGGCACTGACTGAGTGGTCCAACAGAAAAAGAGTTCCCACACCTATATCCATGAAATCACAGGCCCAGGCAAAGTAAAAATTATTTTGAACAAAATTATTTTGTTCAGACTCAGCCCTGTAGAGATTCCGCCTCTCCCAGCAGAACATAAGCTCCCTGAGGGCAGGGACTCTGAGTTTTGTCTTTGTATCTCCAGGACCTAGCATACAGATGGCTCTCAATAAATGCTTATTGGTCTGGGTTTAAATGAAGTTCAATCCATACCCCAGATTAAGTCCATGCTCTAGCAGAGATTAAGGGCTAAATCTGTGACCAAGAGGAAGGGTCAGTTTATGGCCAAGATCAAGGAGTCTGCCTGTAGTAGAAAGGGAATGTGCATTTCTGTAGATACTGCCTACTACGTCTCAGGCATTGTGCTGGGCACTTTTTAAAGGACATATACTATCTCATTTAATCCTAAAAAAAACCCAAAAACCCAGGTACACACTATTATGATCCCTGTTATAGACTTGACAAGCAAAGGTTTTTAGGGACTCACACAAAGTCACAGAGCTGGGTGTGGGGAGGAGGGTGCCAGCATGGGGTCACAGAACAGTTTTCCTCTGTATAAGTACGTGGCCCAGGCAGAGACCAAAGCCATAACCTTGGTCTCATTAGGACCAGGGTCTAACCACTGGGCTAACCAGCTGCAGGCATGAGCTCCTTTTCACAGGGAAGGAGTCCAAAGTTAGCTTTAGAGGATGAATGTTTCTGGATGCCTTCCTTCTTCCTTGGAATTCTCCCTATTTCCAACCCTCCCCAGTCTTTGGGAGAGCTAACTCCTCCGGAAATTCTTCTCCCCAGCCTTCCCCCTTCCCTTCATCCTCCAAATCTCTACCTCAGCATGGACTGTAATAAATCAACAACCTCTCCCAGCACCACCTCCCAGCCCCCCGACCTCCCTGAGGGGGTCTCCAGCCCCCCTCCAAAGGGAGCATCCTGTCTCCCCAGAGAAGGATTGGCCTCTTCTCCTCCTCCCACCCGCCTCTGGGAATACCACAGGCAGCTCTGGCCACTCCATCTCGAGAAGGCCCTCAAGTTATGGGCCTCAGTTCCCTCACCCACAAAAAGAATGAGATTCGAAAAAAACGCCTTCTAAATTCCCTCTCATCTCTCAGTCTCTGGTCTTGTTGTCCCAGGACTTCACCGGGACATTCCGGCTCTATTTAAATTCTAAAACAGTAACTTAGGAAGCTTGATTTCCTAATCAGGTAAGATTTTAGCAGTCTGAGATTTCTTGACCCTACAACCATTCTCTTCCATCATCGATCAATTCATAAGTCAATCAATAAGCAAGCCTCTACCCAGGGCCTACTAGGATGAGTGAGACACAGTAACAGAAGAAGAAATAGACCCCGCCCTCGGGGAGTTTATGTTCCCTTGGAACTGTCTAACCCCTTTGAGGGCCAGCGTCCCAGAGAGGCATGGGAAGGCAGGATGTTCCAGGGGGTGTCCTGGTGAGAAAAGGGGGGCAGAGAAAGCCTTTAATGCCCCAGAGCAGAGGCTGGTAAGTAGCTACCAGCTGGCCTTTACATACTTCCCAGCAGCTCTGGGAGACAGGTACCGGGATGAGGAAACCAAACACTCAAAAGGAGTATTTTGCCCCAGGTAATGCAGAGAAGCAGAGTTGCAGACAGAAGGGGCCTCAGAAGAAATCTAGGCCCTGAATCCCCCAGCCTTCATTGAAGAGGCGGGATCCCAGAGAAGGCGCTCCGGGACCTAGCATCCATCGACCGCCCGACACTCCCGACCCTCCCCAGGGCTACCTCCTCGGCCAGGGCCCGGAGCCGCAGAAGCCAGTCCTCCGCCTGCTCTAGGGCCGCCATCAGATCCTCTCGGGCGCTGGCGTGCTTTAGCTCTAGGGCGGCGTGCATGATCTGGGTCAGGTTACTGGTTCGGAGTCGGTACAGGTAGTGGTCCAGGTGCGTGGCTGAGGGCTTCTCCCTGACATCCTCCAGAGGCTGACTGTCCGCGGAAGGAGACAAGAGGCACACGTGTGACGGCCGAAATAAACACGCCTCCTCCCTCCTCTCAGCAAAGAGGTGGGGGACTCCCAGGGCAGAGCAGGGCAGATGTGGTCAGACACGACAAATGGACCCATGCACTTTGCTCAGGGGACAACTGAAAATGACAGCAATGTCTCTAAAAAACATCAGTAAAATGTGTATTTTCTTACGAGATTTACAAAGTACTTTCTCCATAAAAATCACAGCGTTGGTAGGTCATGCATATTATTCCCATTTACAGGTGAGGAAACTGAGTCTCAGAGCCCTGAAGGGAGACCCTCAGCTGTACGGCCAGTGGGTGGCAGAGCTGCTGCCTTTCCACTATGCCGCACCATGAGGCCTTCTGTGGAGGAGCCACGGAACTTGGAATCAGGACTATTTGGGTTCCACTCGCACCGTGGTCGCTCACTAGTGGCCTGACCCTAGACAAGCCGCTTTGACCTCATCTGAAAAATGAGGGTCATGATCATAGCTAGAATGTGTGTACTCGTATCCCCAGCACATAGTGGGTGCTTTATTGACTGAGAGAGTGCCTACTGTGTGCTAAGCACTCTACTTATCGCTTTACAAATATGGTCTCATTTGAGCTTCACAATAACCCCAGGAGGAAGGTGCTATTGCTATCCCCACTTCACGGTTGAGGAAACTGAGGCAAAGATGGTCTATTGACTTGCCCAGGGTCACACAGCTGGTAAGCACCCAAGGCCAGATTTGAACCCTCAACATAAGTGAGCAGGGGGCTGGACACGCTGTGGTCGGACAGCCACTGTTTAAATGAACAAGTTCTAGGTCTGATCTGATAATGAAATTTATGTGATCCATACAGGGCATGGCAGATAGACAGGACAGCTAACGGCCAAGGATAAATGCTGCCACCCTTGCCGCTCAGCACGCCCTCCAGCTATCCCTCTGGTCCTGAGCACCCCCCAGGTCGGGGAGGAGACCAAGGGACAGAAACAAAAACCTCACAAGGTGTATTAGGAAGGAGATATCAATGGAGTGTTGGTAGCTCTCCCCAAACAGACCAGGGGCTCCCTGGAGAGAAGGGGGTGGGGAGGTGTTTGCTCTCCATTAGAATAAAGGCTGCCTCTGAGAAGCACCCTAAGTCTGAGGGCTACGTTTGCCCCCCATGTCCTCTGATCCAACCAGGGGGGCTCCCTTCTAAAGTCCCTAGAGACTGGAGAATTCACCCACCTACTCCTCACCAGAAGAGAGCCAGGACATTGGCGTGGAATGGGACAAGAGGAGCTGCCTGCCCCCACGGCCCGGCCCCAAGCTCAGCCCAGCCTCCTGTCCCCAGCCACCGGGCTGCCAGCTGCCCACCCTGTCCTGTCCTGTCCTGCCCTTCCCCTCCTGCAGCAGAGGCAGCAGCAGCCTTGTCTGGGCTCCCCACTCACGGCTCCACACTGATTTATTTCTCTGCCAATCTCCCCAAGCTATGCAGAAGCAATTACCGCCCGAGCGGCACCAGCGCCTGCCCGCCCGCCCGCCAGATACGCTGCCTTGGCAGCCTTCAGCCTCACGACATTTTTCCTGTTATTTTTTTTAATTGAATTTTGAAGGGGGGTGGCCAGGGAGGGGGAACCGAGAGCCAGCTCCATCTCGGGGAAACCTAAGCCCCAGGGCCTGGTTCGGGTCACGTAGCACAGCACAGCCAGGCCAAGAGGAAGTTCTGGCGTTCGCTGGGGAGGGTCGGGGTGGGCTCCGTCGCTCCAGCTCGGCGGGTGGGGGTCCTTCCCAGAAGGAGCAAAACAGTAACCTCCGGCCAGGTAGTCCTGGCCTGCCAGTTTGGGAGCGGGCCCTGCCTGGGGCCGCTGCAGGGAAGCCCAGGCAGCACTTGGAAGGAGAAGTCTGTGGTGGTGATTTATGTCTTGGGCTAAGGGACAGCAGCTGGGGGAGGCTGGGAGACCGGCCACAGAGGGGAGGTTTTCAGGGAGGCCATGAGCCCAGCCAAGGCTCTCTGAGCAAATGCCTGGCATCCCCCCCAGTCTAAGGAGAGACCTGGGCCCTTCCTGATCCACAGGAAAACTCCAAGGGGACGAAAGTGCCGGGGGAGGTGGGCCAGGACCGTCTCCATGCAGTTATCTACCCAGGAAGATGGGGGTGGAGGAGGGATGGTTATGGCAAAAAGAGGAGGGGATACTGCCAGAGGGAATGGGTACCCCGAAAAGGTTCTGTCTGGCTTTGGAAACAAGGACAGGACCCCGCTTGGGATGTGAAGACACCTCAGAACAATCCCACCAAGACCCTGCCCCCAGGGAGCTGCTGGTCTGATGGGAGACATGACTTCTGTGTTTCTAGACAAAGAATTTCTCCCCTAAGCCCTCTGGGACATTTTCATGTCTGTCTGTCCTTCCTACCCATCAGGGAGCTCCTCAGGGGCACACAGGTGATGAGGGGCAAGTATGGGGGCAGGTGGAGATTTCAAATCTCAGCAGGTCACAGCTTCTCTATTAATGAGGGAGACAGTCTGAGAAGACTGTCTGAGGCTCAGAGAGGCTGAGTCACCTGCCCAGGGTCACCCCGCTGGCGTCCGAAAGAAGTGTAACCAGGAATCGCTATTGAGGGAGGGGGAGAAGTGGGGAACCCTTGCAGAAAACAGAGAGGATGCTTTTGGATGGGGGACCTGAAAGAGCCTTAAAGCCAACCCCACCCAAACCCCCAAATGTCGTATCACAGAAAGAAAGGACTGTTCTACAGAGAGGGAAACCAAGGCCTCCCTCAGAGAAGGGAAATGGGCAGCCACAGTCCCAGAGGGAAGCTACTCCAGCTCAGTGAAACTGTGGTTGGGCTGAGACAGAGGTCAATGTAGGCCAAGTCTCAGGCTCCCAGAACTGAGAGTCAGCGGGGCAGTGTAACAGAAAGGGTGCTGGGCAAGGGTTCGAATCCTGCCTCATGAACGTACTGGCTGTGTGACTCTGGGTAAGTCACTTGACATTGACAGATGGGGCGGTCCCACAGGTCCACTGAGTCCAACCCTCTTCTTCCAGTAGCAAACAAAGGTCCAGTCAGACAGAGCAGAGAACCCAGGTGTCCAGACTCCCCGCTCATTTCCCCTCGGGGCACCCTCTTCCTCCCACGCTCCCCACTTTTCAGCTGCTTCCCTAACAGAACAGAAGCTCTCCAGGGGCAGGGGCTGCCTTTCTTTCTCACTGCATTTGCTTTCTCAGAGCTTAGCACGGTGATGGGCACACGGTGGGTGCCTGATAAATGGTCGCTGACTGACAGTTCAACGCTCTTTCCACCCAGCGGTTGGAGTTTAACCTCTGCCTGGAGCAGAGAGGGAGCGCCCCGGTCCTTCCGGAGCCGCAGCCCCTGCCCTTGCACCAGTCACTCAACAAGCATTTGGGCCTAGACCACACGTGGCCTAGACATGGATGGGATCATTTAGTGTTTGATCTTTGTGACTGCAGGGCTTTGCACACAGTAGGCATCTAATAAATGCTGGAGGGGGGGCAGCATCAACAAGGCATCTCCGAAAGGGAGAAGAATTATTTGCCCTTGAACCCCGATCTTGTACTGACTGGTCCCCTAAGGAGCACTTAGTAGGTGTTTGTGGAAGGAAGGGGTGAGCCTGTGTGTCCCAGGGAGGCGGGACCACTCACCACAGGAGCCCCAGATAACCTGGGATGCCCCGGCTCCCCCATCCCCGCCCAGTGCTAGCTCGGGGCTCTCCGAACACAGCGGTTTGCTCAATAAATCTTCACTGACTAAACGGATGAATGAATGAGAATATCACGGTTTGCAGCATTTGCAGGACCATATGTTTTCATGGAGTGCTCTGTGCCAGGGTCTCTTCCTTCCATCCTGTTCTGCCTCCTCAGGGGGTGGGGGAGACGATTAGACACACACACACACACACACACACACACACGCTGGTGCTCCTCCGTGAGCCCCCTGACACAAATGCACAGTTTTATGTAAGAGAAAGCCAAGCACAGCCCAGGGGATAGAGCCCCAGACTTGGGGTCAGAAAGACTTGGGTTCAAATCCTGCCTTGGGCACCCACTGGCTGAATGACCGTGGTGGACAAGTCTCTTGGTCTCCCTGAGGCTTGGAGGACTCTCTCAGACAGTCTCCAAAGGTACAGATAGTGGGCCATCAGCTTTGGTACGCTCCTCACTTCCCTTCTGTTCCAGCCTTCATTTCACAGACTCATAGGGTGAGGAGGGAAGGCAGTAAGCATTTGAGGAGCACCCACTACGTGCTGGGCTAAGTGCTTTATAAATGTCACCCCATTTGATCTCATCCTATGCTACCATCTCTGCCCTGCCAATTCAGAGCCAGACTCTTGACCCTAACCTAATTTGATTCCTCTGATACTGCTCTCCCTGCTTCCCTTATGCTCAAACTAACAACCAGCCTTGTCACTAAGAGACCAAAAAAAAACACTGCCTGTCAAGTCACTCTCCCCCGAGTTATCTTGGGAGGGGACCTGGAGATCAACCCCAGCACCACCCCCAGTGGGGCAAGAGAACTTGGCGGGCAAGGGGTGGCTCCCAGCATCTCCTGGAGATCCCATCAGGGATCCCGAATCAGAGACACAATGCTGCCCATTTAGGGCCCCAGGACGGGCTCAGACCAGCAGCAGCAGCTGGGAGATTTATGACCTGCTTTAAATATCACCTTTTCAACTTTGTGCTTGGCTCTGAAGCCTCTGGCGGCGGGCAGCCAGGTGTGCTCCGGCCAGCCTGGCACCCCCTTCACTCCTACTTAGGATCGACTGAGCATCAGGGAGGATGGGGGTGAGGTGAGAGCAAGGGGGAAGGGGGAAGGGGTGAGAAAAGCAATAGATACCTGCAGTCGGAGATGAGGTTGTCGATCACCTGAGCCACCAGGCCATCAAGGTCTTCTGCTGAGAATTGAGCCTTGAGGGCTACATGGATCTGATTCAGGCCTACTTCCTAAAGGGCAGAGAGAGAGAGGGAGTCACCACAGGGGGAAAGGACTTGACAACCCCCTCCTCTCCTGCCCACCCTCCCAGGTACCACCCAGTTTCTCTTTTGTATATGCACATTTTTTGTATGTGGTTTACCATTAGATCGTAAGCTCCTTGAGGACAGGGATCATGCTTTTACTTTCTTTCCTATGCTCAGCACTTAGCATAGTACCTGGCGCTTATTGACTGATTTATAAAGTATAATTTATTAAAACAGAAAGCTCATATACCCTAAGAAGGTCAAAAGCCATAGAAAGGCTCCATCTATGTGAATACATTTATAGTTTGTTACTACTTTTTGTAGTAGCAAAGAGCTGGGAGCCAAAGAGCTAGCTGCCCGTTGACTGGAGAATGACTAAATACACTGGGACACGTGAATGTAGTGATTGGTTTGCTATAAGAAACAGTGAAGAGTGTGGACATGGGTAAGCATTGAGAAGCCGAGTAAAGTCTACAGAGCCAAGCAAACAAGATCCATGATGGCCACTATGATGTGAATGAATAGACGCCAGCAACGTGGTGGCCAAATCACCACGGCCACGTCTGGTCCTGAAGAAGAGAGGAGAAGGCAGCACCCTCCCTCCCAAGGTAGGAGGCCACGGCTGCACATGACAGCAGACTGGGCTGGCCGACTTTACCAAAGTGGTTTGTCCTCTCTTTCATTACTCATCCTTACGGCTCTTTGAGAGAGGGCAATGTTTGTAATGTAAGAACAAAAGATAATAAAATATTTTTAAAAGAAGAGAGAGCAGATGCCTTGATGAAAGTCCTACAGAGTCCACTGTATCTCCTCCCCAACCCCAGTTAAGAAGTTTCAATGACTCTTTATCACTCATTTTAGAACTGAGTCCCAGGCCTCTGCCTGGCTTTCAAGGCTCTTCACAGTTTGATCCCACCCTTTGTCCTAATTCTTCCAACACCTCATAATCCTTCAGCCTCCTCTTCTTGAAGTTCTCTTTCATTGGTTTCCCTGATCCTCCTCCCACTCAGTGACCATCTCTCCTCTCTCTCCTCCGTAACTGTGGGCATTCTCTCCAGCCATCAGCCCTCCTTTCCTTCCTCTCCAATTCTTCCCCTTGGTGATACTACCCTCTCCCAGGGCGCTTCTCATTTTATGGGTTAGGAAAGTAAGGGCCAAAGAGCTCAAATTCGCTTCTTGGGAACTTCTCCCCATTATCGGTAGTTCGGGGGCCAAGCAGAACCAGGCTAATTCCTGTCTTCCATAAGAGCTTCTTAAATAATAACATTAATGATTGGCATTTCTACAGGACTTGAAGGTTTGTAAAACTATCATCTCCTTTTGTCCTCCCTACAACTCTGGGAGGTGGGTAGGTGCCATTATTACATGCTCTGTCCAGGAGAAATCTGGCTGCCGAGGATTTGAGGCTCCCAGCTTGTCCCCTCAGAACCTTCTCTTCTCCACCCTCACAGTCTTTCACCTGCACTGGATAGGAAGGACAGGGGGGCAGGGGGTCGAGGAGGTCGGGGCGTGCTGGACTCACCAGTTGGTCGGCAATGCTCAGCAGCTGGTTCTGCGTGTCTGTCCGGTGGCTGATGTCCTCCCAGTATGAGGACAGCACAACCACAGGCTTCACGTTGCCCCAAGGCAAATAGTAGTAGTGACATCCTGGAAAGGAGAGAGGAAGGAAGGAGGCTGGACTGAGCATGGGGACAGGAGGAAAGAGGGCACCGTCATTCCCAAGGAAGGTCAACCCCACACATCCAAGTTCCGGGGCATGAGAGTGGTGCCCTTCAGGACATCCCCAACCTCTGGGAGGCCCCTTTGTTCATCAGTGACCAGAGGAAGTTCCTCTGCCTAGGTCTATTCTTCTGTTGGCCACCCAATGGACCACTCATTTAACCAGAGGCTGCTGTCCATATTAGGGTTTCTTAGCCCATCAAAAGAATTGGCATGCCAAAAAATGTTGGCCTTGGCAACAAGAGAGCAACACGAGCGTAATCCATCCCTTTGCCAGCCTTGACGGATGCCACAGATGTGGCCCAGGGCAACCTCCCTGGTGGTTTGGGCCAAGTGCCTGAGTCAACAATGACCAGCTGGTGGAGAGTGCTCTAAGAAAGCCTGCCCAGCTGTGCCCTCATCCCCAGCTGGTCAGGGAGGAACAGGGATGGGGTGGGGGATGGGGAGAGGGCCAGACCTGTCTTGGCTTCAGCCAGAGGGGATGCCCAGGGCCCCTCGCCAGGAGGAGCAAAGGACAATGGGATTCCATTAGAAATGGGATGGGGAAAGGATGGAGAGAATAAAGGCTGGGTGAGCAGACTGCAAGTGGAGAAGTGGCCATGCCCACCATGGCAGCTACAATAGGAATAGCCACCATCCACAGAACACTTTGAAGGGGCCGGGCAGGGCGGGGGTGTCCTGGAGCTCCCGAGAGCTGATGGTTAAATGTTCAGTGTGAGTGTTGACACCCCCAATATTGACAAACGCTGGCAATCAGGGCTTGGCTGATTGTCTAGACTTAAGGAAGTGATGTAGAAGAGGTTAACGAGGCAGCTTAAATTTAAAAGTCTGCCCTGCGTTTTCAGAGCATGGTCACTAAACATTCACCAACACACGGCAGTTCAGAGGCCTTGGGGCCGAGAACACCCAGGGTGCAGGTCCTACCTCTGGCAGCGACCTGAGTCAGTCCCTGAATCCTTCAGTGTCCTGGGTAACTTTCTAGGACTACAAGAGAGAAAGGGGGAGGTGGAGAGGGAGGAGAGAGGGAGAAGGAAAAAGAGGAGGGAGGAGGGAGAGAGAGGGATAGAAAGAGTGAGGAGAGGGAGGTAGAAGGAAGAGGAGGGAGGGAGAGGGAAAAGGAAAGAGAGGCAGAGACAGAGAGAGAGGGGAGGAGGGGGAGGAGGAGGAGAAGGAAGGAGCAGGGAGAAGGAGAGAGAAAGGGAGAGTGGGGAGGGGGAGGGAGAGGGGGGAGGGGGAGGGGGAGTGGGGAGGGGGAGGGAGAGTGAGGAGGGGGAGGAGGAGTGGGGAGGGGGAGGGGGAGTGGGGAGGGAGAGTGGGGAGGGGGAGGGGGAGTGGGGAGGGGGAGGGAGGGAGCAGCAAAGGCAAGGACCCAAACTGAAAAGACCTGAGCCCCTCGTATATCTAGTGCTTTGGGTTTCCCCTGTGGCTCCCGCCACATCTTTTTCTCCAAAGTCATAACAGGGCAGGTCAGCTGAGGCACGACTCTACGGCACCAAATTTAAACACTTGGATGTTCGGCTCAATTGAATAAACATTCATTAAAGTCCTACTATGTGCCAAGCACTGTGCTAAGTGCTGGGGACACAAAAAGAGGCAAAAGCTGGGCCTTGCCCTCAAGGAGCTTACTGTCCAACGAAGTCTCCAGCAGAAGAGAGGACAGAGCCTAGCACTTGATTAGCCAAGGAATGAATGAAAAAAGGAAATCCCTGAGGTCCCCTTCCTCCCCCACATGTCAGGCGGGCTCCCCTCTCTTCTGCCTCACCAGGGCCCACTGCCCTAGCCTGGGGGTCTCCTTCCTGCCATGCTGCAGCCGCTTAGGGGACTCCCGGCCCCAGGTCTTACCGTCAAAGACAGCTCGGCTGTACTGGGTGGTGGAGGCCAGCGGGAGGCAGGTCATGTCAAACTTGTTCCCGTAATTACCAATGCTGACCTCAAACTGTATGGCATCATCAACATCCTGAAGCATGGTGGCCGAGTAGAAGGTGGCAAAGAGGGAGTACTTCCGCCTTCTGAGGTACTTCTAAAAGTGGGCAGGAGAGAGAGGTCAGAAGGAGGATGGATGCTTGCCACCTGTGTGACCCCACGCCAATTGCCTAGCACCCTCGGCCTCAGTTTCCTCCTCTGTAAGGGGAGGGGGTGGACTGGAGAAGCTCTAGGTTCTGGACTTAAAGGCCCTCCAGTCCAGTTCCAGTATTTTACTGAGGGGGAAACTGAGGTCCTTCCCAAGGAGGTGGTGAGATTCAAACCCAGATTCTCTGACTTAGATTCTTCTACTCTCTCCCAGCACCAATAGCAGAACCCTCCACAGAGCTGGAAAGGACCGTAAGACCCATCAAGTCTAGCATTTCAGTGACTATAAAACGGTGGGGATAGGGCCTGTGATAGGATCTTGAGAATGTCCTTCCCCAATACAGGTCGTCCTCTTTTCTGACATTTGGAGTCTTAAGAGAGGTGCCAGGGGGTCCTAAGAGGTAAGGGGACTTGTCTAAGGTCACACAGGTGTCAGGATTTGAATCCGCTCTCCCTGACTGCACTTTAAATTCTGTGTTGGTTGTATGAAGACTAGCCTAAGTGCTAAAAATCTCAGCACCAGGCTAATTCTTTTGGCCACATCAACTCTTGAGGCATGGAGGCCCTGCAGTGAACCAGTAGAGGAAGATCCCACTCCTAGAATCACTGACCCTTGAAGTATTCACATAAGTATCTATGGAGAATGGAAGCCCCTTGAGGGCAGGAGTGGTTTCATTTTTGTCTTTGAATCCCCAGTGCCTAGCACAGCTCCTAACATTTAGCAGGTACTTAAGTGCCTGTAAAATTGAATTGAATCTCTCTAGCTAGACTGTAAGCCTCTCAAGGGCAGGGGATTCATCTGATTCACCTTTGTATCTCACCCACGGGTCAATATTTTGAGGATCTAATGTCCCAGAAATGCAGATTGAAACCTCATTGTCATATTGTTGTCATGAGTTTCCATGGATGAAAAATAATTCTTCCACTGCCAGCAAGGTGATAGAGGCTGGTCATGGGTCATCAGACATGTAGTCCATTGTTGGGCCCATACTCAAAGCCTTTCCACCTTAGTGGGACCTGTCAGAGCTTGTGTTTTTTGGGCATAAACCTTAAAGGACCCAGCAGGCACAGCCATGCACAGTAAGACCATGGAAAATCTGCCCATGCTCATATAAGTAGAATAAGTGGAAAGATTGGAACACAGGTCCTAAGCACACAGAAACTGCTGGGCAAATACATGTTGGTCACTATAATATTACAATAACTACAGTGTGGTATAGTTGAAGCCAAGAAGATGGGGCTGGGTTCAAGACCTGCCTCTGGCATATACTAGCTAGTATATGCTATGGGACCCTGGGGGAGACTCTTTGCCTCTCAGGGCCCCCCAAAAGCTCTCCATTGGGAGAGGGAATTCCTATACTGAGAGTTCCCTGTACAAATTCAATCACAGGTCTAACATCATGATGATGATGATGACGAAGGTATCAAAGCAAAGCGAATAGAAAGTTAGCATTAAAACCATGAAGACCTGCATTCAAGGACCCATGTCTGACACACACTGTGTGACCCTGGACCAGTCACTTAACCTCTGAGTGCCCCAAGCAACTCTCTAAACCTAAATTCCAGGCAGGTTCTGATTCACATCAGTGGAAGCAATTTCCATATTGGGAGTTCCTATGCCAATGAAAGAGGAGATCGCCTTCCTCAAAAAGGAAAATTGTAGTATTACTATTCTGTGAAGATAACAATCACAGTTCAAATTTCTGTATCACTTTCCACTTTTCGAGATGCCTTACTTATCTCATTCCATCATCACAAACAGTCCCAGGCAAGGCAGGTATTTCCATCCCAGTTGGGGATGGCAGAATCAGAACCCTAGAGCTGGAAGGGTCCCACACAGTCTGAACCTCCTCGCTGGACAAAGGAGGACAATAGGCCTGGATAGACAAAAACACCTGCCCTAAATCACCAGGTAGTAAGGACCCAAGAACCCAAACTCCAGTCCTTGGATGATCCCAGAAAGCAACTGTTGGCCCTGGCCAAGGCTCCTCTCAGTCCCTCGTACTGGCACAGTCCCAAAGACATCCCTTTTTTAATTTCATTACTGATACCTCCACCCGGAGAATGTCATCTGCATGAATGTCGTCTACCCGCTGCTCTGTGTGTTCCACCAGCTTCGTCTCCAGGGACACCAGCAGCCGGCCTCGATAGGACACACCTTCACCCTGAGCAGGAAGAAACAGGTGATTTGTCCACACTATCTGGAAAGGAGGTAGAAGAGTCTAGGGCGCTAACCTTGGGGAAGGCTTTTACACTATGGATGTGAGGACGTGCTCTTGATTGTTGAAAATGATAGGAACCAAAGAGGAATAGGGACCATGAGAGCCCATTAGGTGATGACGAATAAGATACAGAGTGAATTCGCAAGCCCAGTTCCCCTCCATAATCTTCTCCTCGCGGTAGCTGCATCGGTGTTCCAGCTAACAACCAAGTCTGGTTGATGTCCATAGTGAACTAAGAACAAGTAGCAAATCCATGACTTGCGTACATGAATAACCTTGAGTAAGTTATATAATCTCTCTAGGCATGCCTCAGTTTCCTTCTCTGCAAAATGAAGGGGCCAGACCAGATAGCCTTGGAGGTCCTTCTGTATTTGTGACTCTACGATCTCCCTCTTTCTGAAGGTTATTCATGGAGGCAGGGGTCGCTACCTAGGTCGCAGTCATCAGCCAAAGATTTGAGAAATATACTTGTATCTCTCAAGCCTTGTATCTTTCTTTTTTAGGCTAGGAGACCCAGACCCAAACAAATATCCTCTCATGCATCCACCATTTTGATAAAGACCGATAAGGCCTTCATTTAAGCATTTGGACTAGTGATCCTGCTATTTGTTCCTACCTGGATTTGGGCATCGGCTAAGTTCAATCTTCAAACATGATCATTTGGGGGCCAATAATTTGTGTCTTTCTTGACTACTCTATAGACAATTCATCCACTTTTCTATATTTTGACAGACAAGCATTATGTGTTGAGAGGGGCAAGTTGGATGTTATGAGGCTAAGGAGCTAAAAACCCAGTTAAACCTAAGATAAAACATGAGAAGAGGTCAGGACATCCAGGTGAGCAACATGTATAGGAAAGGGAAAGGGGAAGGAACTAACCAGCATAAACATGATGTGTTGGACACTTGGCTCAGACCCTCTGAGGATTGGGGTCTGGGGTCTTTATGTCTAAACCAGGGAAGGAAACTGGACACTTGGACAGATAGGGCTGGGTCTTCAGAGGCTGGGGAGGAGAGGGAGGTGGCCAAGGACACCTATGGCTCAAGTCAGAAGGAGAATCAGGAGAAGAATTAGGAAGGTAAGTCAGATTCCTCAGGGAGTCTGGGAAAGTCAGACCTGGGTCAGAAAAGGACTAGCAGAGATTCAGACCTAAGGGGTCAAGGAGTAAGTCTATATGCAGCTGTCCAGGGAAATAACAGCACAGTGCTTGGCACACAGTAGGCATTTATCGATTGATTCTTTGGTTAAACCTGTGTCTGGTCACTCCCCATTCCAGGAGGGAACAAGCTTTGGGATATTCAGAATGGCCAACGTGAGAGAGCATTGCTGGAGATGGTTCAGCTGGTGAGGCATGAAACAGGGAAGAGCTGAGGGTGGGGTAACAGTACCTGTCCCTGTGGCCATGGCCCCAGAAGAAGCCATCTTTTGCTTCTTTTTGCATCTTTGGTGTTTGGCATGGTGTCTGGTACACTGTAGTTTTTAATGCATCATCGCGTGGATATATCCTAGTGACTTAATCAATGTCTCCCCCACTGGATAGCACTGTCATGAGCCCCCAAGACAGATCACCCCCCGCCACTTTTCCGCATTTGATCCCATACCTCCCAGCTGGCAGCTGCCTCAGCCTCACCTTGCCCAGGTTGAGTTCCTCATAGGGGTCAGGAAAACCAGTGAATTCCCTGGGACTGCCATAAAGGTTCACATAGCAGGGTCCAAAGGTGGGGAGGAAACCCAGGCCATCATCAACTAGGAAACCACAGAAGAGAATCAGTTATGTGGGTAGTGGGGAGAGCAGCACACAGACTGAATTTTGCCAGGCTCCCATCACTGCCCAGTTTGGGGAACCTTGCAGTCAATAACACTTATCCACATGCACTCCCATTCCCAGTCCTTACTCTCCATCCCTGACCCTTAGCTACTCATCTCTGGTTCCCGAGTCCCCATCCTTGGCCTTGAGCCCCCATCTTTATCCCCAAATTTCCATTAACAGCTTTTGTTATTTTCTCCTTTCCCCAGGCCTAAAAGATTAAGTTTCAAAGGGTCTTCATTGAACCCTTACCTTGGTCATGGGACCAACACCCCTCATGCTTCATCTCACCAAGGCTGTCCCTGCTACATATACCCCATGCAAACCTCTCCATCCTGGATCTTAGCCATCCAAGGCTTAGGTGTCAACTGGAGCAATGGTCAAGGCAAATCATGCTAATCTCAGACGAGGCTGGGCCCATCCCCCAAAAGCCAAGCTATGGGGCTAAATGGACAGGGGCTTAAGTAAACGCTGCTCCCTCCTCCTAGGGAAAAAGAGGGCGATCCCTAACCCTCAGGGTCACCACCAGTTGTCCCTTGAGAAAAAGAGGAGAAGCAAAACCAAAGTTGCCTAATTTCCATATAATCTATGGTCACTGATACTGTCCAGTGGGTGTTCAGTTTAGGAATAAAGTTGGAATAAGGTTTAGAGACAAAGTAAAGGTTAGGAGCAGACATTCTTCTATATTCTCATTGGCATTAATGTCAAAATTTTCCAATAACATTCACGTTACTTTCTAATTCATTCACTCATTTCCCAGTCTGAGGTTTTAGCTACAACATTCTAGAAGCTCAGATAGACTGGGCTGTCCCTTTGTTGAGAAGGCAGTAGTAAGAGAAAGTACTCTTCATAGCCCATGATCCATGTCATCTATCCCAAAGGCAGAAAAGAATAGCAACTGGGACATCCCAGTGTGGGTAAGATCAAACCAATGACTTCTCAAGTAAGGTCTAAAGGAAACCTAGACCAGACCAGAAAGATTTCGGGAGAACGTTGAGAGTGTGAACTTAGGTGACAAAGAACAGCTGTCTCTGTTGCCATTCTTATTTGTTGTGGTTGAGGAGGAGGAAGGTGGGAGTAGAGGCCATACCCCAGCTTCCAAGCATCAAAAATCATGATATTCTGGAAAAGAATAGGGAAGAATAGGAAAGCAGAGGTCCCTTTGCCCATATTGACATGGACAGAGAGAGCTAAGGACCTACTGCTGAGTAGAGACTAATTTCATCCTGAGGACAGGAATCGCAACTGCCCCTAAAAGTCCAAGAGCTCCCTAAATACATAGACAATGGTCCACTCTCTCAGATCAGGGGTCTATTTAAGGGTGCTTTGCCCCATCTAATGGATAGGGGAAGAGGGGGGAGGACCTGGAGCAGGGTGGGACATTTTGTTTGAAAGAGAGTTTTTCTCTGACCAGGCAACAGTTGAGCCTGTTGGCTTCTCATGGTTTGACCTGGGATAAGGCCTGGGATAGATGAATCCTAATTTTCCAGAAGGGAATGACAATTAGGGCCCTGGAAATGGTCATCCCAAGAGGATAGTTCAGCACTGTTGGTCATGCCTAACTGTTGAGTGAAAGAGGGGGCATTAGGAGAGAGAGGCCCATGATTTCAGAACATTGTGGAGGCAGCAAGAGAGAACCTGACTTATGGGAGTTAATATATAAGCATGACTTACATAAATGTATGTAATACATTAACATATGATATAAATAAATATAAATATAATTTATAAATATGATCAGATGTCCATTCCCCAAGGTTATCAGCCACTTGGCTGCAAATCTATAAATCATCTCCTGTCTCCTCCTGCCCTCTCCTTGCCCAGTGGCTACCAATCTCTGCCAGCCACCCATGACAGTTCATGAGTGTAGGCTCAGGGATGGGAAACTCATTTAATATTCATCTGAACCCCAAAACCTCAGGAAACCAAATTCACCAAGGGAGAGGGAGAATAGAATCACTATAACAGATTGCAAATAATTTGGGGATTATCCACTGGGCTCCAGAGAAGCATTTCTCACTTCCTTTTCGACTCTGGCCCAAGAAGATATTCCAGTAAATTGTAAACTCCTGGAGGGCCAGAACTGGTTCACTTTGCCTCTTTATTGCTTTTGTCTCTGTGTCCTCAGTGTGTTGTGCAGCGCACAGACTGGACCCGTGAGCTGGACCTGCCACCAGCCCCTAACTATGAAAAAAAGAAAACTTGGTGGGAATGGGAGGGGAAGAGGGAGAGAAGTGTTCTGCTCAAAGCAAGGTTTACTTATTAATGTACTTCTCTCCGCCGTTAGAATGTAAACTCCCTGGGAGGAGCGATTTTTATCTATTGTACTTGTATCCTCAGTGCCTGGCCCAGAGTTGGCACTTAATGAATGATCATGGTCCCTCTCTCCCATCCAGCCCACCCCAGACTGAAAAGAATGTCACCCAGTATACCACCTGCCCCTCAATCCCAAGGAACCCCATCCCAGTAATCCCTCCTCGTCCCCATTGGGAGGCAAGCAACGTACGGTCAGAGGCACGGTAAGGGTTGGCCACACCGGGCGGCTCCTCTGAAGTGTAAAGAAATGGAGAAGAGGGTTAGCATGATCATGGATGAGGCTGTCACCCAGAGGCACGTTACAGAATGCATGCTTAGACAGGTGGTGGATGGATGGATGGATGGATGGATGGATGGATGGACGGACGGACAGACAGAAGAATGGACAGACAGAGGAGCAGGCAAATTAATCTATGGCTCATTCAGTAGTCCAAGACAGCGCCACATTCCATTCCATGCCCCACCCCTTGGCTCCCACACTATCTACATGAGGTAGACCTTCCCACATCCCAGTAGTGCTACTATCTGTCCCTACTGCCTGCTGACCTTCTGGACAGGGACAGTAATGATAGAGGGGATCTCTCTAAGGAGGGAAGTGCCATCTAAGGGGATGGAGACTAACAAGGCTTGCCTTCCCTAAGCCTTGCAGTCTAACCACGCCATATCTCTGCCCAGATGTCTCTGCTTGGGTCTGAGGCTAAGAAATGAGCCTTCCAGCTGTAACACACATGAGCCTCAGAGATTTATTTCCCCATTGGGAATTCCAAAGAACAGAGAAAGAGCACATGGCCCAGGTGTAGATGCCAGGTGTGGACACTGACCACATATATGTACAGTCCTTGCATGTATGTTGTATGTGGGGGTCTGCTCATGTGTGTAACTGAATATATTTGTGTAGGAGGTCAACATGTCTATATCTTGGGGACAGGGGTAAACCCGGGTGGTCCATTCTGTGTGTCTGAGTATGGCTCAGCCTGGGGGCTTCAGCCTGTGGTGCATTCTCCAGTCTGGTGTATCTGCATGATTATCTGTATGCACGTGTGGTGTGGAACTGAGTGAATGCATCAGGGTGCCCTATGCCCCTTGGCCTGCTCAGCCACGTGTGACAACAGTAGTAACAGCAGCATGTAGCAGTTACATAGCACTTTGTAAATTATCTCATTTGATCCCTACAACTCCCCCAGGAGGTAAGGTGCTATTATCATCATCCCCATCTTACAATTGAGGAAACAGAGGTAAAGTGACTTGCCCAGGGTCACACAGCCAGTCAGTGTCTGAGGCTGGATTTCAACTTGGGTCTTCCTGACTCCAGGGCTGTCACTCTCCCCACTGGGCTTTTAGCATTTTGGTTGCACTACCTCTGAACTGTGGACCTCAGCACCCTTAACCCATCACTTCAGCTCTACAGATGGGAAGAGAACACTGCCCCCAACAAACCCAAAGAGAAGGAGAGGCTTTGTCACCTGGAAAAGCCTGGGCAGCTTATTCAATTGTTTATCAGGAATAATCCTAATTATAATCATAAATCATCAACTTCCTTAGGAGGACCCAGTAGAATAGAAGCTCCCTGAGGGCAGGGGCTGCTTCAGTGTTATTTTGTATCCTCAGCCCCTAGAATGGTGCCCAGCACTCTATTTATTTATGCATTTATTCATTCATTTGTTTGTTTTTTAGCCAAGCTTGTGCTTTTATTTGCATAAGGAACTCCCAGTGAGGAAACTCCCTCCACCAATAGTCATCAATTTCTATTTAAATAGTTTAAGAGAATTACCTGGAGCAATGAGAAGTTAAGTCACTTGCCCAAGGTCTTAAAGTCGGTATATCAGGACTTGACAACTAAGCAGTGAAGTACCGCTGGGACACCAGAGTTCAAATTCATTCTCAGTCGCTGTGTAACCTTGAGCAAATCACTTAACCTTCAACTTTGCCTCAGTTTCCTCATCTGTAAAAGGGAGATACCTCCCAAGCTTGTTATGAGGATCAATAAGATGGTATTTGTAAAGCGTTTTGGCAGTGCCTGATATACGGTGCGTAAATGTTAACCATTATTATTAATAGTACCTCCCTGGCAAGGTTGTTGTAAGAATCACATGAGATAATATTACAAGGTGTTTTGCAAATCTTAAAGCACTCTGTGAGGCTGACTGCTATAATTATTACCTCAGCTTCTGAACTTCAGGATAACTCTCTATAACACCTCAGTGCCTGTCTTGCACACAGTAGGTGTTTAATAAATGTTTGTTGAACCGAACTTATGAGACAGGGCAGATGTTGTTATCCCCACTTAAGAGAGGCTCATACAGATGAAGTGCTTTGCCCGGGGTCACACAGAGAGTAAGGAATGGAGACCAACCCAGATCTTGTGACTCTCAGACCACACCACTTTCCGGTAGATGCTGCACTCCCCTGTGATGGGGGCTGGCATCAGCTCTGACCTCCCAGGGAGAAGAGAGAAGGGAGCAAGAAAAGCCCTCCCAGACTGGTCATCCACAGCAATCCATGCAGCGGCAATGGCGGCTAAAGAGGCAGGACACTCAAAACTCCAAACACTGCCCCACTGTGGAAGGAGCAGTGGATTCAGAGCCCACTTCTGCCCCTTCCTACCTGTGTGACCTTGGGTAAGTCATTTACCTTCTGCGGGTCTTGGCTTTTCCTCTAAAAAAAAAACAGCCAGGAAGACCTCTGAGGTCCCCTTTGGTGAAGCCATTCCTCCTTCTCGAGGTCTCAGTTTCCTCCCTGTGCCTATGAGGTCCATTCCCATCTCTGACACTCTATGAACGGGCAGTGAGTCCCAACTGGACCAGAAGCATCTGGGTCATGCCAGCTGCCCCTTGGCCAGAATGGACCCAGCTGTAAGACATTGGCAAGAAACGCCGGGAAGCCAAAGCAAACAGACACCTGCCTTTACCTTGGACAGAGACCTTGACCTTCGTTATGGGCAGCGGGCCAGAGAAGCAGTCCCTGGCTCCTCCAGAAGGCATTTTCCGGTGCGATTTGCCGTTACGGCACTGCTTGCTCTCCTCCGTGCCACGGCTGGCCTCCCGGGCTTCCCTTAAATCCCACCATCCGCAGGAAGCTCCCCCGGCCCCTCTTACTTCCAGGGCTTCCCTCTGGTCATGATTCCCTATTGATCCTGACTGTCTTGTGTGTGTGTACATGGATGCTTGTATATTGTCTCAGACTGTAAGCTCCTTGAGGGCAGGGACTGTCTTTTACTTCCTTTCCTATCCCTAGCACAGTAGGCACCTAGTAAACATTCATTGATTAAATGAGTGAAAGGGATCTTAGCTACCCTGAAGATAGGAGGCATTCTCTGGACCAGAACAATTCCAGAGACTCGTTTTCCTGACCTTCACCCCACCCCCCACCTCTCTGAATGACATTCTTTGGGAGTCCAGAGAGCTGGGTTCAAGTCCCAGGTGTTATGCTCACTGGCCCCTCTTAGTCTAGATAAGTCACATCGAGCCTTTGACCTCAGTTTTCTCAGCTGTCAAATGGGGTAATTACACATGTACCTCATATATCTACTATGAAGTACATGTTTTATAAATCTTATTGAAGGGAGAGTTATAATTATCATTTCCACCACTAGAAGTCACGAAGGAAAAAGCTGTGATGAGGGGTGTCATGCTGGAACATGTTCTTCTCAGTCTCATCAGGGCAATCCATACCTGTCCCTCAGCAACACTTTCATTCTGGGGACAGAACTGGGTGAGGGGGTCGGTCCTTGGCAGTTACCTCACCCATCCTCTTATTCTACAGGCTGGCAAACAGAGAATGTCTAGAAAGGAAAACTAACTCACCCAAGACAGAAAGTGACAGAATTCGAACCCAGATCCTCTTCTCCCAGAGCCTCTAGTCTCTCCACTATAATATGCAGGTCATCTAGTCCTACCCTTTTCCCTTCATTTTGTAGCAGAATCACCAGGGCTGGAGAGATTAGGTAACTTGCCCAAGGCCACAAGAGGGCGAGGATTCGAACCCAGCTCCTCGGACTCTTTTTCCACTCCTCTAAGCCAGGGAGAGTTGGAAGTAAACAGAGATCAAGTCCAGGGGTTATAACCTCTTTTGTGGCCTGGGCCCCTCTGGTACCAAGTCTCCTAAAGACCTGTGGACCCTCCTCAGAAGGATGCTTTTAAGTGCATAAAATAAAATCCCCAGGATTACCAAGGAAACCCGTTGTATGGAAATACAGTTACCAAAATAGTGACAAACAAGTTTGGAGACCCCTGTCTCGTCCAAGCATCTCATTTCACAGATGAGGAAAGTGAGATTTCTAAAGGTTAACGGGCTTCCCTGAGGTTCCCGGCATGGCTTCAGCTCTGACGTTCCAGCCGGCGGCTCTCCTAAGTGACCTCTCCCACGTAGGAGACCGCTCTTTATTTCAAAGAAAGGGCCGTTCCAGAGCGGCTCTCCCCGGCCACTTACGTCCATGTAGAGCTCATTAACTGGGAGGCAGGCTGCCCGCGGAAGGCAGAGTCGGCTCGGGCCTTAGGAGCCACTGTTCACGTCAAGAAACGATGACGAGGCAACTTGGAAATGAGCGTCATGAGTCACTCGGAAAATCGAATTCACTTTACCCACGTTGCACTCATTCTCCTCCCAATCTGGCTCGCCTGAGACTGGCCAGGGAGGCCGACAGCTTGGAGAGAAGCAGGCTCTGGATGGCCAAGGAGCCGGCTGGCCCGCTCACCCTCGGCCCTGAGGCTCCGTCCCCTCTCCTCTTGCCAAATGACCCCCACTTCAGGGGTTCTCAACTTGGGGGCAAAGAATTGACTTTTTTTTAAGTTTAATGCTTGAATTTCTATATAATTGGCTTCCTTTGTAAAACTATTTATTTTATGCATTTAAAAATATGATTCTGAGGAATCCAAAAGTTTCAGAGCCCACCCAGGGGGTCCACAGTCCCCCCAAAAAACAATAAGAACACCTACCTCGGTTGGCAGCACTTCACACCGCAGTTTAAATAATTCCTTTTTCCTTATTGTATATGTTTATCATATTTATTTCATAATTACCCCTGTTAGGCATTATTGCTACCAGCAGGGATTGTTTCCTCCTTGTATTCCCACCACATTTGGCGTGGGGCTGGAGAATTGCCTTGGGAGAGGGCACTCCCAGTGACAAACTCCTTCCTCCAGGGCAGATCAGTAACTATCCCCCCAAAATAATCTTTGTTGCCTCTGGCAATGAGGGGTTCAGTGACTGGCCAGAGTCGCTGAGCCCATGGGCATCAGAGGTGGAGAATGAAGCCAGGGCTGATTCCAAGGCTGGGTCCCTGCCCATGGCACAGAAGAGCCTGGACGTCGGATTTCGTTGGTCTAAGGAGTTCTTGGGTGAGGAATGAGCCCCTGCTAATGCACGTGGAACCTGCTAAGAGTCTCAGAGATTCGTTAAAGGTCCAATAGCCAGGCTTCGGACACAGGGGGAGAACTGGCTCTTCTTACCTCCGAGGTCAGCTCTCTATCCACTGTACCACATTGTCTCTCCAACACATAGTAGGTGGCTTAATACATTGATTGTGTTGATGTCAAATGTTGGATTGAAATGGATTGAACTGAGCTGAATCAAACTAAAGTGAACTGACTTTGTCCAACCTACCTCCCAGGACAGCTTGGAAAGCTCCAGTGAGATAGCAAATGGAAAGGGCTTTGAAAAGGATGGTGCTAAGAGACAGGGAGAGGACCAGGCCAAGACCCTCCCTCACAGGCCAGCTGCTCTGGGTTAGTCGGGCTGGAGGCAGCAGGCAGAGCAGCGCATGCAAGAGCAGTCACGAGTTTACTTAAAGGAATTAGTCGGCAAAGAGAAGTCCCAGAACATGTTGGTTAAGAAGGGAGCCAGCCCAGGCCTCCAGCAGCTACCATACCTGAGAAGGTTAAAAGAAAGAAAAGAAAGTCCTTTTAAAGATGGTGTCAGCAAACCCTGAAAACCTTCCTCCTCCTTCTTTTCTTCCTCCTCCCCTTCCTGCTCGTCTTCTTCCTCCTCCAGGAGGCCTACCCAGATTGACTGTGACAATAAGGCCAGATTCCCATTCTCCATCACGTCCCTTCTCAGGCAATCATGGGATTCCTCCAACTCTCTCCCTGCCTGAACCCCCAACAAATGTTCCTCTTCTTGAGTTGCATGTAATACAAACCCTAAATCATAGGGTCCTAGACCCAGAGTTAGGAAGGACCTCACAAACCCCTGAGTCTTCATTTTACAAAAGAGGAAACTGAGGCCCAGGGAGTACACATGACTTACCCAAGGTCACAAAACCAAGCCCCTTGCTTTAGAGCCAGAAAAGGCCTCAAGTCCAACCCTCTCATTTTACCAAAGAGGAAACAGACCTGGTGAGGCTGACTGCCGAGGATCACCGGGGTAGTAAGCACTCCCAAGGAGGGGGTGTGGACCTGACCCCAGGATCTCTGACTTTATAGCCTGAGCCTTGTCCGCTGTACCTTGTGCCTCCCAAACTCTCTTCTGCTCTCGCATGTCAGGTTAGTGACAACCATCCGCCCAACCATCCGCCCATCCATCCATTCCTCTGTCTGACTTCTCAATGCCTGCTCACATCATGGGACAAAATGGGGAAAGGGCGTCCTGCTCTCACACTTCCTACACCCTTCCTCCTCCTGTTTCTTTGTCTAGAAGACCTCCAAACGCAGCTCTAGTCCCACCCACATCCTTCTAGAAGCCTCCTCTGGCCACTCCAGCCCCCCCAGAGGGCTCCCCGTACTCTGGCCTCCCTCGGTTCTGAGACACCACACCACTTATTTGCCCCTTTTCCGTCATTGTATTGTACTGTTGGTTTTCATATTGTACCTGAGTCTTGGCTCCCTCTGTTCCTCTATCCCCGCTCCTAGGACTATCCCAGGTCACCTAGACTGTAAGCTTCTGGAGGGCAAGCCCCATATTTTATTTCTCTTCATTTCCTCAGCACTGAGCATGACACATTGTGAGCTCTCAGAAAATGTATGGTGATAACCATTACAGTGGTTCAGGAAGAAAGTCTAGGGGTACAGCTGTGTGTCCACACTCACTAAGGACAAGGCCCAAGTTAGGTCTCTCTAGGACATAGTGGGGAACCTCTAAATCTGACAACCACTCCTACTTCTAACCATGGAGAAATGGACACGATCCTGGTAGAAGGCACCGCAGAGGCATCGCTAAGGATGCTGAAGCCATGGGCAAGAAACTGGAGACTTCAAGGGTACAGGTGGTATTTTAACTATGGCAGCTGATTGAAGGGAGGGGCTTTGCAAGAGAAAAGGAAACTTTGGGACTGGAGGAGCTGGTTAAGAAGGTAGTATCTGCAACAGAATTTGAATTTATGGACCACAACTTAAAATAAAGGACTACTGGATGTGGGACCAGGGATAGGCTATACGTAACAAGGCCTGGTAAAAATATATGCTTGCTTGGAGTCCTGTAAATCTGATCAATAAGGTTTTAAACCAAAAAGAGAGGAAGGAGGAGAAAACTGCTTGCATATATCTACCAAGCTTGCCAACACACAGCTCAGCAACTACAATAAAGGAAGAAAAGCAGCAGGAGAGATGCCCAGAAACTCAAAGGGAGGGACAACCAAGGAAGACGCTGCAATAAAACCCACAGGCCCAAAACCAGCGCCTCAAAGAGATACCCCAACATAAGAAGGCAGAGTCAACCACATAAATATTGCAGAGACTAGGTGGGCTGGGACTCAGGAACGAAATGCAGTTGTGGAAGAAAATGCCATATTTAAAATGAAGAGGAGAGCAAGACATGGTGGTGCCCACCTGGGATCCCAGCTGCCCAGGGGAGCTGGGGTGGGTGGAGAAGTTGAGCCTGGGAGTTTTGAGCTGGGGTGCGCTAAGCCAATCAGGTGACCACACTAAGTCTGGCACCAATATGATAAGGAGGGGGCAACCAGGCTGCCTAAGGAGGGACAAATCAGTGCAAGTCAGAAACAGAGCAGGTCAAAGCTCCCATACAATCAGCAGGCAGATTGGACCAATCGGTGGCCCCTGCATTTTCAACTTGGTCAAAAATAGGGAGAAGATAGGAAAGAAAGAAAATGAAAGAAAGAAAGAAAGAAAGAAAGAAAGAAAGAAAGAAAGAAAGAAAGAAAGAAAGAAAGAAGGAAGGAAGAAAGAAAGGAGGGAGGGAGGAAGGAAGGAAGGAAGGAAGGAAGGAAGGAAGGAAGGAAGGAAGGAAAGAAGGAAGGAAGGAAGGAAAGAAGGAAGGAGGGAGGGAGGGAGAGAAGGAAGAGAAGGAGGGAGGGAAAAGAAAAATAGGATAGATGAAATGAAGTAAGATTTTAGATAAGTTCAGAAAACAAAATCCAAGCCTAGCCCAGAAGGTCTATATGGGTGAAGGAAACACATTGGAGTGTGCACTCACTCTCGCTCTCTCTGTCTCAGTCTCTCTGTCTCTCTGTTTCTCTTTCTTTCTGTCTCTGTCTCTCTGTCTCTGTCTGTCTCTGTCTCTGTGTCTCTGTCTCTATCTCTGTCTCTCTCCTCTCTCTCTCTCTCTCTCTCTCTCTCTCTCTCTCTCTCTCCCTCTCCCTCTCTCTCTCTCAGGCTATTTTCACAGACGAGTTAACAATGTGTTTTAGATGACAATAGACTTGGGTGGACTTGAAAGTGGCTGAATAACCAAATGCAAAGAACAGTTAACAATACTTCAGGGTCAGCTTGCAGGGAAAGCTTTGTCCAGTGAGTTTCACCGGGATTTGTCCTGAGCCCTGTGCTAACATTTTTTTTTTTTATCAATGGCTTGTCCCAAGGCATCAAAAGCATGGACATTAGACTTGCAGGTGACCCAAAGATGGGAGCTAATGAGTTAGATGAGCGAGGTTTCAACAAGCTCACAACAAAAGGTAAGAACATATCAAGAGTAAGCCTGACATGGAAGGATGGAAGGAAGGGAGGAAGGAAGGAAGGGAGGGAGGGAGGGAGGAAGGGAGGGAGAGAGAGAGGGCAAGCATATCAAACAGCTAGAAGGAGGTGGAGCAAGAAATAGCAAAGAGGGACAGGGTGAAGGGGTGAAACGCTACGTCTCCAGAACTGCTCAGGGCGGGGACCTTCCCTGCTCAGTCCATCTGCTCTTAGGAGAAGGGCCCTGAGTCCAGGAATTCAGGTTAGTGACAGCCGAAGGTACAGGAATAATAATTCATAGCCTTTTTCATATTCCCCAGAAATAAGTATGACCCTGGTGTGGGAAAAGCTGGCTTCCTGAGCAAGAACAATTCTCCTCAATAACGAGGCAGTGGGAGTCGGGGGGAGGAGGAGAGAGTAGATGCCGCCGCAGCTCTGAGGAAAGTATCAGTAATTGTTAGTGAGAAGGAAACAGATTCAGCCTTAAGCTCCTGCTGAATTATTACAAACAGACCGGGCCAGGCTGCTCAGTGGTTAGAACATGGTGCTAATGAGGCCAAGGTCACAGGCTTGACTGCCATCTGGAGAAGCTGGCTTCTCACAGAGAGAAATGCTGTTTACCAGCCACAGCCTCACCCTGAAGCCTGGCCACAGCACAGACTCAGACCTAACACTGACCCCTCACCCTGTCCACAGACTGACCACTAATCTCACCAACTGTCTCTTTCTGTCCATGGATGGACTCTCTACAGCCCCATCCTCTTCTGCTCAGGACATAGCCATAGACAGAAGTGGGGCAGGGGACACTGTCAGATGTCCCATTCCCGTTTGATTTCGTGATTGCTGAGGTCAGGTCTATCAAAGTGGCGCAGTACGGGAATCTGCAAGTCTTTCTTTTTCCAAGCTACATCTGAGAAGCATCCCCTGCCCCAGCTCCACCCCCCACTTCTGCTGCCCATCACCTCCCTTCCCTCCCCTTCCCCCTCACTTCCCCATAAAGTGCCAGGACAGGGCAGCTAGCAGATCACACCCAATAAAATGCTCTAATCAGTCCCAGTCTGCCTCCCAAAGTACAAGAGAAAACACAACTTACAAAGAGGATGCAAGATCCCCAGACCCAGGGTCTACCAGGATAGTGAGACTGAAAGTACCTAAAGCCTCCCACCCAGTCCTCTGACCTGAGAATTCCTTCAGGCTTAACCAGCCCCGTCTAGAACAAAGGACAAACAACCATAATTTCTGTCCCACACACCCCCCCCCCCCAAGAGAGCCAAGTATAAGGGGTTAACACCAGGGAGAGAGAGAGCAAAGGGAAAAGTGGAGTGGATCCAAGACTGTCCCCCACCCACACCTCAGGACTTATCCTAAAACAGGACAATTTCCCAAAGAAAATGCCATCCATTCATCCTTTTTCTGCAGATTAACCGCCCAGGAGACAAACTCCCAGCAATGACTAATTACATCCTGAGCGCTCCTTCTCCCTAGCTTGCCCCCTCCCTGCCAGCAGGGAATTCAGACTCATTAGGCTATTACCCTGAGCCAGACAGAATAAAGAACTAGGGGGGAAAATTCATATAATACCAACACCCGGGAAGGTCAAACAGAAATGAAGTCTGGATTATCCACATGGGGAGAAAACTGGATTTCCTCTGGTTAATTTAGCATGCACGGTTCTAGATGAACAGGCTTTGTTTACTTATGTGCAGGTCATTAAAACATCAGAGTGACTTTCCGGAACACCAATTAATCTTTCAACTCAATTTCTCAAAGCAGCAGCAGTGGTATCTAAGGAAAGCAATCTATTGTCTTAAGAACTGCAGTTAGGGGTAGGTGGACCCAAACAAGCCTTAGCAACCAGACGTCTGGGAAGTAAAAATTTAAGAGACAGAGGTATAGTCATTCTTGGTCCCCAAAGCCTCTAGACTGGGACCAAACAGTCAGATAATAGCAACAATAATAATATACTGTAATACTATATATATATAGTATATACTTTAAACATAGTATATATAATATGTGATATATAACATAGTATATATAATATGTAATATATAACATAGTATATGTAATATGTAATATATAACATAGTATATATAATATA
>CM053585.1:18939324-18960303 GCA_028646515.1 Pseudochirops corinnae
GTTCTCTGCTTTGATTCTCAAAACAACTCTATTTAGTAGGTACTATCGGGGAAGAGAATGACGGATCACTCCAATCTTTGCCAAGAAAACCCCATCCATGGTCAAGACTGGTGCGCTCTAGTCCATGGGGTCACAAAGGGTAGGATGTGACTGAATAATAACAATTATCCTCACTTTACGGATAAGGAACTGGAGCCCAGCAAAAAAAAGTGAACTGCTTTGGCTAGAATCGCACAGCTAGGGTCTGAGGCAGAATTTGAACTTGGAGTCTTCCTGACTCCAAGCTTCCCCCTCTATCCACTGTACCACCTGACTGCCCTGGTTTTGGTTTCTTAGGAAAATGGTTTGAAGTCTGGTTTGAAGACTGGGTGAAAATAGCCCAGCTTGGAAATAATGACTGAAGATTAAAAACCAAAATCCTATGTCCTAAGAGCTTCAGAAAGTGTTAGGATCATAGATGTGACCTACACGGGAACTCTGACACCAACCCCATCACTTTATAGATGAGGTGAAGGTCTGAGGTCCCACAGTAGCAAGCAAGCTGATCAGAGGTGATGTCTGAAGCTGGGTCCTCTGACTCCCTAACCTAGCCCATGGATCAGGAACAAAAGCCCTGGAAAGCAGAAATCCAGTCAGAAGGACCTGGGGAAGGGTCTCTAAGAGTACAGGAGAGCACGCTTCCTACTTGGGTAGGGAGCTCAGGGCCCAAGACCTTCTGACAAGAGCAACAGGACATTTTTGTACAAATGATCCATTTCACGAGCCCCCGGGCTGCTCTGGCGGTGGCTCATTTACAAAGGTCTGTCCTGTAGGAGCTGAAGGGGGTAAGAGAAAGGAGCTGGGGGCTTTGACTTGCTCTCTGCTGAAGAGGGTGGCTGAGCCTGGTTTCTCAGCTGATGGAGATGCTGATGTCCCAGAGATCCTTGACACACACACCATCTAGTGGCAAAAACACACCCACCACAGGTGCAACAAATGGGAAATTAAAGAAATGCTAACAGCTGGCTGGGCATTGTCCTAACACCGTCCTTGGCCACAAAAAGGGGCTGTGATGCGGGTCCCACCACCGGGTGGGGCTATCTGCAGTCCTGGAAATTACACAGAGCGGCTCCATCTCATTTAAACAGATAATAGAGAGTTGTTTGCATTTCTAAGCTGCCCCTTTCATAGAGAGATCATTGTCTCAGATTAAGGCAAGGAAGTTTAGAGACCACAGTTCTAGAGCCAGAAGGGACCTCCAAGGTCATTCTAGTCCAATCCCCTCATTTTACAGATGGGGAAACTGAGGCTCCAGGGAGAGTAAGTTACTTGCCCTAGGTCACACAGGAAATAAGCATCAGAGACAGGATTTTGGACCCAGGTCCTTTCACCACCCCCACCCCACTCCCAGTCCTTAGCACAGTAGGCACTTAATAAATGTTTACTGAATGCCTGGGGATGTCCAGCTAGAAGTGAGGCTGGTGGGAGCAGGGGACCTGGGAGCTCACTATGGAGCAGTTTCCCTGACAGACAAGGGCACCAAGGGCAGAGAAGAGGGAAGAAGAGAAAGAGAGAAGAAAGCACAAGGAAGCACTCACCTTCTATCTCTCCTCCAGACGCAGATATTTTCGACATGCACAGGTAAGTGGTGCCCACGATGTCATTATGAGTGAGGCGATCCCTAGAAGGAGGTCGCAGGAAAGTCATTAGCCCCAGGGAATGGGGAGAAGGAGAGTCTCCCAACCTGCCCACGCTACAGGCTGCTGAAATGAAAATAGTAACAGCTAGCATTTAAATGGAGCTTGAGCTGCGCCATCTCATTAGAGCCTCACAACCCTGACATCATTATATCCATTTTACAGATGAAGAAACTGAGGCAAACCAAAGCTAAGATCTTTGCCCAGGCCCGTGTTCTTTCCACTGTGCTACAGCATCCCTGTGATTGCCTGGCACACAGTAGGTACTTAATAAATGTTTGTTCATTCATTGATTGATTGATTTCAAGGGCCTGAAACTCCAAGCTAAGGAATTTGCTTTTGATCCCAGAGGACATAGGGAGCCAGTGAAGGTTTAGGAAGGCCAGTGATGTGGACACACCCATTCCCTCTGACCCTTCCTCTCTAAGGACTTTGGTAATTCTGTTGATTACAAATTTATCACCCCAACCAAATGAGAGCTCCCTGATAGAGGCAACTGTATATCCTCTTCATTCAGAACCCCTAAGAACTAAGCAGGCCTTAAACTCTCATTCTTATTCATTCTCTCTCTCTCTTTCTCTCTCTCTCTGTCTCTTTCTGTCTGTCTCTGTCTCTCTGTCTCTCTCTCTCTGTCTCTGTCTCTCTTTCTCTCTCTCTCGCTGTCTCTGCCTCTTTCTGTCTCTCTCTCTGTCTCTCTGTCTCTGTCTCCGTCTCTGTCTCTCTGTCTCTCTGTCCCCCCCTCTCTCTCCCTCTCTTTCCCCCTTCCCTTGTCTCTTTCTGATAAAGGACTAGGTCTAGAATCAAGAAGACCTGAGTTCAAATCTAGCTTCAGGCAATTGCTAGCTGTGTCACTCAGGGCAAATCACTGGACCTCTGCTTGCCTCAGTGTATGCAGTTGTAAAATGGAGATAATTAGGGTCCCTGCCTCGTGAGGTGAGGATCAAAAGAAATACTATTTGTAAATGTTTAGCATAGAGCCCAGCATATAATAGGTGCTTAAATGTTCTTTTCTCTTCTGTCACTCTCTGTCTCTGCCTTTTTCTACGTCTCTTTCTCTCTGTGTGTCTTTATCTCTCCATCCCTCTCTTCTTTCTCCCCATCCTTCCTCCCTCCTTCCACTCTCTGGATTGACACTTTCTCTTGGAGGTAATTAAGAGTTTGGGTTTTTAAAAGCTTCCAACTCTAGGCCTCCATGAGGGGAAAAAGTAGGCCAGAGAGAAGTGAATTCTGCCCCCAGCCTTGAACACCAGCTTTTCCCAAGCTGGTTCCCAGGACAGATCAGCAGATTATCTGGCTCGCCCCTCTCCCCATCACCAAAAGTATTTCTAAACGCAGCTTCATCCACCACACCAAGGGCCTGTGCCCTAACCAACAACCAACTCCTCGGGCAAGACGAGGCTTTCAGGAGAATTGGATTTCTGGTTTTAACTGGGCCAGGAGGGGGAGGAAAGAATAAAGAAAACCAAGAAACTGGGAAATTGACCCCCTGGAAGACAGCGTGTTTCCAGGAGCCAGGTCACCCCGAGTTTATCTGAGTATGCTGGGAAGAAAGTACCCTGTGGCTTTGGGAGGGGAGCTTGCAGAGGCAGTAAACTTTCTGGCCAAGACATAGGTTTGAGGGTTTGGGGGGTTTTTTTTGGAAAATGCCAAAGATCTCAAAATAGATTCACAATAAAAATGACTCCCAGGCCTGACCAAAAACCCACAGCTACGGGTCCGTAATGTATCAGGGCTATGCTATATGCTGAACACACACTCTCAGTACACACGCACACCCAGAGACATTCGATCAACAGATCCCAAAGACACACACAGCTCACCCCAGGGACACAACCCTGAGATTGCACGCTCAATGCATGCAGCGTCTACAGATCTACTAAACACGACCAAGATAGGCCACGGCCACAGCACACACGGAAAGACACAGACCAGAGAAACACAAAGTGGAGATGTACACAAAATTGTGAACAACACAAGTACGCACACCTGTTCACTGTATACAATACACCCACAAACACGGTCCAAGATACATTCAGTCACACAACACAGAAACACACAATACAAACACAACCAGTCCAGAGAAAGGTGTCGCACAGGGGTACACACAACACAGATAAACACAACAAACACACAGAACCAAAACCAAGAGTCTAGAGACCCAACACACACACACACGCGCGCGCGCACACACACACACCACAGACATACAATGCACGCAACACAGAGAGACATTCACACACTAATACAGAGGCACATACAGACAGCCCCAGATATGGCTATGAGCTGGACAAGCATGCCTGCATGTCCACACCCAAGCAAACACACAGAAACCCCAAACTGTTCACACTTACACAAAAAACACACAACTCAGCACCCCCATACACACACAATTAGCTGCAATGAAAAGATGTCTCAAAGCCCAGAGCTCCCATCTCCTCCAAACCACTTCCCAATGGCACATACCAGTGGTTGGGCCCCAGAACACTCTCCCCCACCGCTGAACTCCCTCCTATTTTCATTTCGATTTTCTCTTAAGACTCCCACAAGCTGTTTTCTTTATTCCTGTGAACCTGGCACATGTCTGAACGGCTCTGTGGTGAGCCGGAATATTTTTTTTTCTTCCCTCCTAACCCTGTCCTCTTTTGTTAGGAGGCCTGTGACCCAGGCCCTAGGAAAACCGGGGAGTCCCCATTGGCGAGGCTATTCAGGGACACACAAGGGATGCTTCTCCCCACCTGGGGTGGTTGGAATGTGGCCCAACCCAGGGGCAAGGGGCCAGAAATGAGGACCTCTAGAAGTCCCCTCCAGTCCAAGGGGAATTCTTATGATTCCTAAAACTCTACTTTAAACATGCCTTTCCCAGCTGCAAAACCTTTGTAGACCAGCCAAGCCAACCCCTTTGCTGTCCCCCTACAAACGACATTCCAGTCCCAACCCATATGCCTCTGCTCAAGCCATGCCTGGAATGCTCTGCCTCCTCCTCCCCTTGCTCCCTTCATCGCTCAGCTCAAAAGCCACCTCATAACACAGACTTAGCTGTGCTTTCCTCACCCGGGTAGGGGCTGTTGTGTTTTGTCTTTGTATTCTCAGGGCCTAGCATGGTACCTGGCCCATAGTAGGTGCTTAGCAAAGGCTAACAGAATCGAACTGAAGGGCATACCCCTTGCAAGTGGTGACCCAGATCCTGCCGTCCACTCCACGCTGGGATGGCTTCCTTGGCTCTCCCCCTTTCATCACATCCTGCCCAAACTTCTCAGCCTAGTTTTGACAAGAGCTGCTTCATCTGATCCACACCCTGCCCACATGCCCAATCTTACCCCATCCTTTCCCCCCAACATATCCCTCTTTCTGTTTCAGCCAGGAGACTCTCCTTATTCCACATGGCCTCAGGCCATTCCCACCACAGCATCTTTGCTCAAGCTGGGTCCCCCATTTGCATGCCCTCTCCTTTCATCTCTGCCTATCCAAATCCTACCCGTTCTTCCATGCCCGGATCTTGTCCCCACTTTCTCCAGGAAGGCTTTCCTGGCAACTCCAGCTACCACAGTAGGTCAGCTCTCTAATGGCCCTTAACATCTGTACTCTTCAGCTTGGTACTACAGAATCCCCAAATGTCAGAGTTGTAAGGCCTTTGGAGACTATCAAACACAACCTATCCTTGACCAGGAATCTCATCCATAATATCCCTGACCAGTGGTTTGTAAGCCATTTGGTATTGTCAAGTGTGCAGGTGTGTTTGTGTGGATGATATGTGTGTGCCTTTCACCCCAAGCTAGGCTTTGAGCTCCCAAGGGGAAGGAAGAACCATGCTTCTGTATGAAGAGACACATGGTGTGGTGGCTAGAGGGTGGTTTTGGGAACCAGGAAGACCTGAATTCAAATCAATCAATCAGCAGACATTTACGAAGTATCTATAACATGCCAAACACTGTTTAGTGCTGGGGGTGCAAAGAAAAAAGTGAAATAGTTGCTGCCCTCAAGGAGTTTCCACTCTACTTGGACAAATGCAACCTTTACATTATAGAAGTATATAAAAAATGAATACAGGTGGTTTGGGTTTGGAAGGAGATGGACAGCTGGGGAAAGGAGGGCAATCTGGGAAGAGTTCAGGTAGGAGGTGGTGGTTGAGCTGAGTTTTTAAGGAAACTAAGACTATTAAGAGATGGAGATGAGGAAAAAGTATCTTTCAGGCATAAAAGACTGGGAAATGGGAGAGAGTGGTGTTCTTTCTTAGGATCATAGATTTAGGAAGGAACCTCAGAAGCCTTTGAGTCCAACCTCATTATTTTACTGAGATCCAGAAATGCCCAAAATAGGATTTGAACCCAGGTACTCTGGCTCTAAAGCCAGTGCTTCTTCCCACTGTACCACAGCTTCTTCCTAGGTGATTTCTGACATTTAGTGCCAATGCCACCATGAGCAAGGCACTTACTCTCTCTTGGACTTGGTTTCCTCATCTGTAAAATGGATGTGTGACTCCTGTGGTACCTACCTCAAAGGGTTGTGGAGGGTTCCAGTGAAGAAATTATGTGAAGTATTCTGTAATGTTCAAAAGGCTCTACATCAAGATCACTTGTCAAGATGCAGAATGAAATACATTTTTGGAACAGACAATGTGGGAATTAGTTTTGCTTCACAATGTATATTTTTAACAAGGCGGTTGATTTCCTTTTTTCTTTTAAATTGAAGGTGAGTGAGAGAGAGAAAATAAAGCCTTTTAATTTTAAAATAATATAAAATAAAAAATAAATGAGCATCCCTTGTCAGCACCTGGCACAGGGCCTGATTCACAGTAGGTGATTAATAAATACTTGGATTGAATTGAGTAGACATTAAAAAATTCCTTTAAAATTGAATTATCCATGGAAGCTTCCAGCTCTAAAAATTCTACAGTTTAGAGACAGAGCACTCACCAATCCATGACCCGAATCCTCATCTTGTCACACATTGAGGGAAACTGAGGAAAGAGGAGAGAAGCTTTGAGCAAGTGATCTCCTGGAAAAGGGACTCCTAGCAGGCAAGTGGAGCCCCTGGGAGCCCTTGGGCAAGGGAAGATGCTGATTAACTCAGAGAGTCAGCCAATGACCTTGACCTCCTGGGGCTAATCTAGCTGAATAGGGGGAGAGCAGTGGGTCTGCCAAGGGATTCAGGTGGGACCAGAATGCTCTACCACTAAGCCCAAGTAGGGACTAAGAGAGTGGGAAAATAGAAGCTCTGCCCACCCCTTCCTCAAATCCCCTCACCATGGCTGGCAGTGTGATACTTTGGTTCCACTGAGGATGGGCTGTCTTCTCCAAAATCTTACTGCAGAGCTAGAAAAATAAAAATGCAAAGGAGTGGTCACGGTATTGGAATAAGACTTTGAGCTGAGCAGAGCCTTGGAATCTCCCTACGACAACACCGCCTGGCAGCCCCGTCAGCCTTCGAGGACCAGATAAAATCTCATCTTCTACGAGAAGGCATTCCCAATTCTCCCAAGTCTAGAGCAGGGACTCTCTTGATTATCTCCTCATTATCCTGCCTTATGCTTGTTTGTAAATAGTCTTTTGCAAGTTTTCTCCCTCATTAGATGGAGCTCCCGAGGGCAGGAACTGGCTTTTGTCTTTCTCTGTATCCCTAGCACTCAGCCCAGTGCCTGCTTGGCATCACCCAGAAAAGAAAGTGTCCCAGCAGCAAGATTCTGAACCCGTGTCTTTTGATTCCAAAGGCAGCACTCTCAAGGGTGGTCATGCATCTGGCCTCTGGACCTTGGGAAGCAGTGTTTGGGTCCTGCCCTTTCCCTCCCTCAACACCAGCCCTCCCATGTTGTGGTTTCTCTGGAGCCTTCTACATGGTCTGGGGGCCTCCAACTGCCTGAAATCTTCCCCAGTCACAAGACTGACACTGAGCCAGTCCCATTCCAGAATCCCTGAATGTTGAGACCTCAGAGGCTGGACCTTAGTAAGAATCTCCAGTACCCAGCCTCCACCTGAAGATCTCCAGAGATGGAGAAATCACCACCTCCTGCTTGGACCACTCCACAATTCTCTTGGCTGGCACCCAGATTACACCCACCCGTCCCCAGTGACCATCCTTGGCCCCAAGCAAGACAGGTCTAGTGTCTCTTCCACAGCTGCCTGGCCTTCATCCATAGCCCTTCTGCCTGGCCCCTGCCCCACCTCAGTCTTTTCTTCTCAAAGACTGTCATGTGGTTCTTCCTACATTCTGGGCACTAAACCTTGCCCAGGACTTCCCTATGCCCTAAATCACACTAGACACAGACTCCTCTTACCCCACCCACCTCCAGCTGGATGGTATTGTTCCATGATGGGGGGGAGGGGGGGGGAGTGGGTGGGTGTCCTGATACTGAGAAACTCAGCGGCATTGTAGATACAGCTTTGACCTTGGAGTCAAGATTTCAAACCCTACCTTACTATCTGCAGGCAAGTCACATAATATCTTTACCTCAGCTTCCTCATCTGTAAAATGGGGGCTAATGATGGTACCTACCTCCCAGTGTTGTGAGGATCAAATAAGCCCATATTTGTGAAGCAATTTGCAAACCTTCAGTCACTCAGTAAATGCTATTGGAAAGTGTGATACCATATCAGCCTCAGACTGGGGATGGGAGAGTAGGGCTGAGCCCAGGGTTGGCCCATCCAAGGGCACAGACCAGCAGTTTCTCCGAAGAGCCCCGGGTCTGACCTGTGTCTGTCCCCGGCTAGATGCTCCCTGAGGGGAATCTCTGTCTCTGGTTCTGTTGGATAGAGGCTTTATAAAGAGAGATTGGTAGTGAGCCTGGGATTTCTGTTTTCTATTGAGCCAGAGTAGAGGATTTCGGGGACCTTCAGGGTCTCTCCCAAGGATTTCCAGCCTCCCTGGGCAGGGGGAGATTCCCACCCTTGAAGCAATGGCTCTCTGATGGCCCCTGCTTAGGGGGACAAAGGGACCAAGGGCCAACACAATACATTAAACAATCTCTGAGTGCTGCCCATAGAGAGCTCCTATAAGGAGAACAATGGGGGACTTTGAAGGGGGATAACAGTCCTTGCCCCACCAAGGACATGTCCTGAACAGCCCCTCCCCCTTTGGGGGTCTCTTTACAAACTTCTGCTGGCTTCTTTCTCCCTCCCCCCCACGCCCCACCCTACCAGAGCAGCACCAGCTCTTCCCAGGCTGGTCGCTCGGGACTGGACTGGCTGCTCCCTGACTGGGCAGGACTCTGGTGGCCCAACCGTCCCGCCTTTGCCAGGCTGTTCCTTAGACAGCAGCACCACTGTGTGTACAGATGGGGAACTGCTGAGGAGAGCAGGCGGAGGCCCAGACTGGGCGGGGCGGGCCGGGGCGGGCCGGGGCGGGGGCTGAGCATCCTCTCAGGGCGCATGCAGGAGCCATGAGATCCAGAAAGTGGGGGGTGAGGGGTGGCGGGTGGCGGGTGGCGTTTGGTCCCAGCCCCCATCCAAGGCCCACAAACAGACAGACGGCCAGGCAGGCAGCTCTGAGCAAAGGGGGCTTCTTCAGCTCACATACACATCCCATGTCTAAACACACCACGTATCTAGGCGAACGCTGACACACACACCCCACGCAGACAGGCAGCGACCATGAGCACTTGGTACCCAGACATCATACATGCAAACCTACGCTCCCTATAGCCACAGACACATACATAGCAATGCCTATGATCTTAGCACCACACACACACACACACACACACACACACACACACACACACACACATCCCATTACAGAGAGAAAGACATCCAAATCCACAAAGGCAGAAAGGAAAGCAGAGAGAGAGACAGGGGAGGTGTAGGGGGGACCAGTCTTCGAGTCGGCCACTTTGGAATCAAGCGAGCGGCCAAAGCCCCTCCTGCAAGCTACCCAAAGGCTCCCAATTTGGGGAGCTGTTGATGTGAGGAGAGATGGGGCTGGCAGCCCTGGGGCAGAGGAAGGGGCAACGGGATGGAGTTTCAGCTGGGGAAGTCCTGGCCGCCCGCCCCCCTCCTTCCTCTGGAGAGGGGGAAAGCCTGGCCCCCGGCTCCCGGCTCCCCGCAGGTGAGCTTCCTGCAATAACATCTTGGCGGCCCCAGCGTCTGCAAAAAGCCACATCACACAGGCGTTCTCTGCCCCCTTGCACGCGCCTTGGCCCCTGCCTTCCTCCCCAGACATGAGCATGGCAGGCAAAAATCTATGGGGCAGCGGGAGGCCACATGGGAGGGAGCTGGAAGGAACCTGAGAGACCGCGCGGAGCATTCCTTACACAGGTGAGGCTGCCAAGGGCCAGAGAGGGGGAACTCACACAGCCGGCTAGCCCCTCCCTCCCTCCCTGACACTCCCCAGGTCCTTCCTTCCTCAGCATCCTGCCTCCCACCTATAAGCAGCAGGATGGGGTCTGGGAGGCGGGGTGTTAGGTTTGCGGTCAGCCCGGCGTACTAGACCCAATGCTTTTGTGTCTACAGGCAAATCGATTCTGAGACTCAGTTTCCTCATTTAGAAAATGGGGAGAATGAGACCCTCCCAGGGTCATTGTGAGCCTCCTATGAGCTCATCTATATAAAATTTTGCAACCTCAGAAGTCCTATATTCCCATCAATAAAGATTACTAGGATTGGAAAAGGGAGGAGTGGAAACTCGGGATGTGAATTCTAGAGCAGTTTAGACATTGCAGGAGCCCCAGGGAGGCAGTCAGTGGAGAGAGAATAGGACCAGGGCCTGGAGATAAAGTTTGTGACTACCACGGACTTGCTGGGTGACCTTGGAGGTGGCAGCCTGATGCAACAGAATGCTGGCTTGGGAGTTGGAGGGCCTGGGTTCAAATCCTACCTCCAACACTTAACTACCAGTATGAGCTTGGACAAGTCATGCACCTCTCCTAGCCCCAGCCAGCTCAGGCAGACTCTTTACCAGAGTCCATATGTTGACCTGAGCCTCAGTTTCCTTCCCTGAAAAATGAAGCCTCTGAGCTCCCTTCTAGATCTATGAGCACATGATTTAATTGCTTTGGCCTCAGTTTCTCCATCTCCATCTGTCCAACAAGACTGGTACTTCCTACTCAGAGGAGCAGGAAGAAAAATGGCAAAATTGGAAAAATATTTATCTCCAATAATACCTTCTCCAATCCAATCCAACCTCCAGAGAGCTGCCACTTTGACATTCTTAGAGTACAGATCTGACTGCATTACTCCCACCCTCAAGAAGCTTCGGAGGCTCCCTAGTGCCTCAAGAACAGTGGTCCTCAACCTTCCTAATGCTGCGACCCTTTAATACTTGTATGTGGGCAGACCCGCCTGGAGATGGGTAGAGGAGCGATGTCTGGGTTCCTAAGACCATCGGAAATATGTGTTTTCCGATGGTCTTAGGCAACCCCTGTGACACCTGTGAAAGGGTCGCAACCCACAGGTTGAGAACCACTGCTCTGGAATTTAAAAATAACCTGAGGAAGCTAGGTGGTGCAGTGAACAGAGCACCAGCCCTAGAGTCAGGAGAACCTGGATTCAAATGTGACCTCAGACATTTGACACACTTACTAGCTGTGTGACCCTGGGCAAGTCACTTAACCCCAATTGCCTTGCCTTCCCCCCTCCAAAAAAAGAATAACCTATCCTCTGGCATTAAAAATCTTCACAATCTAGCTCCTACATCAGTTCCTGGACTTAGTTCATGTAAAACACACAAACATTCCAGTCCAATTGCCCCAACCCCTCCCCCCCTTTGTTCCCCCTAAATTAAATCATCACCTCAATAAGCCAACATTTATATAGTACTTTAAGCTACACAAAGCAATTACCAGGTTACCTTATTTGATTCTCACAACCACCCTGGAAGGTAGGGGCTATTATCATTGCCATTTGACAGATGGGAAGTTAGTGCTTTGTCCCTGGGTCACAGAGCTAAGAAGTACACAAGGCAGGATTTGAACTCAGGTCTTTCTAAGCCCTTTACTCAGTGGATGATCCACTGAACCACCTAGCTACCTCCCATTTCCCACTTCTCTGCCTTTGTCCAGGCTGCCCTCCATGTCTGGAACACTCTCCCCCATCAAGACCATCTCTTTGAATATCAACCACCCTCTGTTCAGAGCTCAGCTTGGATGCACCTCTCAGGGGGCTTCCCTAATCAGAACCCTTCCCCCACTCTCCTGTGCCAGCACTCTCCCCTCCCCCATCCAAAAAAAAGAGAGAGAGACTTCATATGGATTTTGTACATATGTTATATTTACTTATATGTATGCATGTTACCCCCTCACCTCCCTTTCCTCAATGGTACGTAAGCTCCCTGAGAACCAGAAATGTAAGACATCTGTCTGTGTATCCACAACTTAGCTGGCACCTAATGGGCTCCTGACAAATAAGGGTGTGTGTGTGTGTGTGTGTGTGTGTGTGTGTGTGTGTGTGTGTGTTTGTGTGTGTGTTTGTGTGTGTTTTGTCTCCTCTTTCTCGCTCTCTGTCTCTCTCTCTGTCTCTCTCTCTGTCCCTCTGTATCTCTCTGTCTCTCTGTCTCTGTCTGTCTTTCTATCTCTCTGTCTCTCTCTCCCTCTCCCTCCCTCCCTCTCTCTCTCTCTCTCTCTCTCTCTCTCTCTCTCTCTCTCTCTCTCTCTCTCTCTCTTTCTCTGTCTCTAACTCTCTATCTCTCCCTCCCCCTCCCTGCCGACACATCCCAGAGGGTCCGGCCAGACACAGGCTGTAACTCAGATAAGCTGACCCAGGACTTGCCCCACCTCCAAGAGGTACCTCCTTACCATCCTTCCTGCAAAGCTGACTTCCACAAAAGGGTCCACGAGGTTCTTCTTGTTGCTCTCAAACCCGAATATCTGCTTCACATTGTCCATCACGGCATCATCCACTGGATGGGTAAGAGAAGGCTGGAGTCAGCCCTGATGTCCATTCTCTAAACCCCCCATCCTGTAAAGCTGCTCCTCCTTAACCCTCCCCCACCCCCAGCCCCAGCATCTCACTCTTTAGACCCAGAAAAATGGAAGTTCTCTTCCTAATTATCATCACCATTATCATACCGTGCTATCACTGTATGGTTGGAGGGCGGGGTGGGGGGAAGATGCACAGTATGCCACAGGCCCCCACGTTGGGGCTCCATTTGAGAAGGATGAAAAAAATGAATGAATGGATGGATGGATGGATGGAAGAATGAATCAATGAAAGCATGGATAAATGGATGGGTGGATGGGTGAATGAATGGATGGATGAATAGTGAATGAATGATGAAAGACTCAGCAATCACTGTGTGGCACAGAGGCAGTGTGGGGCTGTGGGTGATTAGCCTCGAAAGCAGGAAGACCTGAATTTAAGAACTGCCTTGCATGTACTGGTTGTATGACCCTGGACAAGTCACAGCCCCTCAGGGCTCTAGGCAGCTCCCTAAGTTGCAGAGAAGGTGCTGACCTACACAGGTAAAGGAAGTGTTCTCAGCTGCGCTTTCCCCACACCAAGGAGCCACAGGTTGGGTCACCATCCATATCCTAAGATGGGCTGGGGGGAGGGGGGGAGGAAAGTGAGGCAGGGTTGGGGCCACTCCTACACTTGCCAGGGAGGGAGAGTGTAGGTGTTCACACCTGTAGGAGAATCTGACTCATTCCTGGCTCCCCCAGCCCAGCACCACAGGACTCAAGCTTTTTGGCCATGGCAGTGGCAGCTGCTTCTGAACCATAAAGGCCAAGTTCTGGCCTGGCCTGCAAGCAAGTCTAGTCAGCTCCTGGTGGGCTGATCGTGTGTCCCCAGGGGGAGCAAGCTCCCTAAAAGAGACTGAACACTTGGGAGCTGCCTCTACCCTGAGGCTGATGTGGCACCCCTTACCACCTGCCGGTGCCTTGGCAGTGACTCTTTGGCTCCATGTGGACACCAGAGCACCCAAACCGTCCAAGTATCCTGCCCATGGGACACCTAACAATAATAATGACAACGGGACTGGATCTGTCATTTCCTTGTCATAGGGAGCTCCCAGATGAGGAAATGCCTTCCACCAAGGCAGATCACCACCTTCTCTGCAGCTCAGTCTTAGATACTAGACCAGAGCATGTAGAGGTTAAGTGACTTGTCCAGGGTCTCACTAACAATAGGTGTCAGAGGCAGTGCAAGAACCTTGGTCTTTCTTGTTTTGAAATGGAAATGCAAACACATTTTCATTTATAATGATCACAATCAGGGCAGAAATCCTCCTTAAACTGTGGGCTTTGTGAATAGAAGTGGCCAAATTCTCTGTGAAGGAATCCGACCAACCCCCCAGGACCCGAACCGCCAGGCTGCTTCCTCAGAAACTGGCTGCAATCTCCCCAGTGTTTATAAAGGAACCACGATCTGACCACCCCCTTTGCTAGATGCTGTGGAAGAGACAGGGTCATCAGCCACCCTGCCTCAAGTCTTCTGCAGCCCAAGCTCAGGCTCAGCCACCCCCTCCCAAAGGACTCCTCAGACTCACTCTGGGGCAGATCTTCACCCCGGAAGATCTTCAGACAAAAGTGAGCCCCACGCAGGGCCATGCCAGTGGGGCGGAGGAGGTTTCCCTCAATGTCTTCCTTGTCTTCCATGGCCTCTTTCCTTTCCAACTAGAAAGCCAAGCAGACACCAGACCGAATCCAGATTAACGATGGGTCAGTCAGGGCCAGCTTCCAGGCAGAGGCACATTTGATGCAGAATGTTGGTGGCCAGTTGGTTTTTTTTTATTTTCTTTTGTTTTTAAAAGGGCCAGAGAGAGGCAGAACACCAAGGCTAGGAGCACCAGCATAGGGGACAAGAGAGTTCTACCCTAGTCCTACCATTAACTGTCTGTGAGCCTGTGCAAGACACTCACTCTGGGTCTCCATTCCTGACCCATCCAATGAGGATGATAATCTCTGCCCTGCTCACTTCACAGCTGTTACTATGAGGATTAAGTGATTAGACAGAGGTGAAAGGCCATCGGGGAGGGTCCAGAATGTTAGTCTAAGATGCTGATGTATTATAATAATAACAATAACTTGCGTTTTTAAAGCCATTAGACAGATAGATAGATAGAAAGATATATAGATAGATGATAGAGACAGATAGATAGATAGACAGATAGAGATAGATCAATCGATCAATAGAGAAATAGACAGATAGAGAGATGATAGAGATAGATAGATGATAGATAGATACATAGATAGATAGATAGATAGATAGATAGATAGATAGATAGATAGATAGATAGACAGATAGATAAACAGACAGACAGATAGACAGACAGACAGATAGGATCTCAACAATAACCATGGGATGTCAGGTGGTATTACTATCCAGTTGAGGAACTGAGGCAGAGAGCAGTTATGTGACTTGCCCAGGTCACAGCTAGTAAGTATTAGAGGTCAGATTTGACCTCAAGATCTTCTTGACTCCCTGCCCAGACCTCTCTCCCCTGGGCCACCTAGCTACCTCCTTTGGAAAGGCTGAGAGATGGGGGGATTTGTTCCATGGGCCACCTAAAGACAACAAGGACCATGCATCCTCTGGGGATGACCATGGGTCACCTCATAACAAAGACAATCAGGCAGGCTGTCATAGAGATCAGGTTTGTTCTGTTGGGGCACAGGTGAGGTCAAAAGAAGCTTACTCCCAAGCAGGGTGACGTTATCCTACTTGGGCATCAGGCTGGGAGCCAGGATGCCCGAGTTTTCATTCTATGTTCCCAAGGACTCTCTCCCCGCCAGGGAGTTTCCCCCTCAATGGGGGAAAGCTGCTGCCCCCCAGGTATGGTGCCAGCCTACAGACATGATGTCAAGCAGAAAAGCCCTTCTAAAACCACGGGACCTTGTGTGGCTGTGTGCCAGGACAATGTGCCCAAGAAAGCCAATACTCACAGGGGCTTCATCTCCTGGACCCAGTACAAAAAGGCTGACTTTTAAGTAACCTTTGGCGCCAGCTGAGAAGTCATGAGGGTCTGAAAGTAGCAGCCACTTCCTGAGATAGGCATGTCCTATAAAAGAGGGGATCTATTAGTGCCCCTACTTTCTCCTTAAAAGGCTTGGTGCCTGAGAGTCCAGCCCCACTACTCTGCACCTAGCCCCCCAAGCCTGCATGACGTTCACAGAAGCTGGGAGAAATCTAGGGCTAGCAGGGCCCCCAAGGGGCCATGTAAACCAGGCCCCTGATCTGGCAGGTGGTCCCAAAAACTGGAACCTCTAGTCTTCTCACTTTCTAACCAGAAAACACTGAGTTCAAGGAGGGGTAAGAGGGACTCCCCAAAGTGGAAATCTCAGTCTAGAGACGCCAACAAAATTGGGAAGAGGACCCTCCCACAGGTCACTGGAAGGTATTTGCAGGATTGGGGCCCCTCCCTGCCCAAGGACAACAGCAACAGAGAGGGTGACCTCAACCTCTCCTAAACTATACCTAGGGAACCCTATCAGATCTGGGATTCTAGATGAAGAAGGCTGGGATAGAAAGGGAAGCTACTTCTATGTGCACTGATTAGTCAGCGGATGGACCCTCTTCCCTATCAGTCTGTAACTTTGAATCCCAAGACAAATCCTTCTATGCCCAGGAAAAAGGAGCAAGTTGTCAGTGGAGATCCAAAATGTGGGTCCCAAAGCTTTCCCCAGCACCCCCATTGGGGAGGTAGCCAGGATGGCTCCCTCAACTCACTGGGTTCTGCATAAACGGATCCAATGTCCATCTGGAATTCAAAAGAAGAAAAAATGAGTGATGAATCCCCCAAGCTGGGGCTAGGAGCAAAGGGCAGGTGGCTCAGAGATGCCAGGGCCAAGATGGGATTAAAATTCCACTTTAAACAATGGGTAAGAATAAACCCATTTTGTAAAACAGAATTTTTCAGGGAGATGGAAATTAGTATTTGTTAACCCTGAGAATTTTATTGATAGAAATAAAGTAACAGATAATATTTACAAAGTGCTTCAGTGTTTACAAAGGGTAAATATACACACATAATACATACGTGTGCATGTATACACATGTATATAATATACGTTATGCATACATGTGCTTAATGTGTGTATTATGTGTTACAATAAACTATGCTACATTGTATATAATTACGTGATTATAATATTAACTATATTATATTATACATGTAGCATTATATATAGTACAGCAGATGTACGGTGTTGTATACATTATACACATTTCCATAGGTGCACATACATATGTTTTTCTTTTTACTCTAGTGAAGGTTGGACCTGTGACTTCAGCAGCAGCTGAAACAAAGCTAGACTAGTAGACAAAATCACCCAAGACCTGAGTGTGAATTCCCCCTCAAGCACTTCTCAGCTTTGTAACCCCAGGAAAGTCCATGGCCTTTGAGGGACCCACGTGCTCCAAAGCTAAGATTCTATAAACTGCCCCCACCAATGCAAATGAAAAATTCATCTGTGGAGTTACTTAGGAGCCCTTAGAGACTATGTGACTTGCCCAGGGTCATACAGCCAGTAGGTGTCAAGAAGGTCTGAAATCAAGATCATCATGGATCCATGGCTGACCCTCTGCCCACACGTTCTCCCCATTTTACAGATAAATTGAGGCTGAGAGTGATTTGCCCCTAATGACACAGCTGGTAAGTGTCTTGGGGGGGTTCACATCCAGGTCTTTCCAACCTCAATGTTCACATCTGTAGAATGGGGAGGTAGGATTAAATGGCCTCTGAACTTCTTTCCTCTCCAGGGCTATGAGCTCATGACTCCATGTTCAGTACTCTCTCCGCAAGACCAGGAGTCTTCACCTGAGGGCTGATAACTTTTCTTAAGGCTTTCATAACTGGATTTTACTATAAGGAGTTTCCTTTACAATCTTGTCGATTTTATTTTATGCATTCTGAGAAGGGGCCCACAAGCTTCACCAGAATGCCCAAGGGGTCCAGGACCCCCAAAAATGTTTATAACCTACATTAAGGTATATTGTCTCCCATAAAATAAACAAGTATTTTATTTGGCTGTTAATGAAAGTTAAAGTCTTCCATCTCTTTATTGATGAGTTAGCAGTCATGACGACTCCAATTTTAAATACCTAACCACATGGGAAACAGTAAATAGAGCTAGCCTTGTAGTCAGAAAGGACATGAGTTCAAATCTCTCCTCTGACATATACTCATTTTGTGACCCTAGGTAGGTCACTGAACCTCTTTAAAACTATAAATTGCAGGGACAGTGATGGGCACTAATAAAGTCAGTGGGGGTGTCCTCTACCAATGAAGCCCAGGACCAGTCTGAAACAGATGGACAAAACCCATCCTTCAAGTCTCCACCATCCAGATTCCCATTCGTGGCCTTCATTCCATGCTCAATGATCTACATGAGTATTATTCACTTTGCTTTTTATCCAAGGTATATTTTCAGTCCCAGGATAGTCCCCTTTCTCTGCTGTTCCTTACCGCCTCCCCCAAGCATGAATTTAGACTCCTATGCCCACAGCTGTGCTGGAGTCAATTCCAACCAACTCATGAAAGCCAATGATGGAATTTTCACTGAGTATTTACACCTCAAAAATCAGAAAATGCTTGGTTTATTGTTTTATTGATTGTCTAAACTTAAGAAAGTGATGGAGGAAATGCTAAAAATGCGGATTAAATTTAAAGGTATGTTATGATTATTTTTTTCTTGGAGAGCTGGTTGTTAAATATATACCAGCACACCCTTGCCTGTATCTTCAGCCTCAGAGAATGTGAGCTCAGAAAATCCAATTATGTGTATGTGTGTGTTACAAAGCCAAAGAAAAATGATTTGTGAATTATCTGACACACACCCCCTACATGGATAATTGAGAGATAGTGAGAAGCACAAACAATAATTACCCGAAACTCCCCGATAAGAGCGTCTGTCCTGAGTGAACGGGAATCAACCACCTGGGGGAAAGGGAAAAAATTAAACACGTAAAAATAGCTGCTGAACCAACCTGTACATCTGAAGGTGATGTTTTGAACGTAAATATGAGACTCCACGTTTATCTCTATAACATTTCATCTGACGAGTTTCAGCTCCTTATTCTGAGCTGTTGAGATCTTTTTGGATCCTGGCCCTAGGAGGTTAACTATCCCCCCCAGGTTTATGTCATTTGCAAATCTGATAGCCACCCCCCACCCCTCATGCCTTTGTCTGAACCCTGAACAAAAATGGTCAGCAGTCTTCAATTTTATTTTATGCGTGTTCAAGTATTCTCATTCTCTCTCTCTCTCTCTCTCTCTCTCTCTCTCTCTATCTCTCTCTCTGTCTCTCTCTCTCTCCATCTCTCTCTCTGTCTCTCTCTCTCCCTCTCGGTCTCTCTCTCTCAGTCTCTCTATCTTTCTGTCTGTCTCTCTCTGTCTCTCACTCTCTGTCTCTCTCTGTGTCTGTCTGTCTGTCTCTCACTCTCTGTCTCTTTCTCTCTCTGTCCCTCTGTCTCTCTCTGTCTGTCTCTCTGTCTTTCTGTCTCTCTCTTTGCCTCTTTCTGTCTGTCCCTCTCTTTCTCTCTGCGTGTGTATCTCACTTTATGTGTATGTCTCTCTCTGTGTCTCTCTGTCTCTCTGTCTGTCTGTCTCTCACTCTCTGTCTCTCTCTGTATCTCTGTCTCTCTGTTTATCTCTCTCTGTCTCTGTCTGTCTGTCTCTGTCTCTCTCTCTCTCTCTCTGTCTTTCTCTCTCTCTCTCTCTGTCTTTCCCTCCCTCCCTTCTCTCCTCTACTTACTGTGATAAAGATGGGTTCATCAAACAGCTCTGCTGGAGAGTCAAAGACATTGAAGAAAAGGGTCTGTCAAAAACACACCAAGGAAGAACCATCACTATTCATGGTTAGGCCATGGCTAGAGGGGTGAGAGGGTTGATGAGATACACTACACACAAGATCATTCACATTCTTTGACCCAGTCTCTTCAATAGCTGAAGTTATATCCTCTCAGAGGCCTTCTACATTGAAGTTGTGGTCTATTCTATAAGCAATTATTTAGGGGAGAAGAGAGTTGAGCCCCAGGTCACCCTCTTCAAGGTAGTTGCTGCTTGTTCTCAACAATGTCCCCTCTCTTAACTCTGCCAGTCTGTGCCCCCCCATGACTCCCTGTAGCTATCCTGGGTAAAGATTTTCCTTCCTATCAGCTTACCAAGACAAGCAGGGCTTTTCAGAAGGGGCTGTCCCACTAATCAGTGGGGACAGGTCAACCATCCCGCGTAGGATCATGGTTGTAGAGCTGGAATACCACTGCATCCAACTACCCCACCTCCCATTTTACAGATTAGAAAACTGAGGCTTAAGAGGTTAAATGACTTCACACAGCCTGTAAATTCTAGGTGGGATTTGAACCCAGACCTTCTTGACTCCAAGACCTGTACCGCCTTCTAATCCTATATATAGCAGGGAAGGAACTCTGGACCCTCAAAGCCTACAACAATGAAGTGTGGGTGCTGGTAGGTCCCACGAGCTAGAAGGAGCCCATGTATATGAGGATCTACCATGTGAGGACCAGCCCTTAGGGCCTCCCAGGAGATGGATAAAGGCAGACTCATCACCAAAGGGCTGGCCAGTAGGTGATGGGACTTTTTATTATTTATTTGTTTATTATTATTTTGACACAGCAACTCATAAAGATTCCATGCAGCATCATGGAAAGTGTTAGATTTGGCCTTGATGGAGACTCTGATTCAGTCTTGCTATTTCTGCATCTCTAATTGTCATGCATTCAGGGCCACCATCTTTGAAGAGGGTCTTTATGAACTGCTAGAAATCCAGTTATGAAAGAGCTCAGGCTTAACCCCAAGGCTTCATACTCATCATAAGAAATGGCTCCAGCTCACCTATCCAACAAAACTGAGTATAATTCTTCAGGGGAAAATATGGTCATTCAGTGAAATAGAGGACTTTCAAGCATTCTTGATGAAAAAACCAGAACTGAACAGAAAATTTGACTTTCAAATATAAGAAGGAAGAGAAGCATGAGAGGGTAAACAGGAAAAAGAAATCATAAGGAACTTATTAAAGTTGAACTATCTACATTCCTTCATGGAAAAACTATAATTGTAACTCATGAGACTTTTTCTCAGTATGAGGATAGTTGAAGAGAATATATGCATATATGTGTGTGTGTATGTATAATTATACATACATATATATGGATGTATAGGAGGGTGCATGTGTATATAAATGTATATATATGAGTGTGTGTGTATGTGTACATGTATACATAGACAGAAGGCACAGGATGAGTTGAATATGAAGGGATGATATCTAAAAAATAAAATTAAGAGGTGAGAGAGAAATATATTAGGAGAAGGAGAAAGGGAGAGATAGAATAGAGTAAATTATCTCATATAAAAGAGGCAAGAGAAAACTGCTACAATGGAGGGAAGAGCAGGAAGGTGAAAGGGAATGGGACAACCTTAT
>CM053585.1:18960803-19043562 GCA_028646515.1 Pseudochirops corinnae
TTGAATATGAAGGGATGATATCTAAAAAATAAAATTAAGAGGTGAGAGAGAAATATATTAGGAGAAGGAGAAAGGGAGAGATAGAATAGAGTAAATTATCTCATATAAAAGAGGCAAGAGAAAACTGCTACAATGGAGGGAAGAGCAGGAAGGTGAAAGGGAATGGGACAACCTTATTCTCATTGAATTTAACTTAAGGAGGGAATAACATATACACTCAATTGGGTATCTTACCTTACAGGAAAGTAGAGGGGAAGGGGATAAGAGGGGAGATGATAGAAGAGAGGGCAGACTTGGGGAAAGGGTAGTTAGAAGCAAACACTTTTGAAAAGGGACAGGGTCACAGGAGAAAATAGAATAAGTGGGGGTCAGGATAGGATAGAGGGAAATATAGTCAGTCTTTCACAATATATCTACCATGGAAACGTTTTGTGTAACTCCACATGTACAACCTATATTGAATTGCTTGTCTTCCTAGTAGGGGTGGATGAAGAAGGAAGAAGGGAAAGAATCTGGAAATCAAAGTTTTAAAAACAAATATTTTTTTAAATGTGTCCAAAAAATATAAAAATAAAATAGAAATGACTCCAGCTGTGGAGAGAGAAGTCCCAGCACATGAACACAAACAGCAACGGTGAAGTTCCTACCACCACCACGAGATGTTGAGAGAAGGTTCCCACCCTGTGTCTCTTACCTCATCAAACACTGGACTGTTGCCTTTGCGGATTCTCGTCCTCTTGGTCTGACCAGAAGCTGTGACCTTGACCACCGGCCGGATGTTCACCCCAGGTAACTGGCGTCCCTCTATCACTTGGACCCTGATCTGCAGCAGAGGTACAGGTCCACAGGGAGGCAGAGAGATATCCCAAAGTGAGGGAGGGAAACAGGAAGGAAGAAAAGATATTCTCTGAGACAGTCAGGGCACATTCAAGAACCAGTGCTCCAAAAGGCCAAAGGCAGAATGATCCGAAAGGTCATTAAAAGAAGAGTTAGGAATAAAATAATTAACAACATACCCCTTTCTCCAAGGTCACTCATATTTCTGAATCTCAGTGGTTCTGTATAAGTGATGAGGCCAGGCTATCTATGATAGGGACCCTACCCTAAAGGAATCTTATAATCCAAAGCAGAGAGGGAAAGAATATGGATCAAGCTTTTGGCCTTATGTCTTCTGGCCCACGGAACAAATGCCTTATTCCCAAGGTTGTGAAAATACAACTGGGGTCTTAAGTCTTTAGTAAGAGTGGCCCCAAAGACCATAATATGATGTTGTTACCTCCATGAAAAAGGACATTAAATGTGATATTCCCCAGCAGGAAACTGGGGCAGGGGGGAGGGTTAATGTCTGGCAATGTTTACAGATTTTAATCAAAAATAACTGTATTTTTAAAGTACAAAATTATCAAATAACTCAGGACTGTTCCTCACAGAACTTTTGCAAGCCTTGTGTGTAATGGTAAGGGGAATTTGGAGATCTTCCCTGCCCCTTAATAAGCCTAAGGGAATTTGAAGACCTTCCCTGCTTCAAAAAAACACTCTGCCCCCTAATAGGCTGAGACCTTCCCTGCTCTGAAAATATACTCTGCCCCTGAATATCATCACAAAGAGTCTGTCATGGGAGGAGTTTGCTAAAGAGTGCAGCAGAGCCCACAGGAAGCTGGGAGCCAGAATAGCCAGATGGTTGGGAGGAGAGTTTGTTTCCAAGAGAAACAGATAGGCTTGTGAGTAAATATTGGTCAAATATTGGTTTGTGGGAAGGCTAAAGGATGGTATGGCTCTCTGCTACATTGCAGTGCATTAACTTCTATGTTGCTGTGATGGATTTGGTTTCCTGGTGTTGGGATTTTATTTTCTGGGATCTGAATAAATGTTTTACTTCTGTTTTCTTTATGGAGAGTGTTATATTTTGCAATTGAGTACCATGCATGTATATTTATAGTGATCATAGGCACTGTAAATATTGCATTGGAGCTACACATGGTTATGTTGTGGTCTCTCTCCCTCAACTAGTCAGAGAATCATTGAATGTCAAGAATGGAAAGAAATTTCAAAATCCTGTCATCCCATTCCCCTCTTCCCTCCCCCACCCCAAGTTAGAGAAGAGGAAATTGAAATTCATAGAAGTGACATGAGACAGTAAAAGATGAAGAGTTATTTTATTATTTATTGCAGCTTTTGAGTAGCGTGGGGGGTTCTTAGCTTCACATAATGATCTGTCTTCAGATTCCTTAAAATAATGTGCTTTGCGAGCACATTCATTTGGTGAAAAACAATGCACAACTGTGAATGGGTAGATGGATGGATATGGAGATAAATTTATCAAGGTGGGGGAGAGAGTGGGATTTAGATGTACAAACAGATAGAATGGTAGGTAGATAGATGGATGGATGGATAGATGGATAGATAGATAGATAGATAGATAGATAGATAGATAGATAGATAGATGGATGGATGGATGGATGGATAGATGGATGGATAGATAGATAGATAGATAGATAGATAGATAGATAGATAGATAGATAGTTGGATGGATAGATGGATAGATAGATAGATAGACAGACAGACAGACAGACAGACAGACAGACAGACAGACAGATAGATAGATAGATAGATAGATGGATGGATAGATAGATAGATAAATGATAGATAGATAGATATGAATGGGCAGAGGTAGAGAAAGAGAGAGAGATGGATAGGTAAATATAGATAGATATAGATGGGTGGATAAAGATAGCAACAGGTGGATGGACAGAGATAGATCAATGGATATAGAGAAATGGGTGAAGAGAGAGGTGGATGGATAGATAAAAAGATGGACAGATATATTCAGAGAGATACATGAAGAGATGGACAGAAATATGAAGGAAATAGATAGACATTGGATCATGGGCCTCGTATCGAGAGCTGGAAGAGAATTCAGATGCTATCTTGTCCACTCCCTTCATTTTACAGATGAGGAAACAGGCTGGAAAAGCCAGTGTTGTATCTGTCTACTAACATCACTCAGCCGCCTCGTGTATCCATCATTATCTCCTCTGATCCTGATGCCAATGCCCTTTCTACTATCTATCAGCTTCTCTTTATCTAGCTCTCTTTACATCTACTTGTCTCTATCTTCCTACCTACCCATTCACCCATCTATTTTTCTATCTATCCACCTATCCATCATCCATTTATCTATGTGTATTTATCTATCCATCTATCTATTTACCTTCCATACAGTGAAAAGATCAAGATTTAGATGGATAGGCAGATAATAATAGATAGACATGGATGGGTGGATGGATGGATGGATGGGTGGATGGATGGATGGATGGATGAAAACAGTATTCTCACCAGGCAATCATCCCATCTCAGTTGCAGCCCTCTACTACCTCCTGAGGCATCCAGTTCCACATTTGAGCATCTTTACTTTTCCCTGCCCATGTATGGGTCATTCCCCAAGCCTAGAATTCTCTCCCCCCTCACATCTACTTCTTGGAGTCCCTTGACCCCCTCAGGACTGAGCTCAACAGCCACCTCCCACAGGACACCTTTCTGATGACCCTCTTGCTAGAATTCACCCCAATGACTTTGTCCATATTTTATACATATTTGTGTCTTGTTCTTTTAGAACAGGGACTGTTTTCAATTTAGCCATTTTGTGCCTAGTGCCCACCATAGAGCCTGGCACACAGAAGGACCATCATAAATGCTAGTAGATCTAAATTGAACTGAATGGATTCAGAGTCAGAGGGTATGGGGTCATATCCCAGCTCTGCCCCCTGTGTGTTCTTGGGCAAGTCACGTAACCTCTGTGGACCCCTCAAGTTCCTCATCTATAAGATGAAGGGGATGGTCTGGGGTTTCTCCCAGCTCTAAATCTAGGATCTGAGCTCCTGGCAATTTGTCACTTAACCTCTTTGAGATTCAGTTTCCTCATCTGTAACAAGAAAACTGCTTTGCAGACCTTACTCAAAGTACTAGGTGAATGTTAGCTCTTGTGATGGAGAGACAAGCCTCAGACTAAAATCTTTTGGCAAAGACACAGCAGGACAATCACAGCACTTGGTAACTCCATCCTCCACAGAGCACTTTGGATCCCATCCCAGAACCCAAGATACTGCCTAGCCAAAATATTCCAATATTAAGACCTAAGGGCCCATGTCATTGACCAAAAAATAGCATTTTTAATGCAGTTTTCCAGTATGCCGTACATTGTAATATACATGTCTAATTTTGCAATTTAATAAAGACCTTTCCTTGTCTCAGGGATGCTTTATGATATGTACTGAGTGATAAGCAGCTACTGATTGGCCACGAGAAAAACAGAGAGAGAAAGAGTTGGGATGAGGAAAGATAGGCAGGCAGGCAGACAGACTTCCCCACGCATCACCTGGAAGTCCTGAGGCTTGTCTGACAACAGCTTTTTGGTGGGGCCTCTCTTCCTCTTGCCCCCTGGATGGTACGGTGCTGGCTGGAGGGGAAGCTTCTTTGGGGCCGCTGGTCCCCCAGGCCCGGGAGGAGCACTCTTGTCCTGAGATGGCTCTGTCTCATCTCCAGTGAGACCCTGGTCATCCACGTCCTCCTCTCCCCCTGTGTCTGCCCAGCCGCCAGCAGGAAGAGAGGGACACTGTGAGAGGCGGTCAGCCCTGGCCCCCCATCACCTCCTGGGTAAGCCCCTGGGTGCCTCACCCCCTCCACCCCACGTCCCGTAGAAATGAAATGAACCGAGAGAGTGATGAAGGGAACAGCAGCTGTCTTCAGCTGGAACTTCAGAGACATCAGTTAAGTTAGCGACAGTAGGAAGAGAGCAGATGGCCCGAGCCCCCCCAAGTGCTGAAGAAGTAAGTGAGGAGTTACATGGGGAAGAGAAGGCGGTGGGAGGAGGGGCAAAGCCCCTGCTCCTCTCTCACCCATGGGGGCTGGCCACTTCCTCCCTGAGTATCTGGTGTCCACGGTGCTTTCGCTCAGCAGGGACCATGTCTCCTCGTGACTCTGTCCCATACCTAGCACAGGGCAGGGTGCAGACCCCCAGAGAGCGGGTGAAGGCCGTGGATGGCAAGGCCCTCTTCTCCTTTACCTACCCCCCTGACCAGTCACCTCTCTCCTGCCCTCCTTCCCAATCTGGCTGGCAGTCTGCCACCTCCAGGAAGCTTCCCTGGTTGGTTCCTCTGAGCTCATTCTTGATGTATCAGCTATCAAACTCAGATCCCTCCATAAAACCCCAGGAAGTTCATTGGGTTCAGCTGGTATCATTCCACCCAACCAGAAAAATCACTTGCTCCTTCCCTCCCTCTATCTCTTGAGACTCAGCTCAAATCCCCTGCCTTCCAGAGCCTTCTCCGACTATCCCCTTTGCTGAGATGCATTTCACCCTTCTCTGAAGTCCTCACTCTGGTGTCCAAAACCCTTCACATGAGGCAAAAGCTACATTTTCAGCTTTGTCTCACACTACTCTCCTCCACCCGCCAAACGAAATGAGTCCTAATCCTCGGCCCCATGAGTTTGCCATGATTCCCAGCCTCCATGCCTTTGCTTATGTTGTTCCCCCTGCCTGGAATGCCTTCCCCTCCCACCCTCACTTAGTGAAGTGGGCCTTTCCAGTCTTCTTACACTTTACACCCTCCTTCTTCCCTCCCCCAAATGATGTAGTCTAAGGCCACAGGCCTCCTTGCTGTGCCTTGCAGTTTCACTGTCCCCGATACCTGGAACTCTCTCCCTCCTCATCTCCGCCTCCCACCTTCCCTGGCTTCCCTCGAGCCCAGAAGAAGAAAAACATCTTCCTTCAGAGGAAGCCTTAACCCCCTTAATTCTAGTGCCTTCCCTCTGTGACCATCAAGGATATCCTTGTCCATGGCTGGGTGCTGTCTTCCCCCATTAGACCATAAGCTCCCTGAGGGCAGGACCTGTCATTGGTCTGCTTTGTGTCCCCGTCTGACTGCCTGAGGCCAGCCTCAAAGGACGCCTCCTCTAGGAAGCCGTCCTGGGTCCCTCTCTCCAAGCTGAAAATGAGCTCCCCTTCAGACCTCAGACCGCTGGCCAGTTCCAGCCATCTGTGCAGCAATGTTCTAGTTCTAATGAAAGGCTGAATGGCCAAGTGAGAAGGGACCTGGGTTCCAATTCCAACCCGGACACATGCCTGCTGTGGGATACCAGGCAACTCACTTAATCCCTGCAGGCATCATCCAGCTCTCTAAGGTTATGAGCTGTAAAGGCTGGCATCCAAGGCGGGACTTTTCTCATCTGGGAGTTCTCCTTAATCAAAAAATCACATTCCTGTCCTATGTAGGAATTCTGCCATGGGGTCCCAGAGGCTCAGCTTATGTCTTATATGCCTGTGTAAGACACACATGCACACACACACGCACATGTACACACACACACACAGACATCCACACCCATACATGCACACACAAAGACACACATACACACAAGCACACATGCATTTGCACAATACACACTCACAAACATGCACGCACATATATACATGCACACACGTGTACACACATACACACGCACACACATACACACTCAAACACATGCATATACACACATACATGCACACACATACACACATATACACTCACACACGCATGCACACACGCACACATCACTTAGATGTGCAAGCATCATTAGAAGCTTCACAAAAGTTGGTCAAAGTCCAAACGCAAGAACAGTAACAACAAAATGCTGTTGTCCAGTCCCATCCGACTCTCCACGACCCTTGTGGGGGTTTCCTGGCAGAGACACTGGAATACTTTGCCATTTCCTTCTCTAGCTCATTTTACAGAGGAGGAAACTGAGGCAAACAGGGTGAAGTGACTTGCCCAGGGTCATACAGCTGGCAAGTGCCTGAGGCCAGATTTGAATTCAGTTCTTCCTGACCCCAGGCCGGGCACTCTACCCACAGGGCCCACCTCGCTGCTCTAACAAAACTGAACACAAAATAACCATAATGACCCAGGAAATATATAATTAGCCCCGGAAAAGATATGAGAAAAAGAGCCTCCCTCCCTTCTCTGCTGAGGTGGGGGACTAGGGGTGTGGAATACTGCCCATCTGTCAAACTGGTTGGAAGTGCTGGTTCTCTTTGCCCAACTGCTCTTTTCTCTTTATTACAAGATATAACTGCCTGGACAGGGGAAAGGTGAAGGGATGTATTGGGAAGGGACATTTCCACAGACAGCCCCTGCTGTGTGCCAGGCTCTGCGCTGAGCACTTTACAAAGATGATCTCATATGATCTTCACAACTACCCTGGGAGGGAGGTGCTGGTATTATGCCCATTTTACAGTTGGGAAACTGAGGCAGGCATGAAATGACTTGCCCAGGGTCACCCAGCTAGTAATCATTTGAGGCTGGATTTGAGCTCAGGTCTTCTTGACTCTGGGTGCAGGAGCTCTAGCCACAAGGCCACCAGCTGAAGCAGAATGAAAAATATTCATACTGGAATTCTGCCTCTGACCTGTTAGCTGTGTGGCCTTGAGTAACTCAACCTCTCTGCCTCTGTTTCCCCCTCTATAGAATGGGGATTATAATAGCACCGGCCTCCCAGGGTGGTCATGAGGACCAAAGACTACAACAAGTGGGAGGTGAAGGGCCAGGTCTGGAGGAGGCGTCTTCCCTCCTCCATCATGGCACAGCTCAGTACATCTTGGTGCCTAAGACACAAGCTGCAGACCCGAATCTCTAGCTTTGCCAACAGCGGGCTTTGATCTCCAGCAAGGTCACATCTGCCTGGACTCAGCTCTTCATATGCCCAGCAGCTGAGAGTAAGTATCCACCAGGCTTCCCGTGTCTGATTGGAGCCAATGAAACCACAGGCTGCTGTAGGGTTCTTACCAAGAGATGCCCTCCTGGGGCCAAGGCTAACAGTGAGCTCCCAGGCTGTTACTGCTTAGGGCTTGGTTTGGCTTATTCTCCTGTCCAGAGCCGTGGTTTCATCAGCTCAGGGAGCTTCTGGTATGGATACTCCCTCCACTGATGCAGATCAGCCGCTTTGCCTGGAATTCTCTGCCTTAGAGGGCAATGAGACTAACTTGGGTTCCCAAAGCCTGGATGAGTCAGGGACAGAACTTGAACTTGGGACTTTCTGTCTATCTATTCTACTGCCTCTCCAAATATCAGCTTTGTAATATAGTCACAGGAGCTTCATGGGTCATCTACTCCAGCTCCCTCCCCAATTTCCCTAACAAGTGGGCACTCAGCCTCTGCTTGAGTAACTCCAGTCACGGGGAGCTCACTATGAGCCTGGCAACAGAGCATATCAAGGATCATCCCATTTCACAGAGGGGAAACTTGAGGCTTAGGAGATCATGTAATTTGCCGAGGACTGCACAGCAAGAAAGGAACAAGAGATGGGGTCTGGACCAGGTCCTCCTGATGCCAAGTCTAGCTTTCCATCCACGGGCCCCCTGGGCTCAGAACTGAACAAACAGCAGCTCCTATTATCCAGTGAGACCATGATTGTGAGGATGTTTTGCAAACCTTAACGCACTGTAGGATCATGATATGATGATATTAAACCTGGCTGACAATGTCCTGTGCAGCCAGGCATGGAACAGATTCTCACTAGCTGACCCACTGAATGATCTACAATGGGCTGGTAGCTCAGGAAAGAAGCAGTCTTGCCTAATGGTTAGAGCTGGGCCTGGAGTTGGGAAGCTCTCCTCTGACCCAACAGGCTGGGCCATCTGAGGCAAGTTGATGGGCCTCTCAGGGTCCTGGGGCAGGGTGGGGGGGAGCGGGGCTCTCTAAGACTATAAATGATGCCCATCTGCCAATCTTCCCATCAGTGGAAGGAATTTCCATCCCAGGAGTTTCCCCAGTCTAATGAAATTGTAAGCCTTGAACAATAATCAATCAGTGCTCCCACCCATCATCCCACCCCCAAATCTTCCATTCAGGTCATTGTGGGGAATGGTCACTGTTCCAGGCAACAGGTAGGTTTCCAGGTATTTTCGCCACCAGGGGCTGTGACTGATCTCATTTTGTCCCTGTCCTGGGAGTCATCAATGGGTACTTCCACAGACACCTGGGAAGCCTGGGGTGTCCCTAGAATTGTTCAGCAGGTGGACGAGAGGTCCTTACCAGCCCCGGCGTCCATCTCAGTCAGGGAAGGAGAGGTGTCCAGTGGTGGGGGAGGAGGGAACAGGGGTGCAGCTCCAGGAGGAGGTGTGTAGGATGCCTGTAGCACCAGGGAGGCCTAGAAGAGAGAGGACAAGGAATGGGGTCACTATGGCAGCCCAGGAGCCTGGCCCCAACCCTGACATTGCCAGGTGCACCCCCCCCTAGCCTCCCAGCACAAGATGGAGGCTGTAATGAGGCCTGAGGGAGCAGTGAGGCCAGGGGAGACAGGAAAATCCCTCCACTGGCCACCCCCACAGGCTGACATCAGGCCCCAACCCGGCCCCCAGCTGCCCTCAGGAAGAGGAGGGAGTCATGGCATTACCAAGGAGGTTAAGTGATCTGCCCAAGGTCATGAAGTTAAGTGTCAAAAGCAGAATCTGAGCCCCAGTCCTCAAAACCAATACCACAGCATCATGCTGCCCCTCATGACTCTGTTTCTCTTCCTAGCCTGGGCCTCCTTTCTCTTCCCATAATTATTCTTTGGTGGGGAAAGTAGAACAAAAGGTCCAGAATATCAAGGGGATTCATGAAAAGAAATGCTGGGGAAGGTGGCCTTGCCTCACCGATCTTAAACTGTATTATAAAGCAGCAGTCATCAAAATTACTGGTGCTGGCTGAGGAATAGGGGGCTGGATCAGGGGGATGGGTCAGTCCACAGGATACAGCAGTTGATGGAGGAAGTAGCATAGTGTAGGATCCAGTCTGCTTCCAGCCCCAAGGGCTGAGCCCAAGCTTTGCACACACTAAGTGCTTAAGAAATGACTGTTAAACCTGTTCAATGCAGATGAAAGATACTGATTGGAACAGCTCATATTAATATGACATTTTAAGGTTTGCAAGGCTCCTTAGAAACATCAGGACATTTGATCATCACAACAACCTTATCAATAAGAACCACTGTACGCCAGCCATTATACTAGCAACCAAGGTTGAAAACACAGTTGAATTCTATCCAATCCAATAAACATGATTTAAGCACCCACTGTGGGCCCGCCATTATTCTAGGTGCCAAGGTCACAACTGATTAAGCGCCTACTATGCACTAATCATTGTACTAGGTGGTGTGTCCAGTATACAAGTTGGTTTTTTGTTGTTGTTGTTTTTTTTTCCAGAGAGCCAGCATACCGTTGAACATAAAAATAAATGCAATCAGATTTGAGGAGATCGGTAAGACCAAAGTGGGTGCAGTCAGGCTTCCTGTAGGAGGTGGCACAGCCTTGAATTAGGAAAAGGATCCTCAGAGGAGAAAGAGGAAGGGCTTTCCAGGCATGAAGGACAGAAGAATCATGAATTGGACCACCCCTCATGGACAGTGTGTGCCTGAAGGGCAGTGAAGTGAATTAAGCCTGAGACAGAACCCAAGGAGGGTTGGGCCAAGGAGGAGGAAGATAAATGTTCTCATGTAAGAGAGGGGTGCCAGACCCTGCCTCAGGCAATCAGCATGAGGGCCCCATGCAGCTGCATGAAAGGGCATGGACAAAGTTTGCCTTCTCTCCCTCTTTGATTAGCTCAGAAGGGGACCCTTCTTTTTATCTGGGCCTTTTGTGATCATACCCCATTCACTTTTCCATAAGGGATTTCCCAAAAGTCCATCTTCCCACTGCTCTAAGATTTTTGGGACACTCTGTATATTCTTTCTTCCTTTCCATCCCCATCCAGGCATGCCTTGTAATGAAGATTTAGAAAGAGAAGGCAGGGAAGCCAGTCAGCCAACCAACACACCCACCACATTGGAATGTGTTTTTATTTTAAAGCTCATTTCATGGAATTATGAAATCTTAGAGCTGGAATCCCAGGGTTCTAGACTGTCCTTGTGGCCTGGACCCTGCAGGCAATCGAGTGAAGCCTATGGGCCTTTTTTCAGAAGAATATCTTTAAATTTGTAAAATAAAACACACAATTACAAAAGAAAGCAAGTGTCTTGACTACAGCTGTTTAGAACGGGTGCTCTTTCCTCTTGCTTGTATTTCATCCCAACCAGGCAGGGTCTGGCACAGAGACCTGACTTGGCAAGGTTTTATTGACCATGAGCCCACTGCCAATTATGAAAAGATCTGTTTCTAGAAACCTCATGGATCCCAGCTTAGGAGCGCCCAACTAGAATCTAGCCCAGTCCTTTCCTTCTTTACAGAGGATGTGCCCAAGGTCACCAAGCTATCTCAGCATCGCAGAGCTTCAAAGTGGTCGGGCACCTCATAGACCATCTCATCCATCCCTCTGGCCCTGCCCTTGTTGTCTGGGTGACCTGGGGAAAGTGACACTTCCCCTGAGAGCCTTGGCCGAAAAATGAACCAAATAATCCTGGAGGCCCCTCCAGTCTTTAAATCCTGTGATCAACTGAAACCCTGTAAGTCTGGGAAGCAGGAAACTGGAGAAGGGGGTGAAAGGTCTGCAAGAGATCCAGATGCTGCTACCCAAAACACCACTAGATGGCAGCCATTGACCGTCCAACCCAAAGCTCTGCCATTTCTATGAGACATTGCAAGACAATTATGAGCAAAATGAGGCTGACTCCACAAGGAAGTAGATGGGGATGGAATGGGCCAGAGAGAAAGACAAGACACTGGAAATCTCCCCCCCAAAAAAAAGAGGAGGAAAGAGCACAAGAGGCTGCATGGGATAAGAGGAAAAGCCTTGGTTCTGGAACCAGAGCCCTGAGTTCCACAGTTGGTCAACAAACACTTGTTATGCTTTTATTGTGTCCCAAGCACTGCTCAGCTCTCCACCTGTGTGGCTTTGGGCAAGTCCCTCTCCCTCTCTGGGTCATCTCTAAAATGAAGGGGCTGAACTGGATGACCTCTGAAGTCCCCTCCAGCCCTAGATGGGGGACACCCTGATCCCATGCACAAGGCACATTCCAGATGCTCAAATCTCTACACCAGCCCTCCAAAGCCTGGTCACGGCATAGAGGTGAAGCTGAGTGTCAAAGGTAGTGTAGGGTGAGGTAGAAAGTGCTCCACCTGGAATCAAGCCCTCGGTTTGGTCCTACCTCAGATGCAGACTAGCAGCATGATCCCAGGCAAGTCTCCCTGAGCCTCCATTTCCTTATCTGTGTAAGGATGGAGCTGATTGACATTTATTCAGCCAAGATGCCCCGCCGCCCTTGAAATAAGTGATAAAATGACCAGTCAATCAGAGGCTTCGGACTAAGTGTGAAAAGCCTTTCCAATGAGAATGATGTTACACAAGAATCACACCTGTATAAGTCAAGGAACCCTGGTTGTGCCCCAGGGGCCAGGTAGAATTCTCAAGCTAGTTAAAGCTGGAAGAACTCCAGAAACTGGAACAAGCATGACTCTCCTGCCCACCTCTTGGTGGAAGGAGAAGGCTGGGGCTCTCACTGAGGCTTTAGCCAGTGGAGGACTTTTCAAACAACAAAAGGTCCAGAGAACATCACACTTCCCATTATCCTATGAGAGTCCTATAGCAGTATCCCTGGATCACAGCAGGAGCCAAGGGCAGATCGAATGAAATCATTCATTATATTTAAGGGAGACTTGCTGAACACCCCATGAATCTGAGAAAAGAACTTCCAGAAACCAGCAGCTGTGAGTTATTCTCATCTGTGTGCTCACTTTCCGCCAGACTCTGTATGTGCTTATGGGGGAGAGTGCCACAGACCTCTGTGGGGTGGCACATTTTGTACCAATTGTTCTTACTGTACCCCCTTTCTAAAAGCTCCTTAAGGCTGGCTGACTGATTCTCAAGTAATCATCTTTGGAGGAAGCTCATGCCAGACGTTAGAATCACCCTGACACTCTACAGTCCTGGGGAGAGGGAGATGTAGATAAGTTCTAGGGACCTGAGCCCTCAGTGGTAGTAGGAATTGAAAAAAGGATCCTAAGGATCTGTAACAGTAACCACACTGGCATCTCCAGGATGGCTGCTAGCACAAGTTCTTAGATCTGCTTTACTAGGAAAGATAGCTGTTTAAGGGGTCAGCAATCCTTTTTAATTACATTCACTAGTTCAGGGGGAAAGTCAGCACCCTGAACTTCAGAGAAAATACAAGCAGAGAAATAAAGACCAACAGACAGTGCTCTGACTGCCTGAATCAACCATACACTTTACATACATCCCTGGATTGAGAGAGCCTTTATGTCTGAGCAGGCGGGGAGTTCTGAACATACCGCTACTCAGAGTCTCGACCAGAGAATCACAAAATCCTTCTCCTAAGTGAGCCTCCAAAGCAAAATACCAACTCAAATATATATACACTTCTCAGAACCAGAAGGTATCACAGCCAGGTGCTGAGCAAAAAACTTTAGAAACATTATCACATTTGACCCTTGAAACCGTCCTGGGAGGGATGGACTTTCCAGACCAGGAAACTGAGGCAGAAAGAACCTGAGTCACTCAGGATCACACACCTAGTAAGTGTCTGCAGCACATTTGAACTCGGCTCTCTCTGACTCTGGCACAGCACTGTGGAGCCCCCAGCTGTCTATGAGGCTTGTGTAAAAGGAAGCAAAGGGTTCTAAGAAGAGGAGATGAGGAGGTGAGGGCATTCTAGGCGTGGGAGGAGATGGTGCCTTGTAGAGGAAACAGCAAGAAGGACACTTTTCTGGATTGTATCAGGTGAAGGAGAAATCATGCACAAGGTGTCCCAAAATTATTTTAGGGGGAAGGCAATTAGGGTTAAGTGATTCACCCAGGGTCACACAGCTGGTAAGTGTATAAATCCAGATTTGAACTCAGGTCCTCCTGACTCCAGGATCAGTGCTCTATGCACTGCAACTCCTAGCCACCTCCCAAAAATTCTTAGTGCAGTTTTAGGGTATTAGCACTTAAAAGGACACTAAGACTTTTTGAGATACCCAGTAGAATGAGTTGGTTGGGCACTCGTTGGGATGGGCTTTAAAAGCCAAACAAAAGAATTTAGCTTTGATCCTGGAGGCAGCGAGAGCCATGGGAGTTTAGAGAACAGAGCAGTCACTGAAGGATGTGACAAGTATCAAATTCACCTCCTTCAGGAAGCCTCCCCGGCTTCATCCCAACTGATCGGGAACAAGCTTCCCCTGATTGATGTGTCCCGTTCCTTTGTACTTGTTAGCATCTTGTTTTGGGTCATAATAATTCTTTTATTCATAAATACTTATTGATTCATTCATTCTAAGCATTTTCCTTCTTCTCCAGAGGACCTGGCCTCAAATCTAGCCTCTGAAATGTGCCAGCTGTGTGACTGTGTAACCTGTCTGTGCCTCAGCTTTGACCCCCTCTTTCTCCTCTCCAGACCCTCTCACTTGGTGACCTCAGTTCAAATCCCTCTCCTAGCTTCATGACCTCGGACAAATCACCTGTGGCCATTCCACTTCCCTCTGACCATCAAAGGTGCCATCATCGGTAAAATGAAGGGGTGGGATCTCTTCCAGACCTGAATCTATGATCCACCCTACCCCCAATCACTCTACGCAGCTCCCCAAGGATCAGAGCTCGGGAGGGAGAAGGAAAGGGAAGACACAGCTCCCTCCCTAGCCTGGTGGCTCTTGACATGGATGCCTGGAGAAGGTGGAGGCGACTTTTGGTCCATCCCCCAAAACATAAGCTTCTTCTATCACCAGCCACCAACCTGAAACTTCCCTCGTCTGTCCAAGACTTTCTAGAATCCCCTTCCCTTCATTAAAATGACGCAAGGTTATGGTTAAAGTTTCTACTATGAAATTAGAGGACAAAACAATAAATAAATGAGAGAATCTGGACCAGTCCATGATAAAGGAGGAAGTGTGACTTTGATAATCTGAGTCTCTGAGTTGGCAGGAACCTCAGAGGCCACAATCTCCCCCAAAGCCTGCCAGTGAGGGAGAGCCCACTAGGCAGCCCCCAAGGCAGCCCATTCCATTCGTGGATCATTCCGATTGGTAAGTTTTCATAGGCTATCATATTTTTTGCTTTCTCAATGGGAAAGGGAAGGAGAGAATATGGAATTGAAAATTAATTTTTTCTTTTTTTTAATTTACTATGCTGTTAGAGACTTTATTACAAAACAAATTGGCAGTTATAATCTATAGTAGTGTTGTCCTTGATTATTATTTTGACATGTTAAAATAACACTGCACATAAAGTGATTGAGCAAACTAAACAAGCCAGAGTGTTAATTTAATTACTCAATAGCCATCATTACAGAATCCTTATGAATGATGAAAACCGTGATTGCACATAATATGAGACCAGATTTTTTTTTGATAGTGTAGCTTTTTGTTTAAGAAGTGCCATACTGCGTGTAATATAGTATCTTTCTAAAACTTTAAAATAATTTTAGAATAAAACTAGCAACTATAGGCCAAATGTGATTTCTAGTGGGCATTACAGGATAAGTTATATTATCAAAAATGGTATGTGGTAAAGGTGAAAACCACTGTGGTACTTGAAAAATGCTACCCAACCATTTCTCTTCTTGTCCATGTTATTCTAGGATTTAACACATATTCAATTTTAATTATAGCTTAAATTCAACTTTTAAAATCTATGAGGAGTTTAGAAATATTGAACTATATATTGTATATTACTATAAGTACTCTAGGTGGAGGCCCAGAGATGTTGTTAGGAAAAGTTAAGGCAATATCTACATTACTAGCTATAGAAATAAAATAGAAACCAGGGGATCCTGCAGATTCTTCTGCCGCTACCTTGGTTTCAAGGACATAGAATTGCCTCCATCTTTGTTCAATGGAAGCCTTAAACTTTGAAGAGTTGAAGGACATATTTATGTAAATCTTTACCACATATAATTTTGGTATGTCATTATTAAGTATACCAAAAGTAACAGGTATTTAACTAATGACAATGCTAAGTAAGTGTCATCTGTTGCTCTCTTTAAGGATGATATATCTTGATATTGTAATTAGCCCACTCTTTTAAATATACATTTAAAATATGGGAACTTTTGACAAAACTGTTCTATATTTTCTTAACATTATTTAGAAATTCTTACAATTACATTCATAGTCATAATTTAGAAGAGAAGTTTGTTGCTGACCAGGTAGGTAGGATTTTAAAAATCTAATTTAGAGTTGATGTGCATTGCTTAAAAACAGTACCCTTAGAAAGCGATTCATAGTTTCAGGGAGTTTTCCCTTAATATTTTCTCTCTATTTTCTGTCCATGTTGCTGTGAACTACTTAAGATATATGTATATATGTATGGATACACAGACACACAGACACATATATAAAATGTTTATGATGGAAGTAGTATATATAAAATGACTCTTTTTAGTGTGTACATTTCCAACTAGACAGTAACATATTGTTACCTTCCCAGATGGTCTTTATTGGAGATTGTGGTCAGTTAAATTTAGCCAACCAGGGTAAAATAATGATGACATTAAATTGTGTCAACATTTTTACATTAAAATAATCCAGACAATTGGTTCTGTCTGTTGTAAATCCTGTACACTTCAGAGAATTCCTTTAAATCTACAGATACAACCTTAGCAACAGTGGAAAAGAATGCTTCAATAGTATTCTGAGTCCTAAAAGATTTCCTAATTGTGCATGTTTTTAAAACAACTTGCCATTATTAAACTAACCGTTTTGCTTCTTTTTTTTCCCTTTACCACGCTTACAGAAATTTTATGCCTACAGGGAGTGGATTATGACTCTCGACAGTAGTAGTAGTAGTAGTAGTGATGATGCTGAAGTCAGATCTGTATTATTTAGATGCATGCATTACTGATCATTTTGAGTTGAATGTCTTCATTCATATACTCTGTATGTGGCTGCTTTTGTAACTTCCATAGTTTATTAGTAAGGGTGTTAAATTATTTTTCCTTTTCACTATATTTTTTACAAAACTTTGGAAAGAAATATAATTACACCATTTAAACAGAGAAATAGAAATAGTCTAAAGACAGTCACATATATATGTGCATATATGTGTGTGGTCTGTGCACACCCACACACCCACACACACACCCACACACACACCCACACACCCACACACACACATAATTTGATTGTGCCCAAAATATCGTATTGTAACGAAAAGTACCTTTTTCAGATTTGTCTATCAATTGCATTTTGGTTACTTTCACATTTGTACATTTTCCTTTGGAATATCTCTTTATTTTAAATCACCTGCTCATTTGTTAACAAAATTCATTTTATGGATGTTTTCAATGTAACCTTTTTTTTTTTTTAATTAATTTTTTCAAAAAAAAAAAAGATGACACAGAACATTTTCCTGAAACTGGTAATTAGCTCTAATTTGATTAGCAGCTCTGGGTGTTTATGATGGAGGGAGTGATAAGGGTTTATGGGGTGGACAGAGACTCTAGTGAAGAGAGGGCCTTGCCCCAAGAGACCCCAGTGAAAGTGTGGTCAGAGAGTGATGTGGGTGGGGGAGACTGAGGGAGCATGAGTCAGTGTAAGCAGTGAGTGGGGATGTCTGGGTCTAGACTCACGGGGGATTGGGGTGATTGTGAAGGCAAAGAGAGAGAAAATGAAGACAGTCCAGAGTCCAGCAGAGTCCTGGCTATGGGACATGGGTCCTCTGGCTCTCCCCACGGGGGATGGTGACCACTGAACCCCAGTAGAGGTCGGAGCCTCCAGGAGTCTCTCCATGAAGAAGACTGCACAGAGAGATGGGGAGATGAGGAAACAATGATGACCCAAAGGGCCAAAGCTGGGGTGTAAGTGGGTCTGTAACCCAGGGGCCCCCAATGGCATTTTCTCCTTCGTCCCTGTCAAAGAACCCTCCCTCACTGTACGTATCCAGTCAGCTGCCAAGTCTTGGTGGGTCCATAACTTAAGAGTCAGTCACCAGTGAAATGATCGAAGGGCAGCGAGAATAACAAATGCTAATTGGCTGATACAGGGATTTGCCGCACATGCCACCCGGGGGTTATTTCCTCAACTATAATACCAGAGTTCAGATTAGGTGACCTGCCTGTAGCCCTAAACTTAGAATTCTGTGATCTAGAGAGAGCTCTGTCTGTGACCTTGGGTAATGCATCTCTAAACTTCTTTCCCCATCAGTAAATGTGGGTTTTGAACCTGGAAGGTCCCTTTTGTCTCTTCAACCTAGCGCCTAGTGGCCTGTGTTCCTTTGAGCCATTGGCCCTGCCTAGCCTTCTGCCAGCACCATTCTGGCCCCTGGCTCCCCACGCTGGGACATCCAGCCCAGACCTCCTCAAGGTGTGTTCTCCATCCAGGAGAGCCGGGCTGCCCTCTCCCTGGAAGGCTGACTGCTTGCCCGTGTCCTTGTTGACCCACACCTGGTCACACCTTCTTCTACTCCCTTTGCCCACAAAAGAGAAAATCCAAACTGAAAGCAGAAGAGGAGCTAAGTGGCAGACTTCTGCCCACATGGGGAAGTGAACACTCAGAGCCCCCCAGATTCTCACCATCATCAGCCCTTCCTATGGGCACAAAGGTCTTTCTTAGTTCACTATCCCAGTAACCTTCTTACTCCACCTTCACCCTCCTCCAGAGGGGACAGAGGGAAGCCAAGAAAGGCAAAGGGGAGGATTTGGGAGTCAGGAGAGCTGAGTTCCAATCCTTTCATCCCATCTCTCTGAGCCTCAGTTTCCTCCTCTGTAAAATGGGTGCATTGGACTAGGTAGTTGCTGAGACCCTTCCAAGCTCTAAATGAATAATGCTAGGATCCCTTCTGTTATTCCCTGTCCCATCTCCTGTCAGGATGCCTGAAAATCCCCCATTAGCTCTTCATTCCTCTGAAATCAACAGTGGTTTCTCCAAGCCCATCTTTCCAGTGCAACTTCTCCCAAGAAAGAAAATACACTCACAGAACTTTAAGATGAAAGAGACCATTATGTCAGAGGCCCAGATGCAAGAAGTGACTTTCCTCAAGTCCCATAGGGCCAGCATTTGAACCCAAGCCTCCTGACCCCTCTCACCTCCCAAGATAAATTCCTCTCGTACAGCATTCTTTAGATTTTTAGATTTTTTTAGATTATGGAGAAGCAGCTAAGTGGCTCAGTGTATAGAGCGTCAGCCCTGGAGTCAGGAGGACCTGAGTTCAAATCTGATCTCAGATACTTACTAGCTGTGTGCCCCTGGGCAAGTCACTTAACACTCAACTGCCTCAAAAAAAATTAGAATATAGATTTAAAGCTGGAAGGAATCTTAGGCCTAGAAGGCCACATTCCCCCGAGAAGGGTGGTAACTTGACCAAGGTTGTCCAGGGAGTGAGTCCCAGAGCTGGCACTTGAACTGGGGTCCTCCAATCCTCCAGAGCCAGGGTTCTCTCTCCATATGAACCATGCTGCCCTTGAGCACAGAGCTCTCCCTGAATGACCAGTCTGGTTCTAACTTGGGAGCCCATCAGCTGTTGCCTTGGAGGGAGATGAGGGCAGACAGCCAGGCATCTGCTGAGCTGGGATGGCCCTCCCATCGCTGGGGTATCATTAGCTCACTAAAACAATTGTATGCCAAGAGGGAAATTTCGGCGAGGGGGGGGATTCTCTGATAGGATTGGACAGTTTGGGGAGGGGGCCAGCTCCAGAGCCTGTGGGGAGGCCAATGGCAGAAAGGGAGGAGAAAGCTGTGTATTCCCACAGGGACAAGATATTTTGGCCTGTGGAAGAGTCCTTTTAATAGAATCCTTCCCTCTGGGTTAGGGGGCAGTTAGGGGGAGGCCAGCTGACTCACAGCTCCCTAAATTAGGAGAAGGAGTGGGGTAAACTGCATATGGAGGAAGGACAAAGCCAAGGCTGGAAGCCAGCCAGGAACAGAGTCTGTGGCACCCGGAGGATGCTGATGAGAGCCCTGGGGACCAAACTGGGGGAGGGAAGACCTCAACCCCTCCACCTCATTCCACCACCACTGCCCGGCTGCCAATGCCTCCCCATAGCCTTGTTAGGTGTATTGTCTACAACTAGAAGCATCTTGTCCTTCCTTCTCAAAGAGGACCATGACATCAGTCAGGTGATGCCACGACATGCAAGTGAGCTGGATGTAAGTGAGGAAGGCTATGCACATTTAGTGGGTGCCTAATAAATGTTTGTGGATTGGCTGACTGATGGAATGGTTGGCCTAGGGACTAGAAAGGGAAGAAGATGAGGCAAGAGAGTCGCTGGCCTGATGACCCTGTGACCAAGTGAAAGAATGTCTGGTCAGCACTGTAAAAACCTCCAAACACTCTAGGAATGGCAGGTAGTAGTCTTAGACACTGGGAGCAGGCCTCCCTCCAGGCCTCTCTCAGACACAGTCTGGCTAAGAGACTTTCATTCCTAACCCTTCACCTCTCAGCACCCTGGTCATCTATCTAAGACTAGAAACTGCAGGGCATCTGCTCACCTGCACTGGCGGAGGGACTTTCCTCACCAGGGAGTTCTCTATATGGGTGAAGCCATAGGTCCAGACCCCCAAATTATTATTACTGTTGTTAGAGAGAAGGAACACGGCTCAGTGGCTGGAAAGCTGGCCTTGAATGCTCACTGATGGAATGCAAAGTGGCCTTGTGAGCTGTAAAAGGCAGCTGGTGGCCCAATGGAGGAAACAATGGATTTTGAGTGGAGAAGCCCTGAGTTCAAATCCAGCCTCAGACCCTTCCCAGCTTCAATGGATTCCAAAGATGATCCTGACCGAGGCTCACCATGAAGCCTGACTTCTGCTACCCTTTCATAAAAGGTCTGGTACTCACCCCTGTTGGCTGTTTCTTGGTGTCCAGGAGTGGAGCATTAAAGCTGGCAGCCAGACTTGGGGTGGTGAGAACATCCCGCAGGGGCACCCGTGCTTCCCCCAGGAACCTAGGAGGAGACAGAGAGACAGGGAAGATGGCAGGAGGGAGAAGGGACACAGGAGAAGGAAGAACTGGATGCATGTCACCGATCAACCAGGCTGCCCCCTCAGAAAGCTGCTGCACTTCTCAGGACTAATGTCTCCCCGTCCAGGACCCTCTTCCACCCTCACCACCCCCTAACCAGGCCAATGAAGGACCCAAGAAAATACCCAGGAAGTCATTCAATCAATGCAATGAGCATTTATTCAGTAAGTGCTCAGTATGAGTCAGGCACCATGCTAGTCATCGGCTAAGCAATGAAATCGTGCTGCCCTCAGCAAGCGTCCATCCTATGGTAGAAAACAACATGTCCACAGATAAGGAAGCACACTGTACAGGGACTGGTCCTGTGGTGATGTACAAGGAGAGCTGAAAGCTGCCTGGGGCAGTGGACAAATCCCCCCAAGAATACATTTGATTCCTTGACCTCAGGTACTCTATCCAATAATGTCCCCCAGGCAGACACAGGGATGAATCAATTCATTAAAGAGGAAATTAAAAAAGGAACCCTAGGGGATCATTTCAGCCTGGGAAGAAGGAAGCTGGGGAACGGAATACACCAAACCACCACCGAGAAGGAGGAGAAAACGATTTCTCATGTTTTCTTAGCTGGGTCCCAGTCATGGAAAGCTGACTGTCCCCACCTGAAAGAGGGAGAGTCTGTGAGCCCCTGATCCTCGACACTGGCTGGCTAAATCCCAATCCAGACTAAAGTACAGCCTGACCTCCAACCTCTGCCATAAGAGGACTCATCTGGCCTCCGACTGTGGCTAGAGGACTCCCTAACCCCAACCTGAGACTGACTACTAACTCAGACCTAACCCTGGCCACTAATAGGTCACTAATTCCTGACAGGGACTGACCCCTAGCCCTTAACATAGACAGTCACCCACTCCACAACCAGTGCTTCACCTTGGCCACAGACTGGCCACTGACCCAACCAAGGACTTAGACTGAAATCTAGCCACAAAATGGTCACTGACCCAACACAAAGTTGACCTCCTAATTCCCACTGCAGATCCAGTGAAGAATAACAAAGGCAGAGATGACTGAAGAGATAGAGAGAAAAGAGGAGAAATTTGGGGATTGATTGAAGGACCAGGGTTATTTTGTTTGGCTTAGATAAGAGACAAGTCTGACAGAAGAGCTATCTTCAAACTTGTGGGGGAATATGATGGAGCAGAAGGATCATACTTGTCCTTTGGAACCCCAGTGGGGCATGCTTTGGACTCTGGAGGCTAGAGAGATTTCAGTTCAACATACACAGGTCTTTTCTACAGTAATGAAAATTTCCATTTGCATGCCTGCTACAGAGCCCTTTCCAATGGCCGACTCACTTGATCCTCACCCTAGGAAGGTAGGGCTTACTGTTATCCCCTACACAAGAAAAGAGGCAGCTGGAGCCAAAGATGGAAGAGGATGCATTTCTCATTGTCACCAAAAGAGCAGAGCACCCACAAAAGGGGTTTGTGATTCCTGATCACCCTGGGTGAATGACAGGATCTCAGAGCAGGAAGACACCTCAGCAGGCACTTCACCCAATGAAAATCCTCTCACCAAGTGCCATTGGCTTCCTGGCTGTTCCTTGAACAACATGCTCCATCTTCAGACTACAAGCATTTTTTCTAGCTGTCTCCTGAACTGGGAACACTCTCCATCCTCATCTCTGCCTTCCAGTTCCCCTGACTTCTTTCAAGTCCCAGTTAAAATCCTACCTTCCACCCTAGATCTATGATCTCATGAGTTTGTGGTCCCCTAAGATCCCCAGATCTTTTTCAGGCAAATTTGTACCATGAAATAGGTCTTTAAAATCTGCCTTGGGCTCCTGCCTTTCCTCCATTTAACTCACCTAGTCAGACTCACCATCTTCCATTCTCTCTGACCATAAGGGAAAAATCCAACCCAACAATGCAGAAGGAATTTCCCAGGATCCTGCTTCCTAAGACAATCACACACATCTAGTCAGTGGCAGGGCTGGATCAGAGTTCAGATCTTCTGTCCCCAAACCCCATCATCTTTCCATTATGCCTCAGTGGCTCTAACAAATAGAGCTGTCCAACAAAACCAGACCAAAACCTGAAAGCTGTAAGTGATCTTAATAATGATGATGGTACTGGTCACAACAATAACAGCCCCCATCAATGGAGTGATTAAAGGCTGGCTAAGTTTTTGGCAAACATTATCTCCTCTGGTCCTCCCAATGACCCAGCCAGGCAAGTGGTATTCAGAGCATCTTCATTTCACTGATGACGATAGAGTCTCTGAGAAGTTAAGTGATCAACAAGAAGTTAAGTGATCGACATCTAGTCTACTCCACCTCTAGAAAATGAACTAAACTGCCTCTTTAGGTGGTGAGTTCTCTGTTGTGCTGTGGGCAATACCTGCTATGGTCCTAGATGACAGGGCTGGTCTTTCCCTAAAAGGCATGGAAACTATGCCAGAGACTTGACTGACCAGGAGAGGAGGGAAGAAGTCAAGGCTTTGATTAAGCTTCCCAGTCACCCAAAGCATAAAGAGGCCAGCCTCTTTGTTGGTGTCCTTCCAACTTCTCGGATCTCACTGCCCTTGTATCTTCACCACATCCTTCTGACCCAACACACCTTTCAACCAACCCATCGATCAACCAGAGAGGATCTATTAAGCACCGTAATGACAAGTGATGACAATAATGTGTTCTCCAAGCTAACATGTAATTACTGTATGTATATATGTGTGTATGTCTAATGTATATATAAATATGTGGAGTTATTAAATTAATATTTATATCTATATATTTAATATTCATAATATCTAATTAATATTTATGCTTATCAGAATTTAAGGCCATCACCAATAGAGATTATTTCTTTCTTTATTCGTATATTCCTGGCACTTACAACAGCACCTGGCACATAGTAGGTGCTTAATAAAAACCATTCCTGTAAAGTGCTTATATCGTAATGGAGGAAACAAAAGCATGTATAAAAATGTATACAGCAGAAACATAAAGTGAATAGATAACAGGGGATACAAAATGGTTGGATCCAAGCGAGTTGGGAGGAAGGACCTGAGAAGGTGGGGAGATCAAGGAAGACTTCATGGAGAAGATGATGCCCAAGTTTCATCTTAAAGGAAGAGAGGGACTCAGAGGTAGAAGTGAGGAGAGATGGCATTCTGGGCATGGGGAACAGCCAGTGCAAAGGCGGGGAGATGGGAAATGGAGCGTCAATTTTGCTGGATCACAGAGTTCAAGAGGGGGAACGACATCCAATGAAGAACAAAAAGGGCTCCAATCACCCTGAACTAGTGCTAACTGAGCTCCCTTTCCATGCATAGTATTAATAATAATAGTTATTGTTGTTGAGTTTTTCAACTGTGCAACTCTTTGTGAATCCTTTGGGGATTTTCTTAGCAGAGAAACTGGAGTGGTTTTCCATTTCCTTATCCAGCTCATTTTACATACGAGGAAACTGAGGCAAACAGGGTAAAGTGACTTGCCCAGGGTCACACAGCTAATAAGTGTCTGAAGTCAGATTTGAACTTGTGAAAATGAGTCTTCCTATGTACTGTGGCACCATCTAGCTGCCTTAGCTAATTATAATAATAGTTAACATTTATACAGGGCTCCCTATGTACCTGGCACTGTGCTAAGTACTTTACAAATATTTCATTTGACCTTGAAAACACCTTGGGAAATAGTTGCTATTATTATTTTCATTTTACAGATGAGGAAACTGAGGCAAACAGGGACTGCTTTTCTTGCCCAGAGTTACGTAGCCAAGTAAGTGTCTGCAACAGGATTTCAATCCAGATCTAAGCCTGGCGCTCTATCTGCCACATGCCCACCAGCTCTCAGATACTTGGGGGTCTATAACTGTCTTAATCATTGTAGCCTGAAGTACTGGACTAGCCTGATTTGGGCCTGGTACAGCCCTTCTTAAAGTGTGAGTCACAACCTCATATGGGTCGAAAAACTGGGCAACAGTAAAAGGTTTCTGAACCTGCAATGACCAAAATTCAATTAAAACTCAAACATATAAGGAATCCAAGGTGTTTCTGGGAGGGCTTGCCCCTGTGGCATGGGCAGACTTCCACACAGCCTTGGTTCTGAACACTTAGCTAAGCCCTCAGGCCATGCAACACCCACAAACCCAAGGAGGGACTTTAAGTGGGAAAAATTTAAGAAGCCCTGATCTACGACTCTTGTTACCAGAAGTGTCTGAGCAGAAACTGGGTGATTGATTACTCATCAGACATATTGCACACAGGATTTCCTGAATCTCAGAATGGTAACCTGTGGTCCCTCTAATAAGATTTAAGCTGGAAGTTACTTTGGAGATCATGGAGTCCAAATTCCTCACTTTAAGATGAAGAAACTGAAAGGTAAAGGCAAAGTACCTTGTCCAAGTTTCCCTTCCCTGGCAATGCAATGCCAGCTGTGAGAAACACGGCTGGGGGATCACAGGACTGCCCAGTAGGGTCAAGGAGTTAGCCTAACCTAGCCTAGCCTAGCCTAGCCTAGCTTTCGCTGCCCACTGCTTCCCTGGGGGCCTTAGGAAGAGCCACACGATGTGCCCCTGAAAACAGCAAACTCCTTCTCACGAATGGGCAAAGAAAGGTGTTTATTATGCTCCCAGCAAGGAGGCGGGTGTGGTGCTCACTAGGGACACCCCCACACTGACGCAGAAGCAGGAGTGAGGGTCTACAGTTTTGTCCTTCCTGGTAGACTTATGGTTAGTCAAATTCCTCATTTTATTTCCCTACGTTCTCTCTATATATGCAGATTACATAGGCGTGGTAGTGACAGGCTTGTGCCAGGGCATGACCTCTAAGGTCCAAGCTGTTTGCCACACCCCTACCTTTCTAGTTCCCTCTGGCCATTGTCAATAGTTCCGGGAAGGCCATGGGCTTAGTAAAATAAGATAAGTGAGCTTCCCCACAGCTACTGGTTAATATCCCCTCTTAAGCAGCTGATCCAAAGAGAGAAGTCAGGAGGAGAAATCAGGTTGGAGGGGAGATAAAGGGCTGGTTCTGAGATGAGCTAGCTGAGGACCAGCCACCTGGGTGACAGCTGGGCGGGCAGGACTGGGGCTCAGCCTCCCAGCACGTGGAGTGAGCACTCGGAGAAGTGAGAACAGCATGGGGCCAGTTCCCACAGGAAGCAGGAGGTGTGGAGGTGAGCACGGAGGAACATGCCTGGGAACAGTTTTGGAGTCTCTTGGATAAAAAACTGGAAACGTGATTAGCCAGGTCTGGCTCCAATCGCTGTTCAGGGAAGCAGGCTGCCTGTCCTCCAGTGATCATGGATCCCGGCTGTGTTTTTCTCTTCTCTCCATGGGGTGTGGTCTGCCAGGAACAAGCTGTACGTGCCCCTACTTGCTGAAAAGGGACTGAACTGTGCCCTGGGGGAAGGATGCTCCTCTCTGGCACCAGTCACAGGGCTATAGTAGAACGTGCAGTGCCCTAGGCAGCAGGAGACCCCAAGCTAAGTGCCCTCACTAGCTGGCTCCCATTCCCTGTCTGAACCTCAGGTACCCATTTGTAAAACACAAGGGAGGGACTCAAGGCTTCTTCATGGTTTGTGTGTCCTGGACCCCTTGGACAGTCTGGTGAAGCCCTTTCTCAGAATAATGTTTTTAAATGCATAAAGTATTTATACACAATTATGAAGGAAATCAATAATATTGAGAAATAGTTATCAAAACACTTTTTTTTAAAGTTCAGAGGCCCCAGGCTTAAAACCCCTGAACTAGAGAATCTCTGGTTCTTTGCATCTTCATCATTCTTGGGTGCTGGGTGACAACCAGAGCCAGAACTTGGAGGAGGGAAATTTGTCTTAAGATCTCACACACACACTGATCCAACCATTCTGGAGAGTGATTTGGAACTATGCCCAAAGGGCTATAAAAATCTGCATGCCCTTTGACCCAGCAAATCACTTCTAGGGCTGTGTCCCAAAGAGATCATAAAACCAGGGAAAGGACCAACATGTACAAAAATACTTATAGTAACTTTTTGTGGTGACAAAGAATTGGAAATTGAGGGGATGCCCATCAATTGGAGAATGGCTAAAAAAGTTGTGGTATATGAATGTAATGGAATATTACTGTGCTGTAAGAAATGAGGAGCAGACGGACTTCACAATAACCTGGAGAGACTTACATAAACTGATGCTGAGAGAGGAGAGCAGAACCAGGAGAACATTGTACACACCTACAGACACATTGTATCTGTGATGACCAACTCTGCTAGACTGGGCTCTTCTCAGCAATGCAAGGTTATAAGAGACTCCTGGTGGAAAGGCTATCCACATCCACAGAAAGAGCTGCAGAGTCTGAATGCAGATGGAAGCGAACTACGTGCTCTCTCTTTTGTGTTTTGTTTCTTCTTTCTCATTGTTCACTCCATTGGTGATAATTCTTCTTTAAAACTCGACTAATATTTAATGTGAAAGTATTTGTAGAACCTATATTGGACTGCATGCCACCACTGGGGGGGAAGGAAGGGGAGAAAATCTGGAACTCAAAAACTTGTGGAAGTGAATGTTGTCAACTATAAGTAAATAAATTTTTAAAAAAAGAAAAGAAAGATCTCACTCACAACTGGAAGGAACCTTAAAGACCTTTCTATCCAACCCACATCTGAACAATGATCCCTTCAATTATTGTTATTAATATTATCCTAGACAAGTGGTCACGAGGGCTTTGCCTCCAAATGACCGGGAACCCATTTGGAACAGCTCATTCCCCTTTGGCACAGCTGTTAGGACATTTCTCCTGATGTCAGACTGAATTCTGCCTCTGCAACAGTCATCCATTGTAAAAAGAGCTAGGTGGAACAGTGAATAGAGCACTGGATGTGGAGCCACGAAGATCTGAGTTCAAATCCCTCCTCAGCCATTTACTAACCTCTCACAGTCTCAGTTCCTCGTCTGTAAAGCAGAGAGAATGAGAGCACCTAACTTCCACGGTTGTGAAAATCAAACAAAATGACATTTGTGAAGTGCTTTGCAAACTTGAAAGTACCCAGTGTTAATAGCTATTATCACCATCATCACTACTACTACTACCACCACTACTACCACCGTCACTACTACTACTACTACTACTACTACTACTACTACTACTACTACTATTACTACAACCACTACTACTGATGCTATGATCCCACGAATTGAGGGAAAACTTCCTAACTTTTAGAGCTGCCCAGCAATGGATGGAGGGAGGAAGATCTCCATAAGAAGGGATTTTCAGCAAAGCCTGGGTGCCTGGATAACCTTCAAGACACTTCCAGCTGTAAATCTATGACAGGCAGCTGCCTTCCCAGCCCTGGAAGCCTTGCTTGAAGGGCAGACAAGCTAACAATGAGATTCATCCAAACGGGTCGTGGGCTGCCCCAAGCAGCACTGGGTCCCCTTCCCCTGACTGAGCAGCAGCTTTGTGGGGACAGGCAGAGGGGATTTTGGTCTGGTACAGACTGGGCTAAGCAGCTGCTCCGAGACCCTGGGACTTCTGTGGGAAAGGGGAGAATTCCCGGAAGAAGGAGGGTGGGGGAACAATGGCCGGAAGCTTGGAAAGGAAGCAGCCGTCACTGTAGCAGCGTAAACCCCAGCCAGCTCCCGGACAGCCAATATGGGCCAGCTGAGGGAAATCTCCAGAGCAAGGAGAGGGGCCTGAGCGGGGCCCCTGGGGTAACTGGGTATTGACTAATTGCTGCTTCCTCCCATTTGTTGAGATCCTCACTCCCAGCTAAGCACAATTCCCCAGAAAACACACTTTAGGGGCATCTGGCTTGCCAGAGCCGTGCCTCTTTCCCGGAGCCTCTGAGCTTCCTGTTCCTAGGAGCAGGCATCCATCACTAGCCCTGATTAGGGCCAGTCTATGGCCTTCCTCTTCCTCTTGGTTCTGCATTCCTTGGGGACCTTTGAAAGAAGGGAGCAGGATTTCTGGAAGAAATAAAGCCCCAGGGACCAGGGCTGTCATTCAGAGGACAAAATACAATGGAATCAGATCCTCAACAGCATTGATTACTCACTTAGTAAGCCAATCTCTCCCCCCAACCCCCATCAGCATCCTAAATACCCCAACTCTTTCAGCTGATCTTTTGTGGGTGAACTAGAAACCCCTATTCTGTGATGAGTTACCCTGTACTCAACTAGTCAGACTACTGGGTCAGCCAATAAGTATTAAGTGCCTGCTGTGTGCCAAGCCCTGGAGAGTCAAAGAAAGGTAAAGACAGTGTCTGCTCTCAAGGACCTCACAGTGCAATTGGGGAGCTATATAAAGGGAATCAGAGAGAGAGAGAGAGAGAGAGAGAGAGAGAGAGAGAGAGAGAGAGAGAGAGAGAGAGGAGAGGCTATTTCACCTCCCTCGGCCTCAGTTTCCCCATCTGTAAAATGAGCAGGTTGGAGTTGAAGCCCTGTAGGATGCCGTCTAATGCCCTCAAATTGCTCGGTAGACTGTAGGTGCTTAATAAATGCCTGTCAATTGACTAATTTTACAGGAAGATAGGAGGCAGGATATTTCTTCCATCTCTCCCCAGGGAATAGAGAGATTCACTAATGAGTTAATGGAACACTCAATTTAGAAGTCTAAGTGCCCTTGGAATCTGCCAGACATGCCCCTTGGTCTCACAAAGAATGAACCCAAGGCCCAGAAGGTGAATGGATTTGCCCATCATCACAGAGCAGAATCAGAATTCCAATCCAGGCCTTGTGGATCCTAAGGAGGGCTCTTTCCACCACACAACACTCCCCGCTGTGCCTGGCCTCTTCCCCCACACAGGCAAGAGAAGAAAGGAAAGCCTTCAGCAGCTTCCTTGAGTTCTGAGAATGCTGAGCATCTCTCTTGGTTCTAAATACCCTGGAATGTGAGGAGGAAGGAAGGGAGGAGGAGGGGATGGCTATCTGTGGGTGGGACAGAAGCAGGGCTTGGTGTGGGAGGGGACGGCTGAGCCACGACTAGGGAGTAGATGACCGCACTGAATGGAGGATAAGGTAACGTTTCTTCCCCAGAAAATAAGGAGGGGGCCCAAATTCCCCCAGGGAGGCAGGGACAGAAGCATATCTGGAGAGAAGGCCTCCTAGGGAGGTGTTTGGAGGTGGGGTACAGTGCAGTCGGGAGTGAGGGGGCCTGGGTTCAAATCCAGATCTCTGGGGTACTCCTGAACAAGCTGCATAGCACTTCTGGGACACAGCTCCTCTGCAAAATGAGGGTATTGGGACCTCTGAGGCCCCTTCTGACCCTGAATCTATGATATCCTAAAAGAGGAAATCAGGAGTTTCACTTCTAAATCTCCCTTGGTTCATGGATTTACAGCTAGAAATGTACTTGGACCCTCAATATACTTGTACTCAAGCTCAATCACCCCATCATACAGATGAGAAAACTGACAGAGGCAGAATTTGAACCCAGGATTTCCTAATTCCTGTGCCTTACCCGGAGGTGCCTCTTCATATCCTTTTGTTTTTCTCTCTCCATGTCATTTCAAGCAGAAAACTACAATGAGCCTGGGCCTGCTGGCTCTGCCTGACTTGCCCCCAAGGAGCTGGCTGGCCCCCGGAGTCTGCACCCCCGCTTTGTGCTCTCCTCCCCTGTAGCCCCCAGGGCCAGGGAGGCAGGACAGGCCTGAATGATCTGGCCTGCCCAGCAGGGGTGAGGGCACCCCTTGCCTTCCCATTTTGAAGTTAGGATCTGCCCTGAGAGGGGAGGCCACAGTCATCTTTTTAAACACAAAACACTTTTGCTTTCTCCGATCTTCTGTTAATGGTAAAAGAATGGAATAGAATAAAGTTTTACTGATTTTGAGACAAAAAAAAAAAGACAACTACACTATTGTAGGTGACAAGGTTTTCCACCTGGATGCTTCCTTCACATCCCCCACTCCAGAATGCCTGTCCCACCCACCAGCAACACTCTCAAAACACACACTCACATCTTCTGTTCCTTCATCAGGACCACGGAGAAGAAGGAACAAATAGGCCAAGGCTACCTTGGAGTCTGGGGACCCAGGTTCAAATCCCAGCTCTGCTACCAGGTAACTGTGGGATGTCAGACAAATAATTTCCTCTCTCTGGACCCTCCAAAATGGGAGGGTTGGAGCAGATGTCCTCTGAGACAGTTTCTAGTTCTGACTTTTTTTGAAGCTATTCTTTAATTTGTCTTTTATCATCACCCACAAATAACTACTGGACAGTCCACAATCCCTGTCTCCCTCTTAGCACTGCAGACCAGCTGTAATGGTGAGGGAATTTGAAGATCTTTCCTGCCCCTTAACAGGCCTCAAGTGGAACCCAATAGGAGGGGCTTGACTGGGGGAAGGCCCACACCTGTTGTTACTTTGTAATTAGCAGTGGGTCATGAGGGTTGTGATGTCCTCTGACCATGAAGAAAGGTATATATATATACTATGGGGTGAGGTTTTGCTTTGGGGCTCACTTATGGAAAGAGTTGTGTGATTTGGCCAGAAGAGACTCTGGGTAGCTGTTGAGCCCCCAGGCTTTGAAAACCCAGATGTTGGTGCTTCTCTCTCTGGTAACTAACTAGGTATGGATGTAATGGTCAGACGGCTAGAAGCCCTGTCTGTTGTCCTGCTGAATTGTGTTATCTTCTCTGTCTGTATTTTTGGTCTGCTTATAATTTCTATTTGTGTTTTCTGAAGCTCAGGGTGCTGACTTTTTCCCCTAGACTAAGTGAATGAGAGAGAGAGAGAGAGAGAGAGAGAGAGAGAGAGAGAGAGAGAGATTTATATATAGATATATATAGAGAGATATATATAGATATATAAAATGTGTGTGTGCTTAATTAAAGTTTGTTTACTCTTTTAAAGTTGCTTTTCTTTAGTAAAGCAGATCAAAGAACCTGTGCTAGCAGCCATCCTGGATATGCTAGGGTGTTTGCTGATACACCATCTTAAAAGCTGGGCAAAAGGGAATAAAAGAAAGAAAGATGGTAGGAGGCAGGCCCAAGATGAATGATACCAGTAGGGGAGCTCTCCCCTCCGGATTTCCATCCCTTCAGAAAACCAGGAGATTAGATCTAGGAAGCTGCCTGAGTCAAATCAATCAACATTAATCATGTGCTTACTGTATCTCAGGCACTGTGCTTAGCACTGGAGATACAAACACAAAAGGGGGTCATTCCTTTCCTGCAAAGAGTTTATACGCTACTGGAGTAGTTAGTATTAGGCCACTAAGCTAGGGTCTGTTTTTAAAGATCTTAGAGGGCACTCATTGGGAGTCTTATTCTACCAATGCAGGTTGGCACTCTCGATGACCCAATTGGTGAGTCAGGACTTGAACCCAGACCTCCCTGATACCTGGGCCAACTCTCTATCTGCCATGCTGCTTCTCAAAACACTTTTGCGCTATGTCAAAATTTGGCAAAGTGCTTCCCTCATGACAACTTTGACACTGTAGGCCATATAACAGAGAGCACAGCCCTTAGGAGCTTGCACAGTGTCCTCAGTCTGAGAGGAGCTCCCATATGAATTTCAGTGCTTATGTACATCTGACTATTTCATGTCCAATTCCCAGTTGGTGAAAAAATAAGCCTCCTCAATTGTCTGCAGAGACACAACTACACAGATATATCCAAGACTCCCAGTGGGGGGAACCTAATCTCTTTCCTTGGTTGTGTTCCAGTGAGGAGGCAATAACGAATGCAAGCCTCTGGGTTGGGAGAGAAAGAGACACAGAAAGAGATAAGGAAAGACTGACAGACAAAGAGACAGACAAAGACAGACAGGGAGGCAGAGATAGAGAGAGAGCCAGCAGCCTACTTGTCCCACCCAGGTCAACAGGAAGCCATGACTAATTTGGAAATTGTTTTCCTTCACTAAAAACAATTAACAAATATATTTGGAATGGTTTTAAAAAATACATGACATCATGAATATGTTGCTCTGATGTTGCTTCTGTTCCTATTGTGGCATCAGTTCTATCTTGCTCTTAGAAAAAGGAGAATTTGCAACATTTGTGATTCTGTGAGCTTTAAAAAAGTTACAAGTTCATGAAAAAGTTTGCCAGCAGCTGAGCCTGGTGAGGGGCCAGCAATCTGTTTGATCAAGAGTAAGACACACTGTGATGTGAAAAATGAAATGGTCAGCTCTAAATCACTATTGGTTAGAGAAATGCAAATTAAAACAATTCTTAGGTATCACCTCACACCTATCAGATTGACTAAAATGTCAGAAAAGGACAATGATAAATGTTGGAGAAGATGTGGAAAAACTGGGACACTAATGTATTGTTGGTAGAGTTGTGAATTGATCCAACCATTCTGGAAAGCAATTTGAAACTATGCCCAAAGGACTGTAAAACTGCATACCTTTGATCCAGCAATACCAGTACTGGGTCTATGTTCCAAAGAGCTCAAAAAAAAAGGAAAAAGAACCTATTTGTACAAAATATGTATAGCAACTCTTTTGTCATGGTTAAGAACTGGTAATTGAAGGGTTGTCCATCAGTTGGGGAATAGCTGAACAAGATGTGGTATATGGATTACAATGGTGGAAGAGAACAGAAGAGGAGAGGAGACCAAGACAGAACCTTGGGGTTCATCCATAGTTAGGACCATGAGATCAGAACCAGATTGCAAAGGATTAAGGAGTGAGCAAGAGAAGAAAAAGTGGATGTGGAGAGAGAAATTATCAAAAGCCTTTCCTGGGAGTTTTAGTCCAGGGAAGAGGGATATAGGACAACAGCTTAAGGGATGATAGTGTCAAGGGGAAGGAGGAGGTTGAGAGACCTGAGTGTGTTAGCAGGCAGCAGAAAATGAACCAGTAAATAGGGAGAGAGTGAAGATTAGAGACAGAGAGGATAATTCTAGGGGCAATCCACCTAAAGGAGAATAAAGGGTATAGGCACTTAATCTCTATGAAAAGGCTGAGGACCCAAGGTTGGATCCTTACACTTGGTGCCTTAATTTCCTACTGTTCAATTTAAGTGAGTTTCTTGTCCCCCAACCAAATTGTAAACTATTTGAAAATATATTAGGTTTATTTTTAAAGAGAGAGAGAAAAGGGGTGGCTAGATGGTGCAGTAAATAGAGCACTGGCCCTAGAGTCAGAAGGACCTGAGTTCAAATGCAGCCTCAGACACTTAACACAAAACTAGCTGTGTAACCTTGGGCAAGTGACTTAACCCCAATTTCCCTACCTTCCACCCTCCAAAAAGCAGAGAGAGAGAGAGAGAGACAGACAGACAGACAGAGAAATAAAGAAAGCCATATAAGGTCCAGGGATGAGAATTTGTGCCAGAGGCTTCCAAGCCTGGTGAGAAGCAACCTGTTTGACCCAAGATAGCTGTCTATCAACTATGGCAGCCAAGGGGGAGTAGCTCATCCATCAACTATCCTGATTATGAAAGTGAACTTGAGAAAGTGAACCCATAAGCAGTGAGATATAGGGGAAGAGTGTGCCCCCAGTTCAAGGGGATGTGCTTATAATTCTGAATAAACAGAATATATAATTGCAAGAGCTTCTATAAACTATAGCACTTACTCACTATAGGTTCTCAGTAACTATTCCTTTGTAAAAGTTGATTATTAATTTATTAAATGATGCTGGGAGTTAATTGTGGCAATTGGGATTAGGGAAAACTCACTGGAATGGGGGTTGAACCAATAGCAGAAAAAATACTTCACTGTTCCTCAGCAGTACCCTTAAATCTCAAGAAGGATTAGTTGCCTGTGGGGACTCCGCTTGCCAACACAAGCAGGAATTGTGATGTAGACCTCCAGATATCTGAAAGGCTACACTTTCCAATGTCTATGCGCCATGAGCTCAAGGTCTTTCTCCACCCTGGGGGGCCATTCACTGAAATACTCTCCAGGTTATTAATGCCCCTCAAAAAATCCAACACCAAGAAATGAAAACAACACTCCGGATTGTTAACTGCTCTTGTACAGCACTATAACGCAAAGAGCTTTTCCATCCCCGCCTGTGAAGGAAACCATGTGAGCATTATTAGACACATTTGATGAATTAGGAAACAGACTGAAAAGCGAAATAACGCCCAAGATCACAGAGGTATCAAGAGTGACCCCATCCCTGGGTCTTCAAGCAAAGACAACATAATCATTTGTTGTAATGGTCATTCTTTCATAGCTATAGATTGGGCTACCTCCCAACTCCGAGATTTTGTCATTCTCTGCAAAGAGGCAAGTCTAGGCCTTGATATGGGGGCAGAGGGAAGCAAGATCTCTTACAAGTTATAGTTCTCCCAAAGTGAAGTAACCGCCTCAGGAGGTAACGAGAACCCCCTCATTGGAGGCCTTCAAGGGGAAGACAAAAGAGTTGAAGATGTCATGGTGGGGATTCCCATCCAAGTATGGGTTGGACACCAGGTCTCTGAGCTCCCTCCCAACTGGGAGACCGTGATTCAGTGAAAACAGCCTATAATAACTGACATGACAAAGGGCCAGACTAGAAATAACAGAAGTCATTCCCTTCAGGGAACTAACCCAGGCTCACTGCCAAAAGCCCATCCTCCAGGCGTAGGCCCATGTGTGACTCTTAAAAGTTTCCTGCTTTGGCCCTGAGGTAGGACAAAAACCCCAAAAATGTTCAGAACGCAGGAGTTTCCTGCATTGTATGCAGAAAAACAATATATAGTATCCACAAAAATCCTTGAAAACAAAAATACTTCTCAAGCTTAGGAAAACGCTAAAAACAGTGAGACAGAGAGCTTGGGGTGGGAGAAGGGGAGGGGGCCTGCCCGTGGGTTCTGAAAGGCTAGCCATTTGAGATGATGGTTTAAAAACAGTCCCATGCTTCCAAGGTAGGAGCTGATTTTTTCAGCTTTCAATGACAGCAAACATTCACTGTGTTTTATTGACCAGTGTTTTCCAGGTACATTTCTGTGTGTCTATATGTAAATACTAGTTAACTGAAAAATAAAATAAAAAACCTTCATTTCCCAGGCACACAAGTTCCAACCATATCACTCCCCTACTCAATAAACTCCATTGGTCAAATACAGCATCCTCTGTTTGGCCTTCAAAATCCTTCATAACTTGACTTCCCGCTACCTTTCTAGTCTTCTCACACCTCACTCCCCACCATGTACTCTTCAATCCCATGACACTGGCCTCTTGGCTGTCCCACAAACAAGACACTCACTCTCTCCGCTCTGGGGATTTTCTCTGGCTGTCCCTCATGCCTGGAATCCTCTTCCTCCTCAGCTCCTCCTTCTGCCTTCCCAGACTTCTTTTAAGTTGTAGCTAAAATTCCATGTCATACGGAAGCCTTTCTCAATGCCTTTTAATTCTAGCACCTTCTATTAATCAATTTCTACATATAACTTGTGTGTACATATTTGCTAGTTGTTTCTCCATCAGATTGTGAGCTCCTTGAGAACAAGGACTACTTTTTGTCTCTTTTTATATCTCCAATGCTTAGTACAGTGCCTGGTATTCAGTAGGCACTTAACAAGTATTTATCATATGACTGACAACAATATATTATACATCAGTGCAGAACCATCATAAAAATTCATTGTGACTCCAAACCCAGATTAGATGGAGTATCAAGGAGGATATTAAATCTGAAAGAGGAGGACTTAAAGTAATTGAAAATTTTCATTTAACACAAATCCCAAAAAGTCTGCCTAGCAACAAAACAGGTAATAAAAAGAGTGCTGATATGTCACAGAGGAGATAGGCATACAAAGATTGGAATTTCGATAAAGCATTTTCTTAGTCTGAGAGCACAAATCCAACTAGTAGATCAATTATACAAAAAAGGGTACTTTTTAAAAGCTAGCATTTGCTATAACCCTCATGAAGGACTGCATTCTTTCACAGTATTTGATGGAGCATTAAAAACATTTTAAGACCTGCGCACAGCAGGACACATGTGTTGCTGTGGTAAGGAATTAGGAGGGAAGATGATACAGGAGCAGCTTGAGTAAAAGTGTTTGAAGATCAACAAAAAGGCTCAGTGAGATAGATGCCTTTAATCAACAATTGAAAGTGAAAGCCAAAAGGTCAAGATTATATAAGGAATCAGATAAGTGCCAAGAACAAAACAGACAGTTCGACATCAAGCAAAAACTATACTATGGATCAGAGGTGTCGAAAGCATGACCCACAACTCTCCCTAGTGAAGTCTGAATCAGATTAAAAAGTAATTCCTATCTAATTTTGATGTGTTAATGTGTTATTTCTAAAATATATATGTTTATATTTATTATATATCATATATTATTTCTAAAATATATGTATACACTATATGATTTTATGTGTGTGTACATGTATGTAGCCATATATACACAAATGTATGGTTTTCTAAGTCAGCATGTGGCCCGAGGGGATCTTTATGTAGGCTGAATGGCCCCCATTTCTATTTGACTTTGGCACCATTGAAAAGTAAAGAAAAGACAGGAAAAAGAGAGAACTCCTAAAAATGGAACGAATGGAAATTTCCTGGTGATCTACATGGTTACAGGAAGTCCAACACAGTAACATCAAAAACACCAAGTGAACCCCTATCATAATGAATGACAGAGTGGTTCTACAAGAAATGTAGCTCAAACTCTAGCCTCTGTACAAAACTATAAGGTGTTGGGACTGGAGAAGATTCATAATTATAAGTTCAAATACTTCAAGGTGGTTCAGAATTACTAAAAAAAGAATTTTAGCAGCTTCCTCCCAGACTCAAGACTAATTTAGTGTTTCTTAAAACACAGCATCACAAAGAGTGAGAAAATGAACGACCCTTCAAAATATGGGCCAGTAAGTACACGTACCAGGTATGAATGGAAGAGACAGCAAGGTGTAATGGCTTTCTGCCCACCTCACCTTGTCTTTACTTAACTTCCCAAACCCAAGAGTTATCTATGGATGTGTTTGGTTAATTTGTTTCTCACTAATAAAAATTGTAATCACTTTCTCATTAATGATTAAGGAATTCACTTCATCATTTCCTACACAGGTGTAGGATCTTTCATGTTCCCAGAAATTCATCACTCTGCAAAGTGAATCAACTCTGAAACTCACACCTCCTAAGCACCTCTGCCCCTAGGACCCCTCCTTTCCTCTGATTAGGGGTTGGGAGAGTTCCTCCCAAGTCCATCACTATTTATAGAGGGTACTCGGGGCATTCACCTCATGATTTCCCACCTGGCTGATCTCTTGAATTTCATGGTCTCCGAAAACTCATCATTCTGCATGACAAATTCAGCTCTATAACTCATACTTGCTCAGACCATTTCCCACCCTGGATGCAGGACTTCATCACATCCTCCCACAATTAGGTACCCTCTCCCCATCCCATCTTCTCAGTTTCTTTCTATGTGTTGACTTCCCCCATCTGATTGTAAGATCTCAGAAGGCAGGGACCATCACCTTTCTTTGCATCCTTAGCACAGTATCTGGCACATGACAGATGGGTAATAAATGTTCACAGATTCTTATTGACTCATTAACTAATCCCCAATCAGCTCATGAAATATTAATTATTTAACAAACTGGAGAAATATCATTTTCACAAGTAATTACTCATATTTCTCCATAATTAAATATTTTAATTACTAAATATGTGAAAATTCATTAACAAAAGGCGTTCTTGTTTTAGTAACTATTTAAAATATTTTGTCCATCCAGACAACTCAGTGTAATATGGCGGATGACTCCTCTTCACTCGCCTGAAATCTCGGTCTCACACCACTCAGTTCGTTCCTAATACTGAAAAAGTCTCAAGAATCTCTCCTCAAGCAAAAGTTCAATTTGATCTTTTCAGAAATAAGTTAAATGAGTCCTTTCCACTCATCCTCTCTACAGTAATCATAGGAACAGCCTTTCCAAAATATGCTGCATTTTCGAACTCCTCACAAACTCTTCAGAGAATTTTCTTTATAAGGTTTCTTTATAACTTATCGTTTATGACATTTCTGTGAAGGAAGAAGTTTCACATGACCTTCTCCCTGTCTTCTCCACTGATCCTACATAGATCTTCATAGATCACAGATAAAACTTCCCCTTTCCTGACATGATAGAGAAAAACACATCATTATAAAACATTTCTCAAGCATACTTAAAACTGACAGCATAAATGGCTTTTTTCAACCTACTCCCTGACACCTACACTCTTAAAGAGACAATAATGAGTTCTATGGTCTCTGTGACTTAGACATTTGAAACAAGGGTTATGAATGTTGATATATGAAAAGCTTTTACCGCTCAAATAAAAAAATCTACAAATACAAGAAAACAATATATTGGCTGTAAGCAAAAAGTACATGCCAAAAAGCCCCAGGGGTTTAGAGTACAGTTTCTTGACTGGATAATAAACCCAAGTGTAGTAAGAACACTACAGTATTGACAAGCCACGTGGAAAACTATTCTACTGTATTTAAATAATGAATAGAATGATGGGTCTGGAGTCAAGAAGACCTAAGTTCAAATCTGGCCTTAGATACTTACTAGCTGTGTGACCCTGGGCAAGTCACTTTACCCTGTTTGCCTCAGTTTGCTCATCTGTAAAATGAGCTGGAGAAGGAAATGGCGAAGCACTCCAGTGGTTTTACCAAGAAAACCCCAACCCCAAATGTGGTCAAGAAGAGTCAGACATGACTGAAAACAACTGAACAACAGCTCTGTCAGAATGTAAGCCCCTTGAAGGCAGGGACTGTCTTTCTTCCCAATAATATTTCTATCCCCAGCACTTGGGCAGTGCCTGGCAAATAGTAAATGCTTAATAAATGTTTGTTGACTGGCTGGTCTGGATTGAGGGAGGGATGGGGATCATGCAGGGAAGCAGTAAAAACCATTGCCAAAAAAGTCACACTTATCAAGTGCCTGGGAAAGTAGAATCTGGTGCCAGAAGTCAGCTCCTCCTGATAACCGATCAGTCCCCAACAGAGACTCCAAAAACTCCTCGAGAATTAAACAAAGGGTTTTGGGGGTAGAGCATTAGTGGAAACCAAACTGTCCCACAATTGCCAGGCCACAACACTGATGCATGAAAATGTAAGAATAATATTTCCAATAAATTTTACCTTGCCAATAACCATCACCTCCAAACTACATGGAATGAGTAGCTTTCCAAATAGAGAAGTCTAACAGAAGAAACCAAAACCACATAACAACAGGATTAAAAACATTACACACAAAAGATTGGTGAGAGAGTGACCTGTCTCAGGACTTCATCTGAATGTCAAAAATGTGAAGAATGTGAACAGAAAAAAATCACAAAGTAATAAGCTCCCATTTCTAGAGTTTTCGGTTTGCCAAAGCCCTTTTCTCAAGGCAGGTGGGCATTATCTCCAATTGACAGATAAGTAAACTGAGGCAAAGTGACTTACCCAAGGTAACACAAATAGTAAGCAACTGATCTGGGACTAGACTCCTAGACCCCCTGGCTCTAATTCCAGTACTCTTTGTACAATGTTGCACCGTCTTCTGTCTACCCCACACATGTAGAACAGAAGCAGGCTGGGCCAGCTTCCCTGTCCCTAGATAACACACAAATGTTGGCCAGGAATTGTATCAGCCCATTAAGCATTAGCACTTCTGACAAATTCATGCCCAGCTGGGAATCAGAAGTCTGAGAAGCAAGCTCTGCCCCTTGCTGGCACTGAAGCCTAAGACCCTCTAGGGAGACCCCTAGAAGAGGACCTTATTGACCATGTGGTCCAACTGCCTCAGTTAACAAATGAGTAAAAAGAGAACCACCAGATGGGGGAAGGACCTTGGCTTCTTTGCATTTAGAAGGGCCCTTAAGATCCTGTAGGGCAAATAGCTGGTTTGACATGAAAGGTCATGGATCTTGTCCAGTGTCACACAATGTGTCATGACTGAGCGGGGACCACAATGCGGGGCTTCTCATTCCAATTCACAATACACCACTTTCTCCCCATCTTCCCCAGGGGATTTTACCCCCATTGTCCTGGGAGGAAACTGACTCCCCAGAAGAGGACTGGCACATGCCTGGGGAAACAGAGGCAGACAGAACACAAAGCTGCCTCCCCCTGCCCCTGGAAGCTCCCACACACAGACTTTTAATTCTCCCATTAGAGCTTCATTCCTTTTGACTGAAAACACCAACGTGTTACCATGTGGATTCTCCTAGGAGATGACACATTATTAAGCCATTATGGGCTATACTACAGGTGGCATGAAGTGAGTTGACAGGAATCCTTACCAGCAGAGTAGAGGGGGATGGGGATAGAGGCAGAAAGGCAGAGGGCACCTGGACACCTTGTCTTGGACAGACCTCACCTAACACCTTGTTTGTCCCTCCCTAATGAATTTATCAGGCAGCTAGGCAACACAGTGGATAGATAACCCAGCCTGGAGTCTAGAAGACTCATCTTCATGAGTTCAAATCTGGGTTCAGCCATTTACAAGCTGTGTGACCCTGGGCAAGTCACTTTACCCAGTTTGTCTCAGTTTCCTCATCTATAAAATGGGCTGGAAGAGGAAATGAACTACTCCAGTATCTTTCCAAGAAAACCCCAAATGAAGAGTCAGACATGACCAGAAAAACTTAACAATAATGAACTTATCAGGGAATGTTGCATATCTCGTTATCTATTTTCATCTAAACTATGTCTCATCTAAACTTAGTGTCTCCCCTGCTCCAGCAAATAGTTCCCATTTAGTGAATATTTGGGGAATTTTTAGAGCATGGGGCAAATGGAGGTAGGTGAGGAGTCAGCAAGGGGTGAGGGGCCCTAAAAGGTCACCCATCAGAACCACACTCGTTGGAGGGTAGGGAGGGTCAGTGCCCTGAAAGGGAAGTAAAAAAAAAAGACTGGAGTAAGAAAAACTGGGTTCGGCTCCTAATCCTGTCATTGCTGCCTGTGTCACCTTGGACAAGTCTCTTCCCCTCTGGCCCTCAGTTTCCTCACCTGTCAAATGGGGGTGGGGTGGACTAAACGGCCTCTGAGGTGCCTCCTGGCTCTAGATCACTGCCTTTGTGCCATGGCTCTCCCCAGAGGAATGGGTCCAGTTAAGGCTAGGTGAGGCTGGGAGTGGGCTTAGTGCTGACTCAGCACGCTCCTCACCATCCTCTCCCCTTAGTGAGCCTCGGGAGGCTTCAGTCTTCCCCTCAGAAACAAACTCCCTCTGCTGTTGTTTACTGGCCTGTAAACTCTGCGCTAAGCCCCAGTGCCCCAGGGCCCCAGGCCCCAGGCCCATCTGCAGAAACAAACTATGCTCAGTCATGTGCGTGGGAGAAAAGAGAAAGTCAAAACTCAGAGGAGGAATGTAGATGAAGGCTGGACAGAGACCAAGACACCATGTACTGGGCTACATGCGAGACACTAAGCAGGGGAGCGGGGCTTAATGGAAGCCACCGAACTGAGGGGCTCACATTCTGTGTCCTAAGGATCCCCCTCATAGCTCTGACACTCCCTGTTCTAAGGCCCTTGCCAGCTCTAACATTCCTCGTTCTAAGGTCTTCCCAGCTTTGACGTTCTACGCTCTATGTTTTAAAAAGAGAAATGTCATTTCTGCTTGTGACTTTCCCCTTCTGTTTTTGTTCTCATCTTTCCCCCATCGATTCCATCAGGACTTAACTCAAAGACTTCCCTTGTGAAGGTAGAGCCCTCTAAGAGAACCAGTGCTGGCAGCAAACTCTAAGAGGCTGCTACCATAAGGACAGTAGTAACGAATGTGTGTGGCTCCACATTCTCCATACTTTCTAACCTTTCCCACGTACCCCAGGCTGATTAAGTCTCTGCCCAGTCATTCTCCTGCTTCCACATGGCCTAAAGGGTTTAATTCAGACTCCTTAGTCTGGCATTCAAGGCCCTCCATGATGTAGCCACCACCAGATCTCTCACTATTGCCCTGCATGTACTGTATCTAAACTGCATTGCTGGTCATCCCCTGAATGTGCCTCATACATTCCTTCCCTTTGGCATTTACTTACTGCTTTCTCCTGGAATGCCCTTCCTGCCTCTCTTCCTTATAAATCCTTTCCAGTCCCCAAGGCTCAGCTCAAGTCCCAGCTGCTCCAGGATGTCTCCCTTAACCAGAAAAGTCCATATTCATCCTGTCCATCCTCAAATTCTTGGACCTTGGAGGCTGTGCTCAAGTCTGCATTCCATATGCCATTTTTTGTTTTATTATTGAATTGTTTCATGAATTTACTTCATCTTCACAACTATATCTGAGCTTCCCAAGCACAGGGTCAATGCGTCACACAGAATCTGAGAGCTGGAAGGGACCTCAGAGGCCATCCAGCACAGCCCACGCTGACCCTCAAGCCTTTTGCCACATTCCTGACAAGCAGCCCCTTCCAACCTTTACCTGAAGACCTCTGGGGCTTCTAGGGAGGGAGAAATCAGCCCATCCTGAAGCAGAGACCATCTGACATTTTTTAAGATGTTTGACACTGGATTTATTTTCTCTTTCTATTGCCAAACTGATTCACATTTCTTAAATTAAATTTCATTCTTTTCAATGAACAAAATTTCTTTTTCTCTCTCCTTCCCTCTGTCTGCTGAAAAAAAAGGAAAACAAAATCCCTAGAACAAATACACAGAATCAAACAAAACACATTCCCACCTTGGCCATATCCAAGAAGGATATGTCCTCTTCTTCCCCCAAATCCCTGACCTGTCAGGAGGTGGGTAGCATCATTGGTCCTCTAGAACCATGGCTGATCATTGCATTGATTGGTCTTTCCAAGGCTTTCTTTACAAGGTAGTTCTCAATGTGCAAATGATTCTCCTGATCCTGCTCACATCACTTTGCATCAGTTCATACAAATCTTCCCAGGTTTCTCTGAAACCATCCCCTTCATTTCTTACAGCACAATAGTATTCTATTACATGCATTTACCATAACTTATTTAGCTGCTTTCCATTGGATGAGGAACCCCTTAGTCTCCAGTTCTTTGCCACTGCCAAAAGGGTTACTGGAAATATTTTTACCAATGTGAGTCCTTCTCCTCTGTCTTTGATCTTTTTGGGGTACAGACCTAGTCATAGCAGTGCTGGGGCAAAGAGAAGGCACAAGTTATTTAAACAACCCTAATTAGTTATGAAAGAGTTTCTTCTGGGTAAGACTTCAAGCCTAAATTTAGTACTTCTAGGACTCTCTGGGTCCAACAGAAGAAATCTGACTGTTCCTCCAGGTGACAGCCCTTCAAATATTTGGAGACAGTTATCATCTTAATGATAGTAAAAGAAAACAGCTCACGTATCTATGGTGTTTTATGGTTCACAAAGCAACTTACAAATATTATCTCATCTTATCCTCACAACAACCTTATCCCCATTACACAGATGAGGAAACTAAGGCAGGCAAAAGCTAAGTGACTTGCCCAAGGTCACACAGCTAGTAAATATCTGAGGTCAGATTTGAACTCCGGAAGATGAATCTTCTGACTCCAGGTCTGGTGCTCTATCCACTGTACCACCCAGCAGCCACCTATTCTAGGTAGACTACAACTCCTTGATCAGCACTTGCTGAAATGGACACCCTTATGTTCTGAGATTAGGGACCCCAGTTCTAGGCTGTGTTTCTTCTGTTGTTGGTGGATTGATCCACATCACTGACAAGTGTCTGATCCCAGCATCAGATGCTGGAGTGGGAATGAGAGACAGGAAGTGTCAGAAGAGATTACTAAGAGATAGCTTTATCAGGACTATAGAAAACAGACACAAGAAGTCACTTTATCCAGAGTGGGGGTCAATGGGACCTGAGACCAGCCCTGGCCGCACTGATATTAGAGAGAGAGAGCTTAAGGATGGAAACACTAGTCAGACAAAAAGACTGAGAAAAAGAGTCAAAAGCAGAGATCTTGGGAAAAGCAACAAGAAGGACAGCGGTGAGAAAACATTAGAAGCCACCAGGACTCACAAGAAAGCATAGGAATAAATAGAATTTTTCTTAAAGTGATAAGTAATATACATTGAAAACCATCAGCTAGCATTATCTGTGAAGGGAAAAAACTAGAAACCTTCCCAGTAAGATCAGGGGTGAAGCAAGAATGCCCATTATCACCACTATTATTCAGTATTGTACTAGAAATGCTTGCTATGGCAATAAAATAAGGCAAAGATATTGAAGGAATAAGAATAGGCAAAAAGGAAATAAAATGATCACTTTTGCAGTTAATATGATGGTATACTTAGAGAATCAACTAAAAACTACCTGAAATAATTAACAGCTTTAGCTAAGTCAAAGGACACAAAATAAACCCGCATAAATCATCAGTATTTCTATATGTTAGCAACAAAACCCAGCAGAAAGAGATAGAAAGAGAAATTTCATTTAAAATAACCCTAGACAATATAAAATACTTGGGAGTCTATCTGCCAAGACATGCACAAGAATTATATGAATACAATTACAAAACAGTTTTCACACAAATAGAGACAGATCTAAACAAATTTTAAAATATTAATTGTTCATGGGTAGGCCAAGTCAACATAACAAAAATGACAATACTATCTGAATTAATTTACTTGTTCAGTGTTATACCAATCACACTACCAAAGAATTATCTTATAAAGCTAGAAAAACAAAAAAAAATCTGGAGGATCAAAAGGTCAAGATTATCAAGAGAATTATAAAGGGTGAGGGTATAGGGAGAGGAAGACAACCTAGCAGTAACAGATCTCAAACTATACTAAAAAGAGATAATCACTGAAGCAAGCTGGTATTGGATAAGAAATGGAGAGGCTGATCAACGGAATGGATTAGGCACACAATATATGGAAGTAAATGATAACAGTAATCTAGTACTTGATAAACCCAAAGATTCAAGTTTGGGGGATAAGAACTCACTATTCAACAAAAACTAGTGGGAAAACTGCAAAGCAGTCTGGCAGAAACTAGGCACAGGCCAACATCTCACACCATGTATCAAGATAAGGTGCAAATGGGTACATGATTTAAATATAAAGGGTGATATCATAAGCAAATTGGAAGCATGGAAAAGTTTACCTGTCAGATTTATGGATAAAGGAAGAGTTCATTATCAAACAGGAGATAAAGAATATAATGAGTAGTAAAAAATGGATAATTTTTATTATATTAAATTTAAAATTTTTTTGCACAAACAAAACCAGCGCAGCCAAAATTAGAAAGAAAGCAAGAAATGGGAGGGGACATGGAAATTTACAAAAAGTTTCTCTGATAAACTTCTCATTTCTCAAATATATAGGGAAATGGGTCAGATTTCTAAAAACAAGAACCATTCCCCAATCAATAAATATGAACAGGGAATTTTCAGAACAAGAAATCAAAGCTATCAAAAGCTATGAAAAAATGTTCTTAGTCACTAATAATTAGAGAAATGCACATTAAAACAGCTCTGTGGTACCATCTCACATCTATCAGATTGCCTAATGTGAAAGAAAATGAAAAAGACAAAGACTAGAGGCGACGTGGAAAAATAGGGATACTCATGTACTGTTGGCAGAGTTATGAACTAGTTCAACCATTCTGGAGAACAGTTTGGAACTATGCCATAAAACTATACATACCCTTTGACCCAGCAATACCACTACTAGCTCTACATCCCAAAGAGGCCAAAGGAAAAGGAAAAGGATCACAGGTACAAAAATATTGATAGTAACTTTTTGTGGTGGTAGAGAATTGGAAACTGAGGGGATGCCCATCTGTTGGGGAATGGCTGAACAAATTACTGTAGATGATTGTGATGGAATACTGTGGTGCTATAAGAAATGATGAGGAGAAGGGCTTTAGAAAAACCTGGGAAGACTTATATAAACTCATAAAAAAGTGAGATTAGCAAAACCAGGAGAACATTGTACACAGTTGACAGCAATATTGTCGTGATGATCAACTGTGAAAGATTTTGCTACCCCGATCAATATAATGTTCCTAGACAATTCCAAAGGACCCAGGATAAAAAAATGCTGTCCACCTCCAAAGAGAGAACTCAGGGATTCAATGTAGATTGAAGCATATTTTCTTTCACTTTCTTTATTTTTACCGGGTTTTGGTTTTTTGGGGGTTTTTTGCAACAAGGCTAATATGGAAGTATGTTTTGCATGACTTGATATTTATAATGAGAATCTTATTGCTTGCCTTCTCAATGGGTGGAGCAGAGACTCAAGATTCAACCCCGTGCCACCTTCTCCACTAATTCATCCCTGATCCTCCCAATCATTAGTGCTCCCTTTCTTCTGAAATTATCACGTATTTGCTCATGCGGATACACTTATTCACAATAGAATATATACTCCTTGGAGCAGCTAGGTGACGGAGTGAATAGAGCACTGACTCTGGAGTCAGGAGGACCTGAGGTCAAATGCAGCCTCAGACACTTGATAACACTCACTAGCTGTGTGACCTTGGGTAAGTCACTTAACCCCAATTGCCTTGCCTTTCCCCCTCCAAAAAAAAAGAATATATGCTCTTTGAGGGCAGGGGGGATTTCACTTTTCTTTTATCTCCTTAATAAGATAGAAACTCATTGAAAAGAGGGTTTGGGTTTTTGGGTTTTTTTTTTCATTTTTTGCCTTTATGTCTTCAGGGCCTGGTACAAATTGGTGCTTTATTAATCCTTGTTGAATTAAATTGAATTCTAATAAGAACAACAACAACAGTGAGGCTAAGGGCATCTCCTAATGGAGACACAACCACAACCATTCGTGTGTCAGCCACAAATGCGGGATTTGGAAGGAAGGAAGGAAGCATTTATGAAGTGCCCACTATGCGCCAGGTCCTGCACTAAGGGATTTAAGGAGAGCTCAGAAGGCAAACTGCAGTTGGGCCACAATTTTGCTAAGGGCTGATTTTGGGACACCACTTGCTATGGTGACCTTGACCCATAAAGGTAGAACAGACTTCCAAAGGTGATCCCTGCCTGAACAACAATTTAGTGTGGAAGAAATAGCAGCAGATTCAGGAACCAAGCCCTGCCTCCATCACTTACTAGCCCTGTGACCTTGGGCAAGTCACTTCTCCAGGTTAAGACCATTTCCTCAACTGTTAAGTGAATACAATAATGCTTGTGGTCACTCCATCTCGGATTTGGAACTGGAAGATACCTTAGAAATTAGTGACTCCAGGACACTGAGGGCTGGGTAAGTTAAGTGACTGGTCCAAGATCACACAGATTAGTGGGTGTCTGAAGAGGGATTTGAATCCATATCATCCTGACTACAAGTCTAGTATGCCAACCCTCTCACACTCTGCCTCTCTACCCCCCTCCCAGGGATGTTCTAAGAAAAGCACCACCTCCTTGTTAAGGTGCCCCAGAACTGTACCTTATTACTACTCTCCGGGCCTGGGAACAAGACAAGGAATGATCTGAATGAAGGAGGATCGACAGCAACAGGTGGCTTAACCCTTTGTAAAATACTGGGAAGATAGGATTTCAGCAGGCAGAGAACCGAGGCTGGGGTGGGAAGCAAGATTTGGGGAGGACAGTGTAGCCTGAGCCAATGTTCAGAGGCAAGAAAGTATCAGCTGGCAAAGAGCAGACTATCCATTGCAGTGGGAGCTGAGAGTGTGTAAATGGGGATTTGACCAAGAGCACCATCACTCATTTCCAAGAGGCAGATATACCCAGCATAATGGGTGGTATGGCCAACAGTCCTTAAAGCATGCTCAGATTCCCCTTTCCTCACCTCCCTTCCCCCACTAAGCTTCCTTCTGGGTTTTATAGAGTAATCAATCAAACAGGCACTGTGCTAAGTGCTGAAAAAAGAAAGTCACTAACAGTCCCTGTCCTCAAGGAACCTAAATGTTAATTAGGAAATAACACAGAAGATAAACATGAGTAGATGGAAGAGGGGGTGACAATAGCAGCTGGGGGGAGAGGGGAACCAGGAAAGGATTCCTGGAGGAGGTGATAATTGAGCTGAATCTTAAAGGATGTAAACAATTATAAAAGTCCAAAGTTGGAAGAGAAAGAATTCCAGCCAGTACAAAGCCATGGAGATGGGGGACACAAAGAGAGATGTGCAAGGTACAGCCAGGTCATTCAAGGCAGAAGGTTTGTTTATGATTTTGATTACGTTAAATTAAAAAAGGTTTGTACAAATAAAACAAATGTAATCAAGATCAAAAAGAAAGCAGAAAACTGGTAGAAAAAATTATAGACAGTTTATCAAATAAAGGTCTCATACCTAAAATATATTTTTTAAAAAAACTTTGTCAAATCCATAAGCATATGAGTCTTTCCCCAACTGACAAATGGTCAAAGGATATGAATGGGCAGTTTTCAGATGAAAAAATCAAAACAATTTATAGTCACATGAAAATGTTCTAAATCATTATTGATTAGAGAAATGCACATTAAAATAACCTTGAAATCTCATTTTATACCTACCAGACTGGCTAAAATGAAAGGAGGGGAAAGTGACCAGTATTGTAGGGGATGTGGAAAAATTGGGACACTAACTCACTGTTGGTGGAATTGCAAACTGATCCAACTGTTTTGGAGAACAATCTGGAATTATGCCCAAAGAGTTATTAAGCTAGATATTCCTTGACCCAGCAATACCACTACATGGCCTATCTCCAAAAATGATTAGGGATAAAGGAAAAGAACCTATATGTTCTAAAATGGTTGCAGCACCTCTCTTTGTGGTGGCAAAGAACTGGAAATTGTAGAGATGCCCATCAACTGGGGAATGGATAAACAAGTTGTGGTACATGATTATGTTGAAACACCACTGTGCTATAAGAAATGATGAGCTCAGTGATTTCAGAAAAAACATGGAAAGACTTGTACAAAATAATGAAGAGGGAAATGAGCAGAACCAAGAAAACATTGTATACAGTAATAGCAACAGTGTTTTCAGAATGACTTTGAGCAAATAAGTTCTTTTGTCTATTATAAACACTCAAATTAATTATAAAGGACTTATGAAAAACAATACTATCTGCATCCAGAGAAAGAACTGATAAATAGATGTATAATTTTCAATATATTCTGCACATATACTTTTACATATAAGTGTGTATGTGTATGTATGTGTGTGTATATATATATATATAAAATACATATGTGTGTATATTTTTATAAGAAATTTACATGAGAATTTTTTGTATATTTGAAAGGAATAGCAAGTTGTGCATAGTTGATTCGCAGTTTCATGCACAGTCATATTTTTATTGTACTATGTTATGGAAATGCTTGTACTACTCCATAAATTAAAAATAAAATAAAATTTAAGAAAAAGATTAGAAATGTGGGAAGGAGCCAGGCTGTGAAGAGCTTTGATCCCAAAGGTAACAGGGAGCCACTGGAATTCATTGGGCAGGGCAGTGACACGATCAGATTTACACTTTAAGAAAATCACTTTGGCATCAGAGAGGAGGATGGGTGAGAACGGTAAGAGAGGGGAAGAAGGAAGACCCATGAGGTCAGCACTGCAGTGGTCCAGGTGAGGATCAGTGAGGATCTGAACTAGGATTTCGGATATATAAATGGAGTGAAGGAGATGTATAGGAGAGATGATGCAGAGGAATAAATGACAAGATTTGGCAACTGACTCAGAGTCAGAGTTAAGTAAGAGAGAGAAGCTGAGGGTGACAGCAGGGGAGACAAGATTAGTGGTACCCTGAACAATAATAGGGACGTTCAGAAGAAGGGAAAAGTTGGAGGGAAAGACAATGAGGTCTGCCTTGGAAACATTGAATTGGAATCCAGGCTGATGAGGCAATGACCCCACCCAGAGGAGGTTTGACTTGCTAGGGGAGACATTGCATCCTGGAAGGAGCCAGCTCAGCTGAGCAAGGGAGACCCTCACCCCATAGCTAATTTAATGGGAACTCCTAGACTGGGACCAGGAGTCCTGAGAGCAGCAAGTCTTCCCTACATGTGTACTTCAGCCCCATAGTTCTTCTGGCTTTTTCCTGAGGGAAAATGGGTCCTGATGTGGTGGTGACAGGTAGGATGTTTTTACACTTCTGCCCTTGCTATATTTTCCCAAGAAATACCTAAGCCAGAGTCTTGGACAATGCCAAGGATCTGGGATTCTCCTTTCATATCCCTTACCTGCAGAACACAGCCCCCTCCTGATTTAGTTAAATCATAGTGAGCAGACTCTAAGGAGCCAAATAATCCCCCAAAATCACATAATGTGACATATAGAAGAAAGCTCAGGGACCCTCATCTTACAGTTGAAGCAGCTGAGGCTCAGAGAGGCCATCCTCTGCCCCACCCCCACCCACTCCCAGCTCCAAGTCCTGACCTTCCAGGATGATTCTTTACATTGGACAAAGAAACCGGTCTCCCAACCTCCTGCTCAGAAAATGAACTGTGTAAGAGTGGGCAGGTCATTTACCCTGCCTCGACTCAATTTCCTCAACTGTGAAATGGGGGTGATAATAGCATCTACTTTACAGGAGGTTTAAATGAGATCATATACATAAAGTACTTTGAACACCTTGAAGTGCTACATTAATAATAATAACTAATAATAGTTCATTAACAATATGACTAGCAAAGTGCTCACACGTGTATTATCCAACAATCTGTGAAACTGGCTATGATTCTCAAACTCTCAGGCACAGCCAGGGTGTAAAAGAAAGGCTGATGTTTTGATGACTGTGCATGAATAGTCATTATCAGGACACTTGCCTTCTGAAGGAGGGAGGAGATTTGGAACTCAAAAATTATTTTTAAAATGCTAAAAATGTTTTTACATGTAATTGAGAAAAATAAAATAAACACATTCTTTTAAAAAAAGAACAATAAAAATAAAAGGAAGTCTGGACGACAGGGTCGTGAGGGCCCCCAAAGCTTCCCAAGGGGGAAGGGCAGCGTCCTCCTCAGGCACACTATTGTTTCTCACCTGTTTCTTCCGACTGTCTCATGGTCTTTTACCACCACGTGCAGCTCAGAGCTGTGGTCCAAGGGGATGCCTTTCAAATCCCACTCAAATCCCTGGAAGGAGAGAAAGGGCATCAGCAGCAGGAGAGCCCAGGGGCCTGGTGGCAGCAGCCCAATGGAGAGGGCAGAGAGAACAGGAAGGACCAGGCTCTGCCCCATCACTGCCCCACACCCCACGCCGAGTTTGTGGCCCGGGGATCAGCACCTGGGAGAGGTCACCGGAAGAAGCCCAGAGAAGCTGGCTGCTTTCTTAAGGATCCGTGTCAGTGAGCAATTCCCCCCTCAGCAAAACAGATGCTTGTCTTTCTGCTGACATCCACTATGTACCATCTCCCCCATCAGACCAGAGCCCCGTGAAGAAAAGGACTGTGTCTCTCCCTTCAGACTAGAGGGCAGGGGCTGTTTTCTCCTTGTAACAGAAGCTGAAGACAGGAGCTGAGTCACCCTCTTTAGGCTAAGGGTTCCCAAACTTCCCATCTGTAAAATAACGGACTAGAATCAGGGGAGGGCAACTTGCAGCCTCAAGGCTACATGTGGCCCTCTAGGTCCTCAAAGCACGGCCCTTTGACTGAATCCAAACTTCACAGAACAAATCTCTTTAATAAAAGGATTTGTTCCATAAAACTTGGACTCAGTCAAAGGGCCACAGGTTCCTCAACCCTGAACTAGGTGATCTTAAGGCCCCTTCTGGTCTAGTTGGGATCACATTCCTGGATCAGACTCATTGTTCCCTCTACTTTTTTCTCCTTCAATGTCCCCTCAGGCCAACCTAATGGAGGACTCAGGGCTTATATCCAGGAAACAGACTTGAAAACACATTCTAACACTGCCCAGCACTGGGGTCAGAGGTGAGAGATGGAATCCAGAGTGAGATAAGACTTGAATGGGTTGAGGTTAATCAGGAAGGGCTTCCTGCAGGAGATGTGTTTGTTTGAGGTCTCAAAGAAGGAGGAGGAAAGGACATGATTTAAGGGAGGAAGGGAGAGCCCCTAGTTCCTTGATTAGTGAATCCTTAATTGTTAGAGAGGCCATTCTGAGTAACATTCAGATATCAGTGAGTTGACTCCTAAATTTGTTTTTCAAAAAGGGGGTGTTAGTAAGGTCTTAGATCTTGAACTGGAAGTGACCTCTGAGACCATCCCATCCAAAACCCTCAATTAACAGATCAATAACTGAGGCTACAGCAGTAAAGTGGTTTGTCCTGGGTTACACAGCTCTAAGTAGTCAAGGTATGATTTGAACCCAAGATTTCTGACTCCAAGGTATTCTCTCCACAATGCCCCGAAAAGAGTGGCAGTGGACCAAAGGGGGGCCCACCTATTTCCCCATCTCCCCTCTATCACACAGGATTTCAAGAATCCCTTGGAAGTCCAGACCATATGTGGAGCTACATGGGTCATACATGTCCTTTCCCCTCTTCTAAAATATCTCTTAAAAATCTGCCTCCACTAGAAAGGCCCCCAGGATTCCAGGTTCCCTGAGCAACTCCTCACCTCATTCCACACAGGATTCACATTGTTCTTGATGACCTTAGTTCGCTTCTTCACCCCTGGGGAAGAAAGGAAGAGAGTGTCAGATGGGTTTACTATTCCACTCAGTCATGCCCAAAGATGAAGAAATGAAGAAACATGTTATCCCCATAAAAAAGAATCACACAGAACCAAAAGACGTCTGAAACTATTTCCCCCCAGTTCTCCATAGACAAGTCACATTAGAATGGTCTATGCATCTGTTTATTTACCTACTCAACAAGTGTGTATTAAGAGCCTACTATGTGTCAAGCACCCTGCTGTGTGCTGGGGAAGCAAAGACAAAATCCAACAGTCCTGCCCTTGGAGAGTTTCCATTCTGCTATGAGGGAGGGAACAATCTAACGCTCCTGATTTACAAGATGGAGTCCAGATTTCTGGACCTGGGATTTGATGCTTTGCACCAACTTGTCACCCGTTTCTCTACCATTTGGTCTCTTTTGAATCTCCAATCTGGCCTCTTCATTCCAGCCAAAGTCATCTGTGTCCTGTACCCCCTCTTTATTTCATTTCTCACACCTGCCATGATGCCTTGCCCATTTTATTCCTTAACTGAGAGTATTCTCACATCTCTCCATTCATCCATATGTGTCCCTGTTTTCAAAATTCCCTCCCTTTGGGCACCTTCCTAATCTATCCATACCTTTCTTCAGGTCCTGTAGGAATTTCTAAGCTATTCTGAGCATTTCATGTGTGCTCTGTCTCCCTACTGAACACTCATTTCCCAAGAACAAGGAGTCTACCCATCTAGACTGCCAAAATTACTTACACTCATCGAATGACAGGGCTGGACAATTGCTTGGGTCACTTCTGGTGGCACATGGGCTCTGGCCCCTTGAGAAAGGCCTTTGGTGACTAACAGTTCTATGTGGGTCCTCAGGGTCCCCATCACTGGCTATGTTTGGGGACTCTGGTCCCAAATGTTCTTACACATTCACGCAAGTGGAAGAAAGATTGAGAAAGCTGTTTCTCCTTTTAAAGCCTCCTTCTTGATCAGTTGTCCATCATCTTGGACCCAGCCCTAGGTTCAAACATGTCCTTTAGCAAGGGGCCAGAGCTTATGCGTCACCAGAAGAGGCCTGAATGATTACACCAGCCTATTACCCTTTCCATACAGGTAACAGGGTATCTCAATCATGTCATCAAACACTTTAGCAGATCCTCCCAGCTCTGAACCATCCACCCATTTCATAAGGATGTCATCTCTGCCATTACCCAAATCATTAATAAAAAAGGGAGACCTAAATAAATAAATAAAAATAATTTTTAAAAAATAATTAATGAAAAGGGAGACCAGAGCAGTACAAGTCAAGAAGCATCTATTAAGCACCTACTGTGTGCCAGGCACTGTTCTAAGTGCTGGGGATAAAGAGAAAGGCAAAAAACAATCCCTGCCCTCAAGGAGCTCAAGTCTAATAGAAAAGACAAAAAGCAATCAACTGTGTACAACCAAGATATATTGGAGGTTATCTCAAAGAGAAACCAGTAAGATTTTTTTTGGGGAGGGGAGGCAGTCAGGGTTAAGTGATGTGCCCAAGGTCACACAGCTAGTAAGTGTCAACTGTCTGAGGCCAAATTTGAATTCAGATCCTCCTGACTCGATGACTGGTTCTCTGTCCACTGAGCCACCTAGCTGCCCTGAAACCAGTAAGATTTTGTTGTTCAGTCGTTTCAGTCATGTCTAACTCTTTGTGACCCCATTTGAAGTTTTCTTGGCAAAGATACTGGAATGGTTTGCCACTTCTCCAGCTCATTTTACAGATGAGGAAACTGAGGCAAGCAGGGTTAAGTGACTTATCCAGGGTCACACAACTAGTAGGTGTCTGAGATAGGATTTGAATTCAAGAAATGAGTCTTCCTGAATCCTCTGTACCATGGCGCTGCTTAGCTGCCCTTAAGGACTAGTAAAGGCTTTTTTCAGAAGGTGGAATTTCATTTGGGATTTAAAGGAAACCAAGTGATGTAAAGAGAGAGAGCTTTCCAGCCATAGAGCACAGTCAATGAAAATGCCTAAAGTCTAGAGATGGAGTGTCTCATTCAAGGACACGTGAGGAAGCCAGGGTCATGGTATCGCAGAATATGTTGGGGGATTAAGCTGAAAGAAGACTGGAAAGGTAGGAGGGGACAGATTATGGAGGGCTTTCAAAGCCCAAAAGAGGATTTTTTAGTTAATCCTGAAGGTGATAGGAAAGCATTGGAGGTCAATGAATGGGGACTTGTTCTTCAGGGAAACCAGCTTGACAGCTGAGTCGAGGATGCTCTGGGGTGGAGAGGCTTGGGACAGGCAGACCCACCTGAAGGCTGTATTGCAGGAGGCCAGGTATGAAGTAATAAGGGTCTGTACCAGGGAGGGGTTGGTGTCAAAGGAGAGGAGGGGGCTTATACAGACATGCTGTGATGGTAGATTCCATGGGATTCAACTGATTGGACTTGGAGGTTGGGGGAGCGAAGAATCATGACAAGCACCCAGAGCCACAAAAATGCTCTTTCCCAAGAAACACTGGGAGGTGATGATGAAGCCAAGGTCACCAGAGGGATGTGAAGAGCCATCAGGGAATGTCACTGAGGTCAGCAGAGGAGGGAAAGGAAGGGAACATGTCAGCCAAGAGGGCTGAGCAGCTCTTCCTGCCCAGCTGGCCAAGAATCAGAGATGGTTATCTGAAAACAGCAGTGAAGGATGAATTCCCACCCAAGGCGCCTTCATTTCCCATCACCAAAGGATCACAAAAGGGCAAGGCCTTGCTAAGGGTAGAGTTGACAGGAAAGAGCTTCTTACATCCTACTTAATGTAACCCAAGTCCTGGCCTCAGGCTAAATACCATCTAGGCAAGACTCTTACTGACCTCACATATCCAACATCCCTTCTCTCTACTCCCAGAGCCTAGAACAACTCTAGAAGAGACCCTCATCACCTCTCAGCTGGACAGCTCCTCACTGGCCTCCCTGCTTCCAGGCTCTCCTCTCTCCATACAGCTGCCAAAGTGATTTTCCTAAAGGCTGTCACTGACCACATCACTCCTCTACTCAATAAACTACAATGACTCCCTAAGCATCAATATCAGCTCCTGCTTGGAGCTGATATCTTAGCCAACCTTGGTCATAAGTCTTCACAGAGGGGAGAGGGGTTACAAAGGAAAGAGGCAGAAACTGAGGTAGAGATAGAGAGAAAGAAGGAGACAGATGGAGACACAAAGAGAGATGGAGGGAGAGTGCCAGAGTGAGAGCAAGCCAGGAAAGGTTTGGAAAAAGAAGAATGATCTGTTATTCACTCCTTAAAGATATTTCTTTCAATAGTTCTATTGGTGCTCTGAAGACAGTAGGTGGTTAATAAATGCTAGGTGGATTGCCATCCTTTTCCTGCCCCCTCCCCACCTCTATCCCTTGCCTGCTGAAATTCTAAACCAGTCTTCCAAGTCAAGTTCAAATGTGACCTTCCCTACTGCCCTGATTCCCTCTTCCCAATATGGCTCCTAAATAGGCTTCCTGTCTTCTTATAGATCCATCTCTCTCCTCTACACATTCTACCATCCAGCTACTCTGGCCTCCTCTCTGTACCTTACCTTCTATCCTCTTGGCTTTGTATTGTTGATCTCCCATCATCCTTGGCTTCCTTCAAGAGTCTGTGAAAATGGCATCTCCTACAGGAGAGTCTTTCTCAGTCTCCTCTCCACCCTCCATCCTCTCTACCAGTTGCTAGGACCAACACCTCCAAGGTGACATCCCAAAAGTATCTTATATCTACCTACTGATTCACGGGTTGTCTCCACCACTAAATAGACTATGAGCCCCTGGAAGGCAGGATTATTTTGGTCTTTCTCTGTATCCCCAGGATTTAGCACAGAGCCTGGGACTCAAGAAATGCTAGACATTTGTCTGGGGGAAGGCAGCTAACTGGGGAGGCAGCAGGGTACTGTGGAAACAGAAGGATGTGGAGTCAATGGACCCCAATTCAACTCCCAGCTTAGTCATTTTTGTGATTAACCAAGCCTCTTAGGTCTTCTGCTTCCCCATCTATAAAATGAAGAAATTGGATTAAGTGGCTCCGAAGGTTCCTTTCAACCATAAAAATGTATGATCTTGTGGCTGTTGATTGCTGCTAGCAAATATTACAAGAAATCTTATGGCTCATTCATTTATTCAGAAACTTACTGAGGACCTAGGCCCTGGATGAGGGGTGGGCCCATGTACCTTTGCTACACAGTATGCTGGATGACCATTTGTCTCCTATTTGTGAAGATTAATCTTGAGGGATATGACTTGGATTAGAGATGGCAGCTGGGGTCACAGCCATCTCTGTAATTCTATCATTCTGTTCATTCTTTAACTGAAGCCCATCCTATAGTCTAAGAATTCTTTTTCTCTCTCCCTTTCTCTTTCTCTTTCTCTCCCTCCCTCCATCTATCTCTCTCTGTCTGTCTCTCTTTCTCTGTCTCTGTCTCTCCCTCTCTCTCAATCAGGGATAAGTGACTTGCTCAGGTTCACACAGTGTGTCTGAGACCAAATTGGAATAGACCAGGAATTCTTAACCCGGGATCTGCAAACTTGTTTTGAAATATTTTTATAATTGCAGTGCAATACAGTTGGTTCCCTTTGTATTCCTATGTATTTTATGCATTGAAAAACATTCTTCCAAGGAGGGGTCCATGGGTTCATTAGACTGACTGAGGGGCCCAAGACACAAACGACTGTAAGCCCTCTAAGGGCAAGCACCCTTTCAGTTCTGTCTTACTCTCCCCAGGCTTAACACAGTTCACATGCCTGGCTTGTAGTGGCCACTTTGAGTCTGTTGATTGATCTTACCCCACACTACTCAGATTTCCACAAGGGTGTCCACTCAACATGCTAGGGCCCTTCCTGTAGCTCTTCCCTAGACTCAAGCAGAGAGCTTGGCATGTAATCAATAAACATCTGCTAAGTGCCAGGCACTGTGTTAAACTCTGTGGGATGAAAAAAAAACGTACAAGACAATTCTTATCCTCAAGGAGCTTACAGTCTAATGGGTGAGACAACATGCAGAGAAATCTATACAAAGCAAGCTGCATGCAGGATAACTAGGGAATAAGTAATGGCAGGAAGATACTAGAATGAAGAGGGGTTGGGGAAGGCTTCCTGTAGAAGATGGGACTTTGATTGAGAATTAAAGGAGGCCAGGAAAGTCAGTAGCCTGAGCCGAGGAGGGAGTGCATTCCAGGCGCGGGGGCAGCCAGAGAGAATGCCCAGAGAATGCTGAGAGATGGAGGGTCTTGTTGGTGGAACAGCCAGGAGGCCGGTGTCACTGTGTCAAGGGAATGTGTGCCAGGGAAGAAGGCGTAAGAAGACTATAAAGGTAGGAAGCGGAGGGCTGTGAAGGGCTGAATCCCAGGTAGACTATTTCATATTTGCTCCTGGAAACAACAAGAAGCCACTGGAGTTTACTGGGGTTTGGGGGGCAGGGTGATGTGATCAGACCTGTGCTTTAGGAAAACCATTTTAGTAGCTGAATGGAGGCTCTTCCATACCATATTCTAGCAAACAGGTCGCTGTGATGGCAGGGGACAAGGAGGTCCCCCATCTGGCTGGAGAAGAGGCTGTGTGAGTGGTACAGTGAAAAGAGCACAGTCAGAGGACCAGAGTTCAAAGCCTTCTCTAACACTTCCTGTGTGATCTTGGATACACCATGTAACCTCTCTGGGCCTCAGTTTCCTCATCTGTAAAATTTAGAGTTATTCTAGATGGCCTCTAATTTTCCTTCTAGCTCTAAATCTATGACCCCAATGGTTTACAAAACGCGTAGTTCCTTGCATGCAGTAGGCACTTAATAAATGCTTATCAAATGGAATCAATTGAAACTTTAAGAGACTAGAGAGAGAACATTGGTCCAGCTTGTATAATTAAATGACTGCTATTGGCCCCATATTTCTATAATGCAGGAGTCCTTAACTTTTTTCATGTTATAGACCCCTTGGGCGACAGCCTGGTGAAGCCTCTGGACCTTTTCTCAGAACACATTTAAATGAGGAAAAGAAAATACATAGGATTTACAAAGAAAATCTATTATATTGAAAAAGTTACAAAATATTTCTTTAAAAGTTCACAGATAACCAGGCTAAGAATCTCTGCTAAGACGGTTTGAATGAATAAAAAAACAACTAATGATCTCGCACTCTCATTAACCAGCCCCACCCCAGGCAGCCCAGAAGACCAGACCAGACCAAAGAAACCTTACAGGAAGACCCCCCTTCCCAGCTCTTCCAGGCTATTTTGAGAAGCAGAGCATGAAATTCTATCCAGGGAATGCCAAACTGCCAGTCACATACCAACAGGTTGGCAAGCTTCATGTAAGAGAGCAGGGCAGGCGGGGGGGACACTGGGGAGCCTGGACATGGGAGAGCCTGGACACTAGGAAGACTGGACACTGGGGAGCCCGAACATGGGGAAGCTTGGACACTGGGGAGCTTGGACATGGGAAAATCTAGACACTGGGAAGCCTGGTCATGGGGGAACCTGGACGCAGAAAAGTCTAGACACTGGGGAGCCTGGCTTTCTGGTTTGGGGGTAGATTCATCAGTAAAGCCCTAATTAGACTTCCCCTGTCGGTTTTCCCTCTTACATTGATTTCATCTTTCAGGACACGTCTGTGACCATATATAGTCACCATTTGCAGCTGTGCTGGGAGAGAGGAGGAAAGCCTGCTGGACTCTCGGATTTTCTTGATTTTCTTTTGTATAAGGTTTGACTCACGACCATTGTTCTCTTTCTTCATTTTGATAGATTCTTCCTCTTCCCTTTTCTTCTCTTGAGGACCCCTCCCCCATTCCCAACCTCAGTCATAAATCCTCACAGAGGGAAGAGGGGAGACAAGGGAAAGAAACAGAAACTGAGGTAGAGAAAGAGAGAGAGGGAAAGAGAGACACAGAGGGAGAGCGCGAGAAAGAGCCGGGAAAAGTTTGGAAAAAAAAGAATGAGCACTGCCATTCACTTCTTAAATATATTTCCTTCAGTAGTTCTATCGGTGCTATGAAGACAGTAGGTGTTTAATAAATGCTAGGTGAATTGCTTTCTCTGCCTGGACTGCCCCCTCCCCACCTCTATCCCTGCCTGCTGAAATTCTAAACCAGGCTTCCAAGTCCAGTTCAAACGCCACCTTCCACTACTGCCCTAATTCCCTTCCCCAGAGTTTGAAAAGAGGTCTCCTTCCTGGGATCCATTATAGCGCTCTTTTGGTTTTCACTCTCTTATACACAACAGACTTTATTTTCAATTCCATTGAACAAGCTTATTAACACCTGCCGTAGGGAAACCGCGGGGTTGTGTGCCAGAGAGTACAAAAACAAAATAAAACAGCCCTTGGTTGCCTTTCTGGAGCTCAAAGGTGGCTGGGAGAGGAGAGGAGGAAACAGCCTAGACCCAGATAATGGAATATAAAATAGAGCGGAGGAATCCGAGGGGAGGGAAGAGCTCAAGCAGCGTGGAGATCCGGGAAGGCTTCCTGCAGGAGGGGGCTCGAGAACTGAGCTTGGAAAGGACGTAGGGATGACAAGAGGCAGAGGCCAGGATGGGGGCATTCCCCAAGTATGGAGGAGCAGCTGGAACGTGGCTGCTCAAGGTTTCCAAAATACAACTTTTTTTCCCCAAAAAACATATCCTTCTTCTGGATGCCCCTATTTCTGCCCAGGTTACCACCAACCAGCCTCCATCCTTCCAGTCACCTGGGTCGGGCACCTCAACGTCATCCTCACTTCCCTCTCTTTAACCCAACATAGTCAACGAGCTGCCAAGTCCCATCAATTCCACCTCCAGAGCTCTTCTCACATCTGTGTCCTGCTCCACGCTCAGACAGCTGCAGTCCTGGTCCAGGCTCTCATCACCCCTTACCTGGACTCCTGCTCTCCATTCAATCTCCGCCGCCCCCCCTCCCCAACCCACTCTCCACACCGCTGCCAAAGGCATTTCCTTAAAAGCACAGCCCTGCCCATGTGGCTCCTTTGGAATCAGATACAAATTCCTCCCTGGTCATTTCAAGTCCTTCCCAATCCAGCCAACCCATTCAGAATGCATTCCTCTTCCTTTCCACCTCTTAGAATCTTTCAAGGGTCTGCTAAGGTGCCCTCTTATCCGTGAAACTTGTCCATGAATCTTTTCCCCCACAAATTGCCTCTCCATCTCTCTCTCTCTCTCTCCCTCCCTCCCTCTCTCTCTCTCCCTCCCTTCCTTCTTCCTTCCCTCCTTTCTTCCCTCCTTCCCTACCTTCCTGTATCCCTCCCTTTCTCTTTCTCTACTTCTCTCCCTCTCTTTCTTTCTCTCTCCTCTCTCCCTCACTTTCCTCTCCTCCATCTCTCTCCATCTCTTTCTCTCTGTCTTTCTTCTCTCCTCTCAACACACACACACACACACACACACACACACACACACACACACACACAATGCTGTCTCTTCTATAGAATGTGACCTTCTTGCAGGAAGGGATGGCTTCATTTTATCTTGGCATCCCTAGCACCTGATACAGTAGGTGCTTAATCTATGTTTATCAATTGATTGACTGCTAGCCCTGTACCCCCTTCTAGAAGTTAATCTCCTTCAGGGACAAGATTGAGTCTAATTCACAGTGTCACCAGCTCAAAAATTGAAAGCAAAGAGATGAACTAGTTCAGACACAGAACAGGTTAAGAACTCTTTGACTAGACTAAATTTTACAGAGAGAAGGGAAGTGGCTTACCCAAGGTAACGCGGTCATACTAGTAGAGAATGAAATAGAATGGACCTTTTTCCATACTCCCAGACCCCTCAAAGTCAACTACTGCATACATTAAGTATGCTTAATAATTTGTAAAAATGAATTAAAATTAAATGAGGAAAAGTCCTTTCAAGGAGGGGGAAAAAATGATTTCTTATGTCTAGCCTAAATCTTTCATACCCAGTGTCTTCTCTCCTGAGGGACAGAGGAAATACAATTAACAAGTCACTCTTGGAAAAACTGGTCTTATATTTGAGGACTCTGACGAAGCATGGACTCAGCCACAGACGTGTCTTCTGAGGATGGTTAAGCCTGGGTGAAATTGGAGAGGTTAATCACCAGGAATGCAGGGTTAGGAATTTGTGAGGCCATAGCTATCCCCAGTGATCATCGACCAAATTACAGAGGGGGTGTAATGGCTCCTCTCTGGGATTCTTGTACCCTCCATTTGTGCCCCACTCCAGCCCTTTCAGCTTCCCTATTAGAATGTAAATGATGCAGGGACTTTGTTTTCCACTGATGTTGGTGTTCTCTATGCTTAGCACATGTCTTGGTACATAGCAAGCTGTACAATAAATGCTAGTTGACTGGCTGAAGAAATTACAGATCCTTGAAGTTTTGAATTAATCAGGAGATAGTGGCCCAATCTTAAGTCATTCTGAGTTTCTTCAGATTTTCCTTCTTAGCTCCAAGCTTCCATTCCCAGAACCACTGAGGGGAAAGGGACCTGAGAAGGCACCTGGTCCAATGAGGACCCTTACAACACACCTGCATGTGGCCAGAAGGACCTTCAATGGGGGTGGGGGTGGGGGCAAGATCACTCTTAAAGCAGCCCTCCCTCATGGGATCCTATGTCTAGACTTCAAAGGGGTTGTAGAGATCATCTAGTCCAACATTGGTGATGAAGTGAGTAAAACGCCAAGTCTGAAGTTAGGCAGTCTCTTCTTCATGAGCTCAAATCTTATTTCTTACCATCAGTATCTTCTTACTACCACCACCTGTGTGACCCTGGGCAAGTCATTTCACCCTGTTTGCCTCAGTTTCCCCATCTGTAAAATGAGCTAGAGAAGGAAATGACCACTCCAGTCTCTTTTCCCAAAAAACTTGAAATGGGGTCATGAAGAGTAGGACATGACTGAAATGACTGAACAACAAGTTTAACATTACAAATGAGGAAAATGAGTCCTACAGGGTTTGAGTTCAAGGGTGCAAGCTTGAATTAGGCTTGGGAGAGCCAGGTGTTAAATGCAATGTGAGCATTTACACCTCAGAAATCCACATATACTAAAACTTGGGGCAAGATGTATTATTTTGTTGATAAAATGTTGATAATGAAGATTAAACTTAGAAGTGTGTCCTGTGTAGATTTTTTTTCCACAGGGCCAGCTGGTAAACGTTTGAGAGCACACCCCCATTAAGTGCCTTGTTCAAGGTTAACACAGGTAGCAAATGGCAGAAATAGCATTTGAATTCATCTTCCAACTTCTCCCCTCCCTACTCCTTTTCCATTACAACTCTCTACAACCCAGTGCTCTATTCACAAGGTCATGATGTTCCTGTACAAACAAGGAAACTGAGGCCCAGAGAGGATGTTACTTATCCACAGTCACACAATGAGTTAATGACAATCAGCAACCAAAATGAATTTATGGATAGCTATACTTGCTTCTCATTCACTTTTTTTCTTCCTTGGGTTCTTCATCCAAAGGGTCAATGGATAGATTTAAGGAAATCCTTGAACTTGGATGACAAATAAACATATATCTGTATACATACACATATATATGCATGTATATTTGCATGCATGCATATATGTGTGTATATTTGTATGTATATCTTTCAATCGCATTGCCACCGAGCCTGGCACATAATAGAATAAGCATTAATAAATGCTTATTGATTGATAGAATTAATTTCCTTAGTCAATAAGCATTTTGTTGTTATTCCTACTTCTGATTCTTCATCACCCCTTCTTGGAACTTCATTGGCAGATACTGGCATGATTTGCTCTTTCCTTCTCCAACTCATTTTACAGATGAGGAAACTGAGGCAAACGGGGTTTAAGTGATTTGCCAGGGTCACCCAGTTAATAAGTGTCTGAGGACAGATGTGAACTCATAAAGATAAGTCTTGATTCTGAGCCCAATACTCTATCCACTATGCCACCTAGCTGCCAAGAAATGCCTAGGCATTTATTAAACGCCTATTATGTGCCAAGCATAATGTTAAACACTATTGAATATACAAAGAAAGACCAAAAAACAATCCCTGGCCTTGAGGAACTCACATTCTAAGGATAGACAATACACAAACAATTTGGTGCTAACGGGCTAAATATAGGATAAATAGGAAATAATTAACTGAGGGAAGGCACTTGAATTCAGAGCGTTTGGGAAAGGCTTCCTGTAGAAGGAAGAAGTTTAACTGGAACTCAACGGAAGCCCGGAGAGAGCATGATGTGGCTTATTTGATTCATTTAAAACATCATGATGAGAAGGGTTCTATTAGCTCTACCAAACTGCCCACAGATCCATGGCAGCACAGAAGTTAAGAACCTCGGTCACATCTGCCAGAGTCCTCCTAGCTCAGATCTAAGCAGGGCACTCTGCCCACCCCCATCTCATGCCCCCCCCCAGGGACAAAACAAAATTCTCTGCTAGCCCTTCGAAATCCCCCACAATTTAATGCTGTCAACTCATTCCAGATTCATCTACTTCTTCTCTCTTAATTTTTGTTTTATTTTTCTTAATCCATGGATATAGGAATCATCTAGGGAGGAAAATCCCTCCACCAAGGCAGAACCAAACTTTCTCTGTAAATTATAGATTTAAAGAATTGACTAGAGTCCAGAAAAGCTAAGTGACTTACTCAGGGTCACACAGCCAGGATGTATCAGGGTGGGACTCAAACACAGGTCTTCCTGGCTTTCAAGGCTAGCTCCCAGTCCAAGATATCTCCACCCTCACACTTACCTCCAGCCCAGGAAGGCTACTTACCCTCCCATTTCCTGCCTTCCTGCCTTTGCTCAAGCTGTTCCTTCTATCTAGAGTGTGCTCACTCTCTCCTTCTCCCCTCCCTAGTTCTTTTCCATTACACCTCTCTACAGCCCAGTGCTCCCAATGCCCTATTGCCAGTGGTGTGTTGGTAAATGTTTAACAACCAGTTCTCTCAAAAAAAAGTCTGCAGGACACATTTTTCAGCTTAACTCGCATTATTAAAATGTTCTCCATTGCCTTCATAACTAGACAACCCACAAAACAATCCATCTAGCCCTGATATTTAGGTCTGCTCATTTTCTGAGCAGCAAATGCTCCCACTGAAAATGTAACAATTGACTCATAAAATCAATTGCCCCAAAAGCCTCCGCTGAATTAATGGTCTCGCCCCACATCAAACTTCGAAGAGTCAGCTGCTTACACCTCTATAATTCACTTACTCTATGATACTTCTATTATCATTATTTGTGTAGCTACTGTACTGGCACCATCACTAGCAGATAAATTCTGAGAGAAGGAATAGTGTCTTACTTAAACCTTGTGGCCCAAGGCTGCTCCGTGTCGGGTGTTTAAGGAAGGTTTATTGTACGCAAGAGAATCAATATTAATTCATTAAATAACTGGTTAATAATTAAATATTTAAAAGATAAATTATAATTCAAAATAATTCATTCTGGAGACTTCAATTATAATCACCACAGAGCAACTAAAGGAGCTGTTTGGTTTCAGCGGGATCTCTCACTAATCCTCAGTTTCCTCATATGTAAAAATGAGGGGATTGCACCAGAGCAGGGATTCTTAATATTTGGGGGGTCATAGACTCCTTGAATAGTCAGATGAAGCCTATGGACCCTTTCTCAGAAGAATGCTTTTCCACGAGTAACGTAAAGTGCATGGTACTATAAAGGAAACCAATTATATTAAAATGGTTATCAACTTTTTTTTAATCAAGATCAGGGGTTCCAGGTTAATAACACCTGCTCTACAAGATGGGCAGCTGTTAAAGGACTGGCAGAATTTTAAAGACTGCAGGAAGCTCAGGTCAAGATGTCTGGACTTTCTCCCATCCAAGTTCTTGGGCCCCTGAACTCTACCCACAGATCCCTTGCAGGGAACGAGGTCTCCAGGTTAAGAATCCCTGAGCTAAGCTGTCTCTGCACAATCTCTGTGCCCAAACTCGAGCTCCATGCCATCTCCCAGCTCTGACCTTCTGGGCTCCCAGCCCTTGCAGCTCTCCCTAACTCTAGGCTCTTATGGACCCTGTTATGGCGTCCTAGGTCCCTTCTAACTCTGACCGTGCCAGTAGGACAGTATCGCCCCAAGATGCCGCGCCCTGGGGGTCTTGGCCCGGGCCTCTTCTGTCGGCCGCCCAGGACTCTCACCTCGGAAAGTCAAGCTGGCCACGGGATCGCTGTGCCGGTCCTTCTTCTCCGCACCGGGGAGGTTGATGGCCCGCTGCAAGAGGCAGCAGAGCATGGTTCCGGGGCGATTAGCCCGACAGTCCGGGGCGCAAGGGAGGGAGAGAAAGAGGGGCCGGCGCGGGCACGGGCACGGACACCCGGGGCTGGCCCAAGCCGGGGGCCAGGGAGAGCCGGGCCAGCCGGAGCCTGGTGAGGGCAGCGCTGGGGGCGGGCTGGGCAGGGCAGGGAGGGAGGGAGAGCCGGCGGCCGCTTGGGGCCAGTCGGAGGCGGCTTTGCCACAGAGGCCGCGCCTGCCAGGGAGGAGGACACCGGACACCAGCGGGGCGGGACACTGATGGGCCACCGGAGGGAGGGGCGGGGTCCGAGGCTCTTCCACTCTCCGGAATACTGGTACCACCTCCCCGCGCGCCCCAGGGACGGGGCCGAGACCCTCTGGGGACCATGGGACTGCAAAGCGAGTCTGGGGGGTACCCTGGCTGACCTGGGCTGGGGCGGGGGGCGATCCTCCTCCCCTGGGCGAGTCACACACGGGGGGAAGAAGTTACTGGGATAATTGGAACCGAGCACCGTGCTGGGAGCAGCGGGCTGCGAAGAAGGACCCGAGAAAGGTAGGGAAAAACAAGGGGAGATCACGGGGAGGGGAGAGGGAGACTAGGCCAGCCAGGAGTCTAAGTGGGGAGTTGGAGCTGAAAGGAACCTCAAAGAGCAGCTGCTCCAGCTCCTCCCCCCCCCACACACACACACTTTACAAATAAGGAAACTGAGGCCAGGGAGGTTAAGTGATCTATCCGCCGTCCAATAGGAGGCAGATGCATAGAATCTGACCCCACCTCCTATGATTCCACATCCAGGGCCCCCCCACTGCTTCCTTCAAACAGAGATAGGCTTAGCTCTTTGCCTTTGACACTTACTAGCTGTGTGACCCCGATCAAGTCACTTAACCTCTCTATGATTCAGTTTTTAAGCATAACACTAATAGTACAATGACCTAGTTAGGCTCGACTGCAATGATGTCTATAAAGTGACTCAAAATGTCTATAAAGTGCTGTCCCTCCAGTCAGAAGCCCCAGAGAAATCCCCCAAGGCATCGAACAATAATAATTAATATAATAATAATATAGGGTTTCCCATATGTCTCGCCCAGAAAGTCAAGCCACTGAAGCCAGATGTCTACTACTTCCCATGTCAGCTGCCCTCCTAGGTCAGTGCTACAGTTGTCATTGTCTCCACTTAGCCAATGAGAAAAAGGACATTCAGACAAATTAATAAAGAGCCAAGGTAACAGAGCAGAGGGAAGATGGGAACTCAGGTCTCTCCTGACTCCAAATGCAGATCCCCTCTCCCAGTCTGCCTTTTCCTTAGAGTAGGACCACATAGTCTGGTGCTTAACCCTGTCCTGCCAGGTTGATCTGAGGTGCCTCCTGGAGCAGAGTCCTGCTGGGACAGGGCACACAGAAGGTACACTGCAGATAGAGTGAATTTATCAGAAGAAGGAATCACTGAAAGCAATACCTCCATTTTTCATGACTGCACGCTCCCCTTATTGGTGCGGATCACAACCATTGTACACCGTAGGAGGTCATGACCAGCATCCTTTGTCAACTTAGAATAAACTGAAGCCCAGAGAAATGAAGTCACTGGCCCAGGATCAAAAGCTCATAAGTAAACGAGGCAGGATTAGAACCCAGCCCTTCCTGTCTCCAGGTCTAGCACTCTATAGACTGCCCTAAAGTTGCCTCTTACCTTGATACCACAAGGTGGCAGGGGAGGAGGCTTTGGGGGAGTGGAGTCAGGCTGGGTCCCAGCTCAGATTCCCTACTCCCCCTGTCCCTTTAGTCTTTTCAGACTTGATTAGAGTGATCTTCGGATGAGTAAGAGAAAAAGCAGAGCTCTGCACACCGTGGGTGTTTGACAGATGATTGGATTGCTAGCATAGTAAGACCTACCATAGTTTGTCCTCCTCTGTCAGAGCCTTTGAGAACCCAGGGAACCCTCCATAACAGGTCATGGAGACTAATAAAAAGTATGTGGGCTGGCCCATTCCCAGGCTACAAGAGACCAGCCTCCCCAAATTCCTTGGTGAGTCTGCTCTTTGTAACTCTGAGTTCATTTTGTAATAGGAACAGGGTGGTTTGACAAAGCCCCAGGTCAGCTCTAGAGTGTATTTCATGGACCTTTCTCCAGGGCTGCTGCAGGAGCCTCCTAAGATCTCCCCAGCTCCACTCTCTCCCCTCTCCAATCCATTCTTCAGAGTAACACAGAAGCCAAGTTAATCTTGATGGAGGCACTGGTATGATGATAAGAGGATAGATTTAAACCTGGAAGGTGCAATCTATTACAACCCTCTATTTCAAGTGGGAAAATGGAGGCCCATAAAGGGCAGTGACCTGCCTATGGAGACCCAGGTAGCAGGTGATAGAGCCAGGATTCCAAACCAGGTGCTCTGACTCGAAATCCAGTGTGCTTTTCCCTGCATGTCACTCCCCTGCTCAAAGGTTTTCTATGGCTCCCTATCACCTCTAGGACAAAATACTAGTTGTTCAGTCTCATTCAAAGACCTTCACAGTCTGGTTTTCATCCTTTATTTCACATGACTCCCTCTCATGCCCTCTCTAGATCTTCCTCCTCCTCCCACTTGGTAAGTCCTCCTCCATGCCTAGAATATACTGCTGCCTACTTTCTTTCTTTCACAATCTTTTCTTTCTTCCAAACTAAGCTCAGGGGATACCACTTCTTAAAGATGCCGCCTCCTCCTTGTCAGTGCATTCTCCCTCTGACATTTACTACCTGGGTGACCTTGAGGAGGTCACTTCACCACCTCTATGGGCCTCGGTTTCCTCATCTCCTAGAACAGTAATCCTCAAATCCCTTGGTATTTACTTCTGTGCTCCATCCTCCAGTAGAATTAAGTCCTTTATAGGCAGGAACTCACCAGTGAGGATGACTGGATTTGCCAATAGTATAAAGGTAGAGCTATCTAGCCAAACTCTCTAACTTTTTAAAATGAAGGTGGGAACTGAATATCACTAATAATAATAGGTAACATTTGTATAACATGTAAAGGTTTCCAAAAGCTCTACCAGTATGATTTCATTTGATCTTCCTAAAAACCCTGTGAGATTGTGGTTATTATCTTCATTTTACAGATGAGGAAACTGAAGCTTCCTTTGACAAAGGAAGGATTTGAACTCAAGTCTTCCTGAATTCATTTTAACTAAGTCTCAAAGAGATCAAAAGACTGGCCCAAGGTCACAGTCCTCAGATTCCAAAGCCAGTGACCATTCCATTGTCCCACATTGTTTCCTAATGGTGGGGAGGGTGGCCAGATTCACTCGTGGTATACACTGGTCAGTATCTGTGTCTGGATGTTAGGAATCATCAGCAACACTTGGGAAAGTGAAATCTGGACAACCCACATGCAGAAAGATAATTCCAGGGATCTTAGCAGCCCTCTATTCCAAGCCATACCAGAACAAGAACTGCCATTATCATGCAGGTGAAAGTAGGCATCTTGTGGCTGCTTGAATACCTCCACTGAGGAGAAGCCGATCTCAAAGCACCACCATCAGAGGACAGCTCCCCTTCTGTTCCTGAGCTCTCAGCCCAGGGATGGTAAGGGTGTCAAACAATTGGTCAGAAGGAGATTACAGGGGTCTCTTTGCTAGCACTGAGGCAGCACTGTATTACTGTGCCCATACTCAGATCCAAGTCACAGTCCTGGGTGGCAGTCCCAGGGGTGAGGAGGAGCATTAGGAGAGCAGAGCTTGTGACCACAAGGATCCTCATCACAGTTCCAGGGCAGAAAAGAGTGCCTGTGGTCACTCACAGAGAAGAGCACAGGCCAGGAGAGTAGTATACACTGCTCCTTGGATCATGCCACCTTGGGGGAGCTGAAAGCTTACAGGTCTCTAGAAGTATCTCTGAAAACAGCTGCACAAAAGCCCTGAAACTTGGGACCATGAGCTCTATACCCTGGAAGCACGGTCCTACCTTAACAAAGAGCTAAAAGTCAAGTGATAGGCTAGGAAAATGAGCCAACAACAGAAAAAAAATTCTGACCATAGAAAGTTACTGTGGTGACAAGGAAGATCAAAACACACAAATCCAAACCTCCAAGAAAAATATGAATTGGGGACAGCTAGGCAGTGCACTGAATAAAGCACTGGCCCTGGGGTTAGGAGGATGTGAGTTCAAATCTGGCCTCAGACACTTAACATTTACTAGCCATGTGACCTTGGGCAAGTCACTTAACCCCAATTGCCCTGCCTTCTACTCTCCAAAAAGAAATGAATAATATGAATCAGTCTCTGGCCATGGAAAAGCTCAAAAAGGATTGTGAAAATCAAGTAAGAGAAGTAGAAGAAAAATTTGGAAGAGAAATGAGAATGATGCAAGAAAGTCATGAAAAATAAGTCAATAGCTTGGTGAAGGAGACACACAAAAACAGTACGGAAGAAAACAACACCTTAAAGAGCAGACTAGGAGTGGAGGAGCCAAAATGGCAGAGTAAAAGCAGGAACCTGCCTAAGCTCCTGCACCAGCCACCTCCAATACCTGTAAAATATGACTCTAAACAAATGTTAGGGCTACAGAACCCACATAGTGACAGAAACAGATCTCCTGCTGAAGGCAGCCTGGCAGGCCAACAGGAAGGGTCTGTCACACCAGGATGGGAGGCCAGTGCAGTCCCACATGAGCTAAGCAGGCCCAGGACCGTGGCGGCCCCAACCAGAGGCACAGACCAGCCAAAGCAGACTTTGGGAGAGTGAATCACCAACGGCTGTGGTGGTTTCCAGACTTCTCAACCCATAAATACCAAAGAGGTCAGTGGGGAACTCTGTTGGAACTGGGTGATGGAAGAGCATGTTCGGGCCCCTGCCCCTGGGGCAGGAGATGGTGGCTGCAGCAGCTTCCACATGGCTGCCTCTGGAGCTCCTGGCCTGCAGATCATAGGAGGACCAAGTGACCATTCAGAGGGTAATCATTCTTGCTTTGACCTGCTTGGATCTGGGTCCAGTCTTGGGCAGTGGTCCTGGGATGAGAAATGCCAGTGTGCCAGAGCTTGTGGTGGCTGTAGAGAGCGCACACACTCTTCATAGCTCTGGAAACTGCAAAACCCCCCAGCAATTTGGGACACAGCTCTCTCCACTCTGGAAGCAGAGTTCTACTGTGGCAAAGAGCTCAAAAGTCAAGTAATTGGCTGGCAAGATGAGCAAGCAGAGGAAGCACAATCAGACCATAGAAACCTTTTTGGGGGGATAAAAAGGATCGAAAGATGGAACCAGCAGAAGACAACAGAGTCAAAACTCCTGCAGCAAAAGCTTCCAAGAAAAATATCAATTGGACACAGGCCATGGAGGAGCTAAAGAAGGATTTTGAAAATCAAGTAAGAAGTAGAGGAAAAACTGGGAAGAGAAATGAAAATGATGCAAGAAAATCATGAAAAGCAAATCAACAGCCTGACTGAAGAAAATAATACCTAAAAAATAGAGTAACTCAAATGGCAAAAGAGGGCCAAAAAGCCAATGAGGGGAAGAATGCCTTAAAAAGCCAAATTGCCCAGATGGAAAAAAATTTCATATTCAGGAGGTGATCAGTGGGTTCCTTCAATTTATATTTTACCCTCTGCTTCTAGACAATCAGAGCAGTTTTCCTTGATAATTTCTTGAAAGATGATGTCTAGGCTCTTTTTTTTTGATCATGGCTTTCAGGTAGTATAATAATTTTAAAACTGTCTTTCCTGAATCTATTTTCCAGGTCAGTTGTTTTTCCAATGAGACATTTCACATTGTCATCTATTTTTCATTCCTTTGGTTTTGTTTTGTTTTGTTTCTTGATTTCTCATGAAGTCTCCAGTTCCATTTGCTCATTTTTGTCCATTTGTCTAATTTTTAAGGAATTATTTTCTTCAAATATTATAGCCAAATTTGAGAGCTCCCAAATCGAGGAGAAAATATTGCAAGCAGTCAGAAAGAAACAATTCAAATATGATGGAGCCACAGTCAGAAAAACACAAGATCTAGCAGCTTCTGCATTAAAGAATTGAAGGCCTTAGAATATGATATTCTGGAGAGCAAAAGGAGCATGACTGTGGAGGACATGTTTAATGTCAGTGTTTATCTGAACTTCTTCCTCTTTTTAAAATTCTTTATTATAAGGAATGGATCTCCAGCAAAATCACCTATGTAACAAAACTGAGTCTAATACTTCAGAGGGAAAAATGGATATTCAATGAAATAGAGGACTTACAAACATTCTTGATGAAAAGACCAGAGCTGAATAGAAAACTTGACTTTCAAATACAAGACTCAAGAGAAGCATAAAAAGGTAAACAGGAAAGGGAAATCATAAGGAACTTAATAAGGTTAAACTGTTTATCCTCCTACATGGGAAGATGATACTTGTAACTCATAAGAACTTTCTCATTATTAGAGTTGTTAGAATGAGAATATGTAGAGAAAGGGTACAAGTGTGAGTTGAATATGAATAGATAATATCTTCAAAAAATAAAATTAAGGGGTGAGAGAGGAATGTATTAGGAGAAAGGGAAAGGTAAAATGGGGTAAATTATTTCACATAAAGAGGCAAGAAAAAGCTTTTATAGTGGAGGAGAAGAGGGAAGAAGTGAGAGGGAGTGAGTGAACCTTACTCTCATCAGAACTGGCTCAAAGAGAGAATAACATCCACACACAATTGGGTATAGAAATCCATCTTATAGGAAAATAGGAAGAGAACGGGGTAAGAGAAGGGGGCAGATAGAAGAGGGAGCAAATTGGGAGAGGGATAATCAAAAGCAAAACTTTTTGAGGAGGGACAGGGTAAAAGAAGAGAGAGAATAGAACAAATGGGGATAGGATGGAGGGAAACACAACTGTATTTCAGCAATATAACTGAAAAAAATTTTGAAGCAAGTTTCTCTATAAAAGCCTCATTTCTCAGCATATAGAGAACTGAGTCAAATTTATAAAAATAAGAGCCCCAATTGATAAACAATCAAAAGATATGAACAGTTTTCAGATGGAGTAATCAAAGCTATCTACAGTTATATGAAAAATGTTCTAACTCATTATTGATTGGAGAAATGCAAATTAAAACAATTCTGAGGCTCATACCTATTAGATTTGCTAATAGGACAGAAAAGGAAAATGACAAATATTAGAGGGAATATGGGAAAGATGAGACATTGATGCACTGTTGGTGGAGTTGTGAACTGATTCAACCATTCTGTAGAGCAATGGAAATATATATTTTCCAATGGTCTTAGGTGATCCCCGTGACTCCTTTGAAAGGGTCATTCAACCCCCAAAGGGGTCACGACCCACAGGTTGAGAACCACTGCTGTATAGTAATTTGGAGCTATGCCTAAAGGACTATAAAACCATGAATATACCCTTTGACCTAGCAATACCATTACTACATCTGTATACCAAGGAAGACAAAAAACAAAAAACAAAAAGGAAAAGGATCTATATGTACAAAAATATTTATAGCAATTCTTTTCTGGTGGCAAAGAATTAGAAATTGAGGGGATACCCAGCAATTGGGGAATGGCTGAACAAATTGCAATAAGTGATTATGATAGAATACTGTTGTGCTATGGGAAATAATGAGCGGGATGCTCTCGGAAAGACTTACATGAGCTGAAGTAAAGTGAAATGTGCTGTGTACTAAGTATCTGCAATATTGTAAGATGATCAACCATGAATGACTTAGCTATTCTCAACAATACAATGATCCAAGACAACTCTGAAGGACTTATGATGAAAAAGAACTGTGAAGTCTGAATGAAGATTGAAGCATACTATTTATTCTCTCTTTTTGTTTGGTTTTGTTTCTCCTTTATCATGGTACCTCCCATTAGTTCTGATTCTGATTTACAACATGATCAATGTGGGGGGAAAAAATGCTGTCCAGCCCAGAGAAAGAACTGATGGTGTCTGAATAGATATTGAAGCACACTTTTTTTTACTTTATTTTTCTTGAGGGTTGTTTTTTGGTCTAGGTTTTATTTCACATGACTAATATGGAAATGTTTTGCATGACTACATATGCATAATCTATATCTAATTGCTTGCCTTCTCAAAGGGGGTGGGGGTGGGGAGGGAGAAAGGGAGAGAATTTAGAACTCAAAGTTTTGAAAAACGAATGTCAAAAATTGCTTTTTACATGTAAGTGGGGGAAAATAAAATACTGAGTAAATTTTTAAAAACTTAGAAATGAAGATCACACAGAGGGCCATAGAGAGGCAAGTGGTGGGTGGGAACTGTGCACATCATAGAACCAATGATGATAAATATAGAAAAGCCTGGGAAGACTTACATGAACTGACACAAAGAACAAAGAAATGTTCACAATGATTACAACCCTGTAAAAGGAAAGAACTGCAAAACAACTGAAACAAAATGTGAGGAAATTATAATGACCAAGCTTGACCCCAAAGAAGCAATAGGAAGAGACACCTCTCCCACCTCTTTTGCAGTGGTCAAGGAGCATGACTGTGGAGGGCATGTTTAATGTCAGTGTTTATCTGAACTTCTTCCTCTTTTTAAAATTCTTTATTATAAGGAATGGATCTCCGAGAATAGATGGGAGTAGGGAAGGGACCATTACAGAAAGAAATGCAGGTTATGTAAAAACAAAACATATCAATAAAATTTATTTTTAAACTACATATATGTGTGTATATATGTATATGCAAACATATGTATATATGCATACATGTATACACATATGCATTATGCATATATATATATCACATATGCACATATATACATACATGCATGTATATGTGTGTTTATAATACAGTGGTTCTCAACCTTCGTAATGCCGCAACCCTTTGATACTTATATGTGGGTGTATCTGCATGTGGGTGGACCCACTTGGAGATGGATAGTGGAGTGGTGTCTCGGTTCCTAAGACCATTGGAAATTTGTGTTTTCTGATGGTCTTAGGCAAACTCATTCGTCCCCCAAAGGGGTCGCAACCCACAGGTTGAGAACCACTGGTATAATGGTTGAGATACATGTGCATGTGTGTGTATATATGTGTGTATATATATATATACATGTATATGTATGTATATATACACATATATATGTATATATATGTATACATATGAATTCCAATGAGGAACTTTGAAGAACAGGAATAAAATAAGTTATCATGGAGTTATATTACAGGAAGAGAAGATGGGCTTGTCATGTGGCAAAAAAACAAAAGAGTGGATGATAGTACTTAGCATTTATACATTGCCTACTATTGACAGGCAGTGTGCTAAGCATTCGTTATCTTGTTTGATGCTCACAACAATCCTGGGAGGTATTATTATTTCCACTTTACAGTGAGGCAGTGAAAGTTAACTGACTTGCCAAAGTTCACACAGCTATTAACTGAGGTCAAATTCAAATCCATGTCATCCTTGCCTTGACTCCAGGTCCAGCACTCTATCCATTTTGCCGTCTGGCTGCCCCAATAGTAAACAGACAGCCAGTGTTCCACATGTTTTTTTTGAGCCATTTCAGTCCTGTCTGATACTTCATAATGTCATTGGAGGTTTTCTTGGCAAAGATACTAGGGTGGTTTGCCATTGCTTTCTCCAGCTTATGGGACCATTGAGGAAACTGAGGTAAACAAAATTAAGTGACTTGCCCAGGGTCACACAACTAGTTAGTATCAGAGACCATAGTTGAACTCATGTAGAGGAGTCTTCCTGACTTCAGACCCAGCATTCTATCCTCTGGTCTCAGTTTGTCTGAGGCAACACCCATTCAGTGATTAAGACTAGGTCAAAAATGAGGCAAAGAATGGCCTCTTTTACCTAATCTAAAGATTTTTTAAAAATCAATCTGATTGGGAAAGATCCTCAGAGTTTCTGGCCAAAACAGAAACAGTTCCTATTCACACTAACTCTGAGCCATCAGGGCCCAAACGATCACCCAGTGAGGCTCGGCCTGGGACCTTAATAAATCGGAGTTGATTGAAAGAGGAGGAAGGGAAAGGGATAAGCCTGTCCAGGGTGCCAGGCGTGGTGCTGAGCACCTTACAAACATATTGATTGACTTAGAGCATTTGAGCCTTCGCTGTACACATATGAATAATCACAAAGTAAATGCCCAAGTGTTCCAGGGAATAACATTTTCTAGCATTAAAAGCATGTATATCTACAAGTTAAATACTAAAAAGTGGCCTTTGCTATGCCCATTGCATTCTAGGAGGCTGCCCAGCTTGCTTTCCCTAGCTAGTGCCGGTTCCCCATGCAGGATCTCTGGGCCCTGGGCAGTTGGCAGGTCAACAGGCAGGAAGGGAGAATCAGAGAAAGGACACTTTCCATTCTGCTGCCACACCCACCTAGCATCTTCTGACCAGATGTCCCTTCCTTCCCTGTCCTGCTCTAGGATAGAACCCTCTATCACAGCTCCTGTCTCAGAGGTAAACATCGAGTGGGATTAGCCACAAGAGAGAGGGAGCTAATAGAAGGACAGAGAACAGAGACTGGCATTTCATGGTAGGTCTTTGTAGGCAGAGGCAGATAGAAGTAGAAGTCAGATCCCCACTGAGAGGGAGCTGGGGTAGAGGACAGCACTCAGTTTCCTACAAGGGACTCCCTGACTCCTACGCTTTCTAGTTTCCAAAACTATTTTGTGTATAACTTGTAGTTCAATTTCTACATCCCTGATGTTTCCTTCCGACAGATTGTAGTGGATGCAGCCACTATTTCAGATTTACTGCATCCCTAGCAGTGCTACTTAGAACACAGTTGGCACTTAATAAATACTTGTTGGATTGAACTGCATAGTATTAGAGGTGAAATTTGAACCAGTCTTCCTCCCTCCAAGACCTGTTGCTCAACTACAACCAGAGATTCTCTCCTTTTTTTGTGTCCTCATCTCCATGGACAGCCTGGTGAAGAATCCTATGAACCCCCTTGCAGAATCATGTTTTTAAATGCATAAAATAAAACATACAGAATGACAAAGGAAACCAATGATTTTGAAATAAAGATGCAATTTTTCCTATCCAAATTAACACCCTCCTGGAATCTCTGCATGTGCCCTTTGGGGGTCCATTGATGCCAGGTTAAGAACCTCTGCATTACATCACTCTGCATATTTTTGGAAATATGGAAAGTGCCTGGGAGTAGGGATAGAGATAGGACCCACTCGCAGAGTACTCTAACACCTGTCAGGGTAGGAATTCTGGGGACCCCAGATTAGACCAGGGTGGCCCCTGCTGGTGTTTTTATGTAAAACAGCTGGCAAGGGTCTGAGTCCCATGTTTTTCTTTCCTTTCTCTCAAACCCAATTCCACCAGAGGGTGAGGAAATGTCAGCTATCATTTGAGACCAGTTTCTCTGAGCCCAAAGCAAGAGCAGAATCTTAAAATAGATAGGGGTGGAGCCAGTCATTCAAGTAAAGCTTTGGGCAATGGAGTGGGGGTGGGAAGTTAGGAGAACAGGTGGGACCAGTCTAAATCCACTCTTCTCTCTGTGTGAGCAGCTGTAGCCGGTCCTGGATGTGGACAAGTCATCTGAATGGAAGGACAGTATTCAAGAAAAACTCACTTGGCCAGCTAGCCTTTGTGTAATTCAAATGTCTAAAGTACCATGCTTATTTTGTTAACATAATTATACTTTTTTCTTAAAGAAAAAAGAGAAGAGTGTATCAGCCTGTTGCTTTTATTTTAAACACAGCTATTTCAATGTCTTTCGATTGGGGTTGGTGTTACTGTCTCTCTTGATCCACCTGGGCACACCCAGAGCCAGCGGTAGCCTTGATCTGCCCTCACACATAAATGTTCTTCCAAGTTCATGAATGCTGAAATGCCTTTAGCCAATAATAATCTTTTATTTGCCTGTTTTCCACTATGGTTTAGGGTCCATAACTCTGTTCTTGGTCCTCATTATGAACTTCAAACCTTGCCCGTCAGGTGGCACCATTGCTGGTAGTCGGAGGAGAGAAACTCCACACATCCCCTCAACCCTTCCAAATGGCAGCTGCCTGATCCAGGCCATCCCAGACAAGAGAGAATTGACCTTCCATCTTAAATAAACCCAACAAATATTGATTAATTAGCTTGGTAATTAATTGACTAACTTGATCATTAATACTAGGCAAATCACCTAACCTCTCATAGCCTCTATTTCCTCATCTGTTAAATGTGAATAATCGTCCCTGTAGTAACTACCTCAATAGGTTCCAGTGAGGTCTAAATGAGATAATGTGTATAAAGTAATATGCACACTTTAAAGAAATACAGAAATATTAACTATTATTAGTGATAATTTTCATTATTGTAATTATTACCATTATTTGGTTCTCATCTTTTTTATGGAATTCAGGTAAGAATCATCCTGGAACAAGGAGCCCTCCTGATTTTTTCTCTTACATTTAATGTTCCATAGACTGTTATACAGTAGATGATAATAATCATATTACTAAGCATTTCTATAAATGCTTTAAGGGTTACAAACTGCTTTTACAAAACCTTATCTAATTTTACCCTCAACTCAACAACCCCAGGAGGTAGCTACTATTATTATCCCCATTTTACACATGAGAACACTGAGGCAGGCAATGGTTAAGTGACTTACCCAGAGTCACACAGTTAGGAAGTGTCAGAGCTAACTCTGGTCTTCCTGACTATAAGTCCAGCATTTTAGACTCTGCTTTTTGCATTTGAATAAAAGGAGTAGCACTTAAGCTCATCTCCTCAGAAAGCATCCTCAGCACAAATCTAATTGCAGATAGGACAGTAGGAATCATATATACTTTATTCCATTCATATGACTTTGATTTCCTCTGCTAAGTCTCTATAGTTTGAAAGTTTTTCATCCCATGTAGCTTAGGGGTTGTGAGTATTTGGAATGGTGATATCTATTAAAAATGTACCTGAATGAAGATCAAAGCATTTCTCTCTTCTTTTTTTAGAACTCAAAATCTTATAAAAGTGAATATTGAAAACTGGAAATAAATAAATAAATGAGTTTAAAAAATGTTCTTAAGTTCTTATGAATCAATGTTATGGAAGCAAAAGGGTGAACAATATTTCCATCTGAAAAAATGGCCCAGTCCAGAGAAAACTTTATTCCTTAGATTTTCCAGGATATTGGGGGGGGATGCTCCCTATATTGGTAGTATGGAGATTTTTCATGTGATTCCATGAAAGAATGTGAGTTTCTTCTCTTTGTTTCTAGCCACCAAGTTTGTCTTGCTAGGTATTCAGTAGATGTCAGTTTTTTATACCCTGCAGTGATATGTGACTGAATCTCTACCATTTCCTTATTTAACCTACAGCAATCGCTAAGTCTTGGCTCACTAAAAATAATTCTTCTGTAATTTCTGCTGGCAGTGATTTGGTCCTGAATTGCGGTCATAACCCTCTCTGTTTCCACAAAAAAAAATCTACATGACTCAACCATTTTTTTTTGACTCCTTGTTGACATATTATAGGGTGAGTCCATGTTTCATGGGCTCTGTCCATAGATAAACCACTTTGGGTTACATTCAACCAATACATAGCATACACCAGTTATCATCCTTGACCATTGTTAGTGAAATGGCTTGCTTGTTGTAATAATCTTTATGTAGGATCTCTACCTGGTTATGGTATGTTTGTTATTATTAGTAAGATTTTCAAATCTGGCCTCAGACACTTGACACACTTACTAGCTGTTGGACCTTGGGCAAGTCACTTAACCCCAACTGCCCTGCCTTCCCTCCTCCAAAAAGAAAAAAAAAAGATTATGATAAGCATAAGAAATTGGAAGAGACAAAAAGTCTTAAAAATCAAGGGTGGGAAAGAGGGTTCTGGGAAATCTTCATAGAAGAGGTAACCCCTGAGCTCAAGGGTCTGCGTTTTTACCTGACTTTTATCTGAATTCCCTCTTGTAATGGAAGATTATATCACAATGAATAAATATATAAAGTGTTTTTCTCATGCAAATCTATAGCAATATGATTTTCAAAAATCACCTGTGGGTTGTGAAATTCAAAATTTTGAATTTTGAAAATCACTAGGTGAATCCAGAGGTGAGAAGGGAAAAGCCTGAAGGAATCAGAAAGAACCTGAAAGGGAAAGGTGAGGTCAGTCTTTAGACCCAATGCCTACCAAATGATCTCTTTCAAGCAAATGTGCTGAGAATTGAAGATTCTCCTTGGACAGGAAACAGTCTAAAGATGGTGCTCCTCACTCTCTAGATATATGACCACTAGAGGGCTCCAGATTTGAGCCTAGAAATGAGAGTCATGGAAGGTCAGAAGCCTTCCAGAAGAAAATTAGGTGAAGAATTGGAATAGGTGAGATTGAAGGAAGGAAGCCAACATAGGATCACAGATTGGAAGTGACCATAGAGTCCACCTAGAACAGCCCCTTCAATTCATAAATGAGGAAACTGAGACTGTAAGAGGTTCAGTAACCTGGCCTCCAGTCCCTCCTCCAATTCATCCTCCACAGAGCTGCCAAAAAAATCTTCCTGGATTCCCAGCCTGGGACTCCCTCCCTCCTCTGCTCCAACTACTGACCCCCCCGGCTTCCTTTTCATCCAATTCTCTATATATTTACTCTGCCTAAGTGTTAAGAATTTTCCTAAATGGGAGATCAGAGTGATTGTGACTAAATTTATAACTGGTTATCTAAAATAAACTCCTTAATGCCAAAGAGAGGGAGACCAAGTGGACCTTAGGTTCTATTCTATTTCCACTAGGCTTAAAATGAGCTAATTACTGTTGCATGCTATTACAAACCCATAGCCAGCCCTAGTCTCATCCCTGAGTTTCAATCCTATACCATCAATTGCCTATACAACATTTCAAGCTGTATTTCCTGAAGACATCTCAAATTCAGCATGTCCAAAACTGAACTCAGGATTTCTCTCCCCTCCCCATACTCTTCCCTTTTCCAGATTTCTCTATTTTTGTCAAAGTCATCTCCATCCTTTCAGTCTTCTAGTTTCATAACTTTTGCATTCTCAACTCCTTATTCTCCAACACCCTACATTTCTAATCAGCTGCACAACCCTCACCATATCTACATTCACAGCATCTCTCCCATCTGACTGCTTCTCTCTACTGGCACCACTATCACCTTTGCTCAGATACTCATCAAGTCTTAGTTTCTGTTATGGCCAGAAACCTTGAAGGTCTTCCCTTCCTAATTTCTTTTTTTTTTTTTTAAGGAGGCAAACTAGGCCATCTTTTGCCTCATTTCTTACCTAGCCTTAAACCACTGAATGGATGTTGCCTCAGACAAACTGAGAGCTGGGAAAGACCTTAGCTTAAAAAGATCTTCCACTGCATCTGGGATCATCTCCAGTCATCCTGATCTATGACCCTGGAGGAGAGAATGAGGCAGGAGACTTTGCACAGCCCTGCCTCACTTAAATCCAATTCACTTACAAGTCAAGACATCACCCTCCTGTCATTTGTCCTTTTCAAAAGCAAAGAACAAACAAGAACAACAACTTCTCTCCTCTTAATTGATCTCCCAACCTGGTGTCTCCCCATCTTCCACTTCAGTCCATCCTCCACAATATGGCCAAAAATGTTTTCTTTAAATTCACATCTAACCATCTTACCACTCTGTTCAGTAAACTCCAGTGGCTTCCTATTGCTTCTAGAAATAAACAGAAATTCCTTTGTTTAGCTTCTACACAACCTGGCCCCAACCTGTCTTTCCAGCTTCACTGTACACCACTTTGTGTCCAGCCAAGCGGGACTTCTCTCAATTCCTCTCTGTTCTTCCATCTCCAAGCCTCTCTCTAGAATCCTTCTCTTCCTTCAAGATGCAGCTCAAAGACCCCCTTATTCTCCATGAATCCTTTCTTGCTTCCCCTCACATGCTAGCGGTCACTCTCAAACTACCCTACTTTTAACTTTGTTGCCATTCATTCATTGTCTGACTTTTTGTCACTCTATTTGGGGTTTTCTTGGCAAAGACACTGGAGTGGTTGGCCATTTTCTTCTTCAGCTCATTTTATAGATGAAGACACTGAGGCAAACAGGGTGAAGTGACTTACCTAGGGTCATATGGCTATGAAGTTTCTGAAGCTGGATTTGAACTCAGGAAGATGAGTCTTCCTGACTAGCCACCATATCACATAACTGACCAATTACCTATATATTTACTCTGTATTATTTAAATATGTAATTGTCTTCTCTATTAGATTATAAACTCTTTGCTAACAGGGATTATTTCATTCATTGGATTTGTATTCCCTTGTATCCTTCAAACCTAAATACTTGTTTTTGATGATAACACAAACAAAACAGATACGAGGTAACCATGATCAGCACCACAAAATGCACAGGTAAGGAAAGAGAGCATTCCAGGATATAACCCCTGAACTCAAAGAGTTTACTTTCTATTGGGAATATAGATAGATAGATAGATAGATAGATAGATAGATAGATAGATAGATAGATGGATAAATGGATGGATGGATAGATGGACACACATAGATAGATAGATAGATAGATAGATAGATAGATAGATAGATAGA
>CM053585.1:19060471-19078048 GCA_028646515.1 Pseudochirops corinnae
CCCCTCCCATCTCCAGACTTCTTAATGAGAATTACCCCCCTGAAAAGCCAGATCCAGAGGTAACAGAACTCACCTTTCACTACTGGGCAAGGAAGTGTTGGCTCCTACCTCGGTTTATGCAGGTTAAGCAGATGGTGTGACTTCATTTCCTACGGTAATGGTTCTCAACCTTCCTAATGCCACCACCCTTTAATACAGTTCCTCATGTTGTGGTGACCCCCGACCATATTATTTTCGTTGCTACTTCATAACTGTAATTTTGTTTTCCGATGGTATTAGGCAACCCCTGTGAAAGTGTCGTTCGACCCTCAAAGGGGTTGCGACCCACAGGCTGAGAACCACTGTCCTAAGGGAAGGTCAGATCTTGCTGCTGCATGGTGACCTATATGAATTTCCCTTTCAGTGGTAGTACCATAAAAGATCTTTCCTAATATCTTAACTGACAATTTTCAAAGGCTTAAAGAAAAAAGATGTTCATATAGGCTGGGGAACAAGTCAACCAAGTCACTGAGGTTCTTCTCCATTTGCTAAGGATAAGGAGGCAGACTTCATAAAGTCCAAGGCCTAATCCAAATGCAGTAGCTTAGGTGATTCAGTGGAGAGTGCTGGGCCTGCAGTCAGGAAGAACGGAGTTAAAATCTGACCTCAAACAGTAACTGTGACCTTGTGCAAATTACTTAATGCTGCTTGTCTCAGTTTCCTCATCTGTAAAATGAACTGAAAAGATAAACTACTCCAGTATTTTTACCAAGAAAATCCCAAATGGGCTCACAAAGAATTGGGAGACTGAACGACAACATAATCCAAGTGTTGGTCATTGTATATTTGCAGCAGGACATGGGTCTTTTCTGCTTGTTCATTTTTCCTATTTCATTTCCTAGAATGAGTCTTCGCTGATCCAGCTAGGTTCTACATACCTATTATTAACCTAGCCTAGTACAGTACTGGTCTACATTAGCAATGCCCCTGCTGTTGGGGGGCAGAGACAGCAGTACGATTGTACTCTTCGTGGGGGTCGAGCTCTGAGATCACTTCTCTTGGGCTGAGTGAGAATATCATGGCCCTTGTGCCCAGGGACTGAGATGAGGACACTGAGGTCCTGCTCATCACACGGGATGCCAGCCTCCTCTGGAGGTAGAGAATGGAGGGAATGAGCTGTGGTTCAAAGGCTGGCAGGCTATAGCGTTTGGTGGAGCTGCACTGTACTGCTTCCTCCTGAATAATGCCTCTTCTATTTTGGGGGGTCTTTTTTCATGTCCACTACTATCACTACAATTCAATCTAATTACCTAATCTCTTCATCTAGACTCTTACTGACTTTCTTACACTGACCTCTTATTGCTCAACCATGGCACCTCTGAGGGTCACTGAAGAATTCTTTTAAATGTACAGAAGAGAACTGATGGAAAACCAGAAGGAAAAACAATCAGAATAGCCTTGAAAGTTACAGGTTGAATTTATTATGCACTTAAAGGAAAAAACAAGTGGTAATAAATTTGTCATTTTAAGTACAAGACTCATTTTCTGTTCTCCTTTATGTGGAAATGTTCAGTTTAAAGTGTTAAGTTCATATTTAAAAAAAAAAACAAAACAAAACCAAAAACAGGGCACCTCTGACCTAGACAGGCTCATCTCCCTACTTCTATTTTTACACACGCCATTGTCTTCCATGCCCACCACACTTCAAGACTAAACTCAAAACAGTCATGGTCTTCCTACCTTTCTAGTCTTACATCTTACTCTATGATCCAGCAAAGGATGTTCCATCTCCTGACTCCAAGCATTTTCACTGGCTGACCACTCACTGTGCCTGAAATTCTTGACCTCATCTCCACTGTCCTGGCCTCCCTGGCTTCCTTCAAATCCCAGTTAAAATCTCTTCTCCCAGTCTCTTCCAATTCCCCTTAATACTAACTTGTGCCCTGTATAGAGCAGGTGCTTAATATATGCTTGATTCCTATCCCCTCCCATGCCAAGCACTACCTAATCAGCCCTTTTTTCTATTCTATCTGTACCATCTCATCTTCCCTTACACTTTTTAACTAGGTGATCTAAATTCCTCTGAAAGACATCTTTCCATAGAATCTATCAAGTATTAAGGACAGGGCCCTCTGGATCATTCACTAAAAGCTTTCTGAAATGACTAGCCCTTTTGGTTACTAATTCTAGGGCAAATGCTACAGTGATCTGCGAAGCAATACAAAATGGGAGACACAAATAAGATAGTCACTGACCTCTAAAAAAAAGCTCACATTTTAGTTAAAGAGATGACTCTGACTAAGCCAATGGACATTCTGCAACTAGCCTCCCAATTCAAAAAATCACACTTCAAAGTAGGAGGCAAAAATGCAATTAAATTACTTCCAAGGTCTCATCAACTTTGCAATATAAGTATAAGCATTGTATTCGAGAAGAGAATAATTCATGTTCATCCTGAAAACCTAAGTCATCAGGGAAGACTAGATTGAGCTCAAGACACTGTAAGTCAGGAAAATATGGAATACGTTTTACAAATAACTACTCCCTTTTTAAAAAAATAAAAAAGGACATTTAAATCAGGGAAATTAATTGATGTGAACAGCTCATTCCCTGTTTGATAAATGTGCGACTACTATATTTTAACCTAATAATTTCATACCTAGCAAGTATGATCACTTTGGTACCCATCAAAAGCAACACTGTAAGTAGGTTAGTGATAAACTGTCTCCCCTATCCCCTCAATTGATAACAAACAATGACTTGCTTGTTTACGTGTCATATAACTGGGCCTTGGCAAAATATGACAGATATTCCCAGAATCCAAAAAAAATCTGAGTTGATTTCTTGACAAAAAAATTTATGCTTCAACAAAATAAATACCCATTTTGAGAGAACTACTTAAAATGTAGGTCTCTAAAATTCTGAGCTGACGAAAGGTTAACAGTTAAGGTTTAATGCAGAAAATAACCGGTTACTTCATACCCAAAGTAAACACCATGCTACTACAAAAAACAAGCAAATTGCTAGAGGTGGACAATGCCACATACCAAGTTATGACAGATACTCAGGTGACGATTATCCTAACAGACCAAACAGTCTAATCCATGAAGAAATCTTTGACAACACAGGTCCAAAGAAATGGATAAAGTACAGTCATCTTCTGAAAACAGGACACTAAATGTCACCACAATGACTCACAAGATTGTCAGTCAAGAAAATTTTTTAAGACACAGCAATCACAGAAAGATCCTTAGCAATAAATAACAAACACAAGTAGGTGCTGTTAAATATACAGTAGCAACATTTATTTCAACACTTGTATGTAAAAGAAGTTTCTCCAGGCCAGATGATTTGATATAAAAATCAAACCCATCATACTCCCACACCCCCCCCACCCCCAACAGTCCTTTCTACATCAAGTGCAATCAGAAATTTGTACAACATGAATATCTGCTTCTGAAACAAAGTTACAAATTAAGTGATAACAAAATACATAAAATCAACTGGACCCTAAATGAATTCTTAATGAATTCTTCTCCTGATCACCTGGAGCTTTTCTCTTCAGCCTCTTTCCTCTCTTTTTCTTTTTGCCGGGCCATGAATTTCTGTTAAAAATAATATGTAACCAAAAAGAAAAAAAATTCATCAGAAGTTTCTTTTTCTCCCCTTTGGCATTCAAACAAAGATACACACTTAAGCTTAGACCAACACCTTACATCACATTCCACAATACAGTCTAAATGCATATGTGAACTAAATTATAACATACTATGTATGTCATTCCCCAATAGGTAAGTGGTCAAAGGATATAAACCAGACCTGCACAACCTGGCAGTAGGTAGAAGCCAAAACTGAAATAGGCTAAACTTCTTCGGGCAGCAGATAGGTTAGACTAGAGCCCATGGGCCATATGTTGTGCAGGCCTGACAGAAACAGTTCTCCAAAGTTACAAAACTATTAACAACTAACTACATGAAAGAATGTTCCCAATCACTAATAAGATAAACTAAAATCAAAATGACTAATAAGAACCTTGTGGTTTCACCTCACATCCTGTAAGTTGGCAAAGATGACAAAACATGGGAACGGTCAACGTTGGCAGGATTTAGGGAAGATAAGACAAGTTGCTACATTGCTGGTGGAACTGTGAATCAGCACAACTATTTTGAAAAGCAATTTTTAATTATACAAATAAAGTGACTAAAATGTCCATACTCTTTGACCCAGAGATTTTATTACTAGGCTTTTATACCTTATTATTAGTACGTATAGTGGCACTTTATTTTTTGGTACTTTATTTTTGTTGTTCCTCAGTTTTCTTTCTTCTTTTTTTAAAAAATTTTAAAATGTTTTTATTTTAAGCTTTCAGTTCCAAATTCTATTCCTTCCCTTCCCTGAGATGATAAGCAATCAGATATAGGTTATATATGTGCAATTATATAAAACATTTCCACATTTAGTCACTTCACATTAGATGACTCAAAAGAAAAGAAATGAAAGTGAAAAACAGCATGCTTTAGTCTATATTAAAATATCAGTTCTTTTTCCAGAAGCAGACAGCGTCATTGTTAGTCTTTTGGGACTGTCTTGGTTTACTGTAGAGCTGAGCACAGCTGAGTTTTTCCATCGAACAATAACAATAGTGCTGCTACTGTGGACAATGTTCTCCTGGTGCTGCTCACTTCACCTGCATCAGTTCGTTTAAGTCTGTCCATGTTTTTCTGAAATCATCCTGCGCCTGTCATTTCTTACAGCACAGTGATAGTTCATTATCATCACATACCACACCTTGTTTAGCCATTCCCAATTAAGGAGCATCACCTATTTGATTTCCAATTCTTGAAAAGACCCATAACAGCACTTTCTGGTTGTCAGCAAAGAACTGGAAATAAAGTAGATACCTAATGATCAGGGAATGGCTAAACAAACTGTGGTACATGAATGTAGAGGAAAATGTACATTTTGCAAGAAACAATAACAACTACATACTCTCAAACACCCTAAAACATACACACTCAAAAGAGCAAATTTGGCAAAATTCTAAAGAAGCGTGGTTCAACATAAGAGGTATGAGAAAATACTCCCACTCATGAGCAATTAATTATTTCTTCAATTATTTAGATCTGTATTTGTGTAACGTGTGTTTGATCATTATATTCAGGTAGTTCCTGTGTGCATCTATTTTATAATTTCTATAATTTCTATAATTATCTTAAATGGAATTTCTTTTCTCTTCCTGCTGGATTTTGCTGCCAAAATATAGAAATACTAATGATTTTTATATGGGTCTGTTTTATATCCAACAACTTTGCTAAAGTTAACTATCTTCAATTAGTTGACTCTCTAGGGTTCTCCAAGTAAACAATCCTATCATATGCAAAGAGTGAGTTTTGTTTTCTGTTTGCCTGTGCTCATTCAACCCGTAACTTTTTTCTGTTTCATTGTTACATCTAGCAGTTCTAGTACTATACTCAGTAGTAATGGCAATCGATGATGGACACTCTGGTTTTACTCCTGATCTTACTGGAAAGATATCTAATTTATCACCATCACAGAGAATGCTGACTCCTGCCTTTAGAAAGATTTAATTATATTAAGGAAGGGTCTGTTTATTCTTATGCTTTCTACTGTTTTTAACACAAATAAGTGTCATTTCAAAAGCTTTCTGTCTCTACTGATATAATCATTTTTGTTGTTATTGCTATTAAATACTGCCAGTTGTGCTTCTAGGTTTCCTAATATTGAACTAGCCCATGATTCCTGGTATAAATCGAGCTTAGTAATACAATATAACCTTTGTAATATGTCACTACAGTCTCCTGCTAATAAAAGTTTTTATACCAATATTCCTTAGGAATATTGATTTGAATACTTTTGAAAAGAGACAAGGTCAAAAGGAGAAAACAGAGTTAAGTGGGGGGCAGGACAGGATGAGGGAAATATAGTCTTTTACAACATGACTATTACGGAAATGTTTGCACGACCACATGCGTATAACCTATACTGAATTACTTGCCTTCTCAATGTGGGGAGAGAAGAAGGGAGAGAATTTGGAATTCAAAAGTTTTAAAAACAAATATTAAAAAAAATTTTTATATGCAATTGAGAAATAAGTTATACAGGCAATAGGGTACAGAAATATATTTTGCCCTACAAAAAAGTAAAGGGGAAGGGGATGGGATAGGGTGTGATAGAAGGGAGGGCACACTGGGGAAAGAGGTAATCAGAATGTATGCCATGGCGGGGGAGGGGAGAAGGCAGGAGGGGGAGGGGAGAGATGGGAGAGAAAATTTGTAACTCAAAATCTTGTGGAAATGAATGCTGAAAACTAAGAATAAATTAATAATAATAATAATTAAAAAGGAATATTGGTTTAATTAATTTTTTTTTTTACTTTCCCTGGTTCAGATAGCAAGACCATATCTGTATCTTATTAGGTTGGTAGAACACTTTTCCTATTATTTTTTCCAAACAGTTTATGTTGTATTTGAATTGCTCTTTAAATGTTTGATAGGATGCACTTGTAAACTTCATCAGTTCTAGGTTTTTTCCTTTGATAGTCATTTATGCCTTTTAAAATTTCTTCTTTTAACACCGAGTTATTAAGTACTCTATTTTCTGCTTCGTTGATCTGGGCATCTTACATCTTTATAAATATTCATCCATTTTCATTGACATTGTCAGTTTTATTGGCATATAAATTATCTGAAATAGTTCCTACTTCTTTTATTTCTTCCTCATTGGTTGTGCTTTTATAAATTAGGAATGTCCTGATTTCCTGAAAGAAGAGTGCTCTACTAATTCTCTTAAGGACTCTGATTAGGGAAGGTACCCAACCCACAGGCAGGCTTTGGATCGGGCATGTAAAATGACGTTTGGAGAAGAGTGGGAATTATATAAATCATGAACATAAATGAAATCCTCCCCAGAAAAACAGTGAGAGGACAAATACAAATGAATGTCAAAGATTTGGAGTGACAGAGACCCCTAGGGGCCATCTAGTCCATTTTCTATGGGGGCCCAGAGAGATTAAGTGAGTTGACTGGGACTTAAAACTCTATGACTGCTCGGTTTGTTGCTCTTATCACTACTCCAGGCTACTCTACAAAAGAGCCCCTAAACCGAACAGCAACTAAAGGGGAACACAAACCGTAAGGCTTTTAAACTTAAGACATAAACTCAAAAGGGGAGATAAGAGGGCAGGGTGCTAAAAGCAACCCAATGGTGACTGAGCACCATTTAAAGACTTGAGACGGCCAAGTCAGAATGTTACCTCTGTATTCTGCTTGTGACGTGCACTCTTGCAATGATTTGCCATCGTTTTCTGATCCGAGTAGAAGAGGGAACAAATAGGACAGAAGAAACCAGCCTTCGGTATAAGAAAATCTAAATCTGGAAGACAAGAAGATAAAAGTGTGTGTGTGTGTGTGTGTGTGTGTGTGTGTGTGTGTGTGTGTGTACACATGATTATTTGAAATTGTTATATTCTAGAACCTTCGTGGGGCACCAGCATGTTTCTGCATTCATCAATTCCAGGGAAGTGGCAAGGTGACAAGGTGCCTCCAGATGATTCTTTGAGAAGTTCAGGGTCTCAACACATGTAGGAGAAAGGACTGAGAATTTCTCCTAACTCAATGAATACTCCTTCAAGTTCTTTTAAAAATCAAGCTGGTGTGAAGGCACCAACTTTCTTGAAGATAGAGTGGTTCACAAGCCAGGCTGGATTTGTTACCCAGTTATCCCTAAGGCTTAGCATTGTTACATCACAGCCCTTGACACAGACCATTAGGTCACAAAAAAAAACATGCCATCGGGTACCACACCAGAGACTCATCCAGAATTTATTTGGGTAAATATAGTTTCCCTCTCACCTCAAAGAGCAAGAGATAAGAAGGGCATTCAGATGACAGTCCCACTAAAGGTTCAATACTAATGCTACCATAAACACACACACACACACACACACACACACACACACACACACACACACACACACAGAGTCTAGTAGGCCACCCACACAAACAAGAGGAATTCTTGAATTCTGGCACTCTCAGCAACAACTCCAATACATTTCCTCAATTTTCTAGCCAGAATACTCTTGTGGCTAAAAAATCTGGACACGAGGAGAAAAGCTTTGTATGACCCTTCTCCCCTGAAGCAGAAGAGCAGACGACTCGGACCTCAGAACTCACAAGGCCCTCTCTTAGTGCCTTTCATGAAGTTCTGTGTTATCAGCTACTGGTGCGTGTGCGCCATGTCCTCAGCATCACCCTCAACAACTGCACAAAGGACTTGTCCAACAACAAACATTTTGTCTTGCTCTGATGAATACTTGCCTAAGGAAGACTCTTCATCTTTCTTTCTCTTTTTCTCTGGTTCTGCATCTTCTGATCCAGATTCTTCAACTAAAATCAGTTTAGTTTAAAAAACAACAAACAAAGAAAACACCACCAGATTTACAAACTAGTATTTTTCTAATATCCCAAACAGCCCCCGCCACTTAAAGATCCAAACACTTCAAATCTAAAATCTGTAATACTTTATACCTCATTTCAGCATTCTCATTTTACTCTACCTTCTCATCAAGGAATAAATCATTTTTTCTATAACGTTTAGAAATTTTCTGAATTAAGAGGTGCATGGAAACGCGAGATTCATTTTTAAGAACTGCCTGTGGGATCTAGTAGTTTGTGTAATTAACAGGTTGAATAAAAGAGGGTCAAATATTGATTACTTTTGTATGATCTGTATGCTGGTATTATAGATGACATTTACTGCTTCTGTTTATTAAAGGTTAAAAGTGGAAGGAAGGTGTAGGCACAGGAAACATTCTGATACAGAACAGTAGGACCTGCAGATTTATAGCCCAGAAGTTGGAGCTCTGAATTTGTTACACTGCCATGAGACAGAAACAAATGGGCTATGGAAGAAAACCTCAGAATTGAAGAATTACTACTGCAAGAGACTTCAAGATCAGAAGTTTTTAACCTTTTCAGTGTCATGTGGTCTAAGTCTGTTCTCAGAATGTTTTTGAATGCTTAAAATAAAATACTCCAGATTACAAAGGAAATACATTATATTGAAACTGTTATGATAAAATTTAAAAAAAAATGAACAGGTACCAGGTTAAGAACAAATCCCTGATTTAGACTAACACAAGCCTCATGGTCCTCCCTTAACAAGTGGTCATAGGATCAAACATCTACAGCTAGTTGTTTTTGGTAACTGTGTCTTGGGTTTCACATTTATCTCAAATTCACTGCAATGCTCTAGCTTATCAATCTCTTTTTGGTCCCTACTGTCACATGTGCTGCGGCTTTGTCATCTATAAAGTGGATCATGATGTCATCTAGCCTTTTAACATTTTAAAATCTGTGAGTAGAACAAATCATTTATTGTCCTGTATGGATGACTTAAGCATTCATCTAGCAGACCTTTCCTCAAGGATATCAACTCTTTAATTTAGCCTACCAAGTCTAGCCATTTAACCAGTTCCAAATCCATCTAAACTGCACTATTGGTCTGGGCATTCTGCAAATCTCTAAATAGCTATTACCCCTTACAGCACTGTTCCTTTTGGACAATGGCACTTTTCTGAATCACCTTCCTATTCTCCACACCACCTAACACCAACAAATGCAGCAAGCAGATGCTAGCCACTGTGTAGACCTAGAATCAGTCCAATCTGACAGATACAGGCCCTTTCCCCACAGCACCAGATGGTGACACCATCGAAGTTTCTCTAAGGACTCTAGACAATACAGATTTTTTTTTCCTCCTTTGAACTTTTTCAGGATCACAGAACTGAAAAGGACAGCTGAGGCTATCTAGTTCAATCCCCTCACTCCATACAACTGAAAATGAAGGCTTAGAGGGATGATGTAATGTGTGTAAGGTCAGAGGTGATATCTCTTCTGGTCACACTGTGACTATGGCTTCTATCTCCAGCTACATAAGCTCTCAGGGCAAGGACCACTGCAAATACTTATTACCATGTTATGCACACAGATGTCTGATGCCAGTTCTATATATCCTCACCTTCACCAGACTGTGTATACAGGATCACTCCTACCTGCTCACACCTGCTGTGTATGATCTGTTTGTCTAGCTCTATCAGTACTTTTGACTATAAGCAGTGACAAGGACATCGGACAATTGAAGGAGCTCTGCAGAGGATCATGTTTTTTGGATCAAGTGATTAAATGGCAACTTGAGGCTTCTCCTACTAGTCTGTCTTTTCACTTTTTCTCCCCTAAGGTTTGAAAAGCATCTCACTTCAAAATCAACATTTCATTTCTACTACGGGATAAATATAAAAACACCATCTGAGTCAATTTCTTTTCTAAAGGGTCAGTTGCCTAATCTAAGTTGTGTGACTAGGTTTAGCTTGAAGGGAAACCTTCCAAGTATGATCATGTGGAAGGATGAGGCTTGTTTGGTCCCATAAGATAGGAGGAGCAACAGAAATTAAAGCAAAGTTAATTTAGGTTTGATCCTAATAAACTGAGCACTCAATTAGGAGAATGACTGGTCTTGGAAAGGAATGCCCCTGTCCCCCTCCCTAAGAACCTTCAATGATAAGCCTGACTTGTTCAGAAGGTTAATGAAGTGGTTCCCTTCTGACAATGATTTGGGTAACTGATAACAGACTTTTACTTCCTTACAGGCCAGTTTTACCTATGTTCATCGAGGCCTCCTCTAGTTTGGGTGGTTCTGATGTATCAAAATTCTCTGATGATGGCATTTTCTTGGTTCTACTTCTCTTAGCTGAAGTTTTGGCTTTAAAGAGAAGTGAAAAAGATTAATAACTTAAATGTAGTAGCAATCCCTGAATTTTCAAAAGAAAGAAAATTTGATCAGTATTATACATTTTTCCACTATATTCCAGAAACCTAGAGTGGAAATTTTTCTTTTTTCCTTTTTTCTGCATGTGCATAGAGTGGTAATGGGGACCTTTGGGGAGCAGGAGAAAGGCTAAAGAGGAGGACAGCATTCAGGAAAAGAAAGCTACCAAAAAAAAAAAAAAAAAAAACCAACCGTTCCTGATCCTGAAAGGTGAGTTCAAAGGGGAGAAAAAAAGCAAAAAAAAAAAAAAGAGAGAGAGAGAGAGAGAGAGAGACTCTTAAATGTTGCCTCAGATGCCTAGAAAAGAATGGGTGAGTGGCCAAAAGATTGTGGTATACCAATGAAAAACTACCAAGAAAGAAGAAACAAAGATGTACAAGATTCAGGCTGTCTGACCTAATGCAAAGTAAAAGGTGGACAACCATGGAACAATTTATGTATAAAGACAAGAAAAACCACTTTGAAAGACTGAGGAACTCCAGTCAAACTAACCAAAGAAGAGACATATTAGGTACTCCCCATCAGAGATGTGAAGGCCATAGCCACTGTGTGGATTCAGTCATAAACATGACTGTGCTTGGCTAGCAGGAGGGTCTTTTTTTACTCCTCCTCTTGGCTTTTAATGTCAAGAAGGTGGGAGAAGAGAGCAAAAGTAACAAGGGCGGTGTCCAAAACTAGAAGACAGCCAAAGTAACTTCTGTGCATTTATGCATAGAACAAGAGGGCAATTCTGAAAGTAAAATGGATTTCACCACATACTTTTAAAAAACGCAAGCAGTATGAAATGGTTAAAAAAAGAGAGTAGGGGTGGGATAGAAAAATATAAAGGATGGGAAGTGAACACCAGAACCAGTGGGAAAAATAAATTGGTGTCAGTTTGTTACAGGCCCTGAAAGTGGAGCAGCTAAAGCCATTCTGCCTCAAAAATGTTTGAAGCAGTTATAGCATGACAGAACCTCTGCACGAAAAAGATTTGTCTGGGAGTGGTAGGAAGGGCGAGGGACAGGTAGAGCCCTGAAAACAAGTGCTCCTGAGGGACTGTTTGGGGGTATATGGCAGACTGAAGAGGTAGTAGCACATGCTTCATTATTACCTGGCAATTACAAAGAGCTTTCAAGTTTACAAAGCACTTTACATGCATTACAAGCCCAGCACTGAGGATCCAAAGACAAAAAAATGGAAATATCTTTCCTTCTATTCTTCCTGGGAAGAAATACAGATATGTTAGCAGATGTTCCAGACAGGAATAGTAAAGTCAGCCTTGGGGAGAAAGACGACCTTGAGCCCCGCTGAGCTGGATCTGCTGAGGGGCCATCCACCAAGAGGTATAGCTTTTGGGCAGTCAGGGCAGAGAACCAGGGACCACATCTAAGGCTTTGGTTGTGCTGGTACCGTATTAGCAGGTCTCTGCTGCCCTGTCATGTCTTCCACTGGCTACTTGTTCCTCCTCTGTCCACTGCACATATTTTGATGAACAGAGAAAGAGGACTGATGGGCTTTCTCTTCTAAATCAAGGGGAAGGCCACTTATTTTTGTTCTAGTTCCTACCTGAGTGTTCTTGCTTGCTGTCTGGTTTCATCCCCTTTTCTTGAGGTGAAGCACCTTGGGACATGCTTTGCTCTGAAATTAAGCACAGGGTAAGTATCTTTAATATATTTATCAGGTCACGAAATAACCCATGTGTGGTAGGTAAAAATCTTCATAGGCTCTTATTAGCCCATGGCAAAAATACCATTCATAGCATACCAACATGTTGGGTTTTTTTAAGTAAAGTATCTTTTTCTTAAAATATTTTAAAAATATATTTGTAAAAATATCACTGACTTTCCTCAAACTCAAAGTCATTCTGATATTATTAAAGATCTTTTCTCCCTAAAACAAATTCCAGTACAGGGTAATTAATGAAATTTAATAAAAAGAAGTTACCAATTTACAAAAGGCATATGAAACTTCCAGTTCAGAGGCAAAGTGGCAGAAATAACTTTTAGGAGATTCACCTCAGATAATTTTTAAAACAGAGAAAGTCGAGTCAACACTTACTCAATGCTTATTATGACAAATTTTTGATCTTTAAAAAAAGAACCATAAGAGAAAGAAACACTCCATTACTTAGCTCCTACCTGCTAAATGGCGTTCGGTCATAGTTTTGAGGTCTTTTTCTATTACCTCCTCATTAACCTGGCCCATTTGGTACAAAGCTTTAGGCTTCTCCTGCTTGCTGACTATGGTTTTCTTCTTAATGCCTCCTGTTTTAGCAGCAGGGAAAACATCTTTTCTAGCTGTCTCAACTTTTAAGTCATTCTCTCCCTCTTCCTCTTCTCCAACCTCATCAACAGTAACAAAATTAAGCTCCTCTTTAAGGTTGTTAAAGTCTGCCAAAGACTCTTCATCCTCTTCTGTCACTTCATCCAAAGTCACTAAATGGACATCACTGCTGTCATCTTGTATTTCATCCACTGTAACTAATGTGGCAGGGTCTTCAGGCACCTGAGAAGAAATGAAGCCAATGGACTCCCTTACATGTACATTTTCTTCTTCCTTGGGATTTATAGGAGCAAAGTTTATATCTGTTGACTCATTTAAAGGCAGCTCTTCTACTTCTCCAATTTCATCCACAGTTACTAGGGGTTCCCTCTTCAAAAGATCTCGCTCTTCATCCACAGACAAAATAGTGACATCTTTAGGTTCACCATGAGAAGTGCAATCATCTTGCTCAATTATCTCATCTAAAGTAAGAAGGGAATTAGCATTCTTAACCATTTCTTCCACATTGAGCTCCTCTTCATCATTCACTTCATCTACAGTGACCAGAGCTTTAGTTTCTAAGTTAGACTCTATGGTCAGATGAGCAGCTGCATCTTCTTCTTCACCAATCTCATCTAATGTAACAAAAGACAACTCACTTTCTGCAACACAAGATACTGAGCTTTTCCCCTTCCTTCTTTTTAAGTTAATATCAGAGGAAGGAGGATTCTTGGGAAGCTCTTTCTTTTTCCCCTTTGGTGCATTCTGCTTGGCTTGAGAAGGGTCTAGCTCTTCTATAACTTCATCCACAGTAACAAACTCATCCAAATTAAATGGAAAAAGCTCTTCCTCCTGAAAAAGTAAAAGCATAATGTTATAAAGTACAACCAGCTACTTAAGTGGTTGGGATACATTTGACTCTAACAATGATAAACAACTAACGTTTATGTAATGCTTTACATATATGGTTCCTCATTTGATCCCGCATAACAAATAAGATGTGATCCTCTTTATATAATTTCAATAGTTTCGATATTAACCTTGGGGAAGAATTAAGTTTTCAGGGGACTGACAAAAATAAGCTAACTATAGTTTATATCCCATTGATGAAGCATTCATAATGGCAGTCTTGTTCCATGGTGATCACCCTAAAGAACTTTCCTATATGATGAAAGGAATCTCCTCTTATAAAATCCTTGGACTCAAAACAAAAAACTGTTCTAAAGAAATCATCAACTCTTCTATATGGTCATAAAACTGCAAGCCACATCCTACTGGATATACTGGCTACTTATTTCTTAAAGTTTTATATACAAAGCATCCCCCAAAGATGCTTTTATGTACATCTTTTTAAGTTCCTGCAATGATATGAACAAGTCCAATAAAATAAATGCTATCCAAATGATCCCTAAATTAACAGATTCAAATATGCCCAGAAAGATAAAATGACAAAAGATTTCAATCTTACTCTCTCCACTGACTCAAAGATGAAACTTTAGATTCAGAAACAGAAAGAAAAGCAATGTGTTAGTCACTATAGAATACAAAGACAGATGGGGGAGGTAACTAGGGGCATGGAATGCTGCATATGCTGTCATACATTCTCATTTTGTTGTTGGGAGTTTTGCTCAAATTTTTGTTATAAGTTTGGATTCAATGATGGGAGGTCTGAGATGAGACTCTGAAGCTTAAAAAAACTTGAGAAGTTATTAACTGGAGAGAAACTAGTCCCTGGCTTCAACGTACTATCACTTCAATGATAGACATGTAAAATGCAGGATAACTCTAGGAGAGAGAGAAAGTTTAACAGATGAAGGAAAAGCAACTAAGCGGAGCCTTAAGTTCTAAGGTGTGGAGATGAGGAAGGGTAACAAGGAGAACAGCCTGTGTAAAGGCATGGAGGTGCAATGTCAAGTTCGAAAAACAACTAGTGGCCCATTTTGGCAGGAAACACACAAGAACCATGGGAAAAGTTGTTGGGGGCCATATGAAGATCATTAAATAATAGGCTAGTAAAAACCAACAACAGAAAATGCATCTCCTCCTCCCCTACTCTGCAGAATTGGGAGACTATCACGGATGCTCTCACAGTTAACATGTTCACTGGTTTTGCTGAAGTGTCTTTCTTTCTCAATCTTTGCTACTAGGGATACCTGTACTTGGCAGGGGATGAAAAGAGAGAGACATATCTAGGGATGAAGGTGATATGAAAATAAATATATAAGAAAAATGGCACACTCCTTAAGGAAAGGATCACTATTATTTTCTTTGTAAAGGTTGGAGAAAAAGAGGCTGAGGAGTTTGTCTGGGAGGTGATAAAAATGCCCCAGGGAATCTGAGAGGGAAGCTACATGAGTAGTCCTGCTTTAAACAGTGTTATTTTGGAAACAGTTGGAGGAGTGAAGAAAAAGTTCTCAATTAAAGAAAATAAATCCCAAGAGGGACTCCTTGAATTACTGGCACATTTAACAACAGCACCAGAACATACCAAGTATTGTTCTGTCTCTCCTCTGGGGTGACATGTTCTGTCTCCCCCATCCCCAAACTTTTAACAATGACTGAATCTGATATAGTATACAGAAAGGCAACTTGTAATACAAGGAACACGACATTTCAAATTAGGGGACTGTGGAGCCAACCCCAACTTGCCACTAATTAAGTTATATTAACCATTCATGTTTCCCAATTTCTGTGTGGGTTGGATTAAAAGATTTTTTAAGGTCTCTTCTAATTCAAACTAAGCAACCTTTCTGCATTTGTAGAGTAGGGAGGCCTTACTGAAAAGAAAAAGAAAAAAAATCCCAAAGATCTGTGTTACTAAATTAATGGGATGAATTATGATTTTTTTCCTTCTGCTTTTTTTTTTTTTTTTTTTTTGCTTTTTGGAGGGTAGTTGGGGTTAAGTGACTTGCCCAAGGTCACAGAGCTAGTTTGTTGGCATGTGTGTTAAATGTCTGAGGCCGTATTTGAACTCAGGTCCTCCTGACTCCAGGGCCAGTGCTCTATTCACTGTGCCACCTAGCTGCCCCCTTCCTTCTGCTTTTCAAACAAAACACCTTGACCCTGGAGGTGTTAACCTTCCCCCCTCTCCTCCCAAAACTGTTAGTCTGTACCTAATTTTAGAAAGGAGAGGAGTACAAAGTATCTCCCCACAATTAAACCTACCTAATACTTAGTCTTTTAAACAAAAGAATAAAGTGAAAGGAAACAGGCATAGGAAAATATGCTTTAAATGGTTGAAATACAGAACCTAAAACAAAAAAGGTACATGAGAAAAGGAATTTCCTATGAAATTAAAAATCACACTGAACTATTATTCATTAAGGGGCACCAAAATACAAAATGAAATTGACTTCTTTATAAGGTAGTGCCATGGCATGGACTATACTCTGTCTGCAGAGATAACCATGTGTCTCACACATACTGTTTCACCTTGTCCCTCTTCTATCCTTAAAATATCATTTGATGCAGATTATTCTGTTCACCCTGAATAGTGGTTGTTTCTTTCAAACAACAAAGAGCTAGGCACGGCAGTGCAGCCTGTAACCCAGCAACCTCCAGCTAACAGGGACACTGAGGCTGGTGGATCTCTTGAGCTCAGGAGTTCTAAGCTACCACCATCATCTAAGCTGACTGGGTATCTGCACTAAGTCAGGCATTAATATGGTAACCCCTGGGAACAGGGGCTTGTCTATGGAGGGGCAAAAAAATCCTAGGTAAGAAACAGAACAGACTAAAGCTCCCATGCTGATCACAGTGGGACTTACATAAACTGTCCCTATACTTCCAGGCTGGGTAAGGTAGGAAGGCTCAGAATTTGTTTTAATTTTTGAAGGGGGGGAGAGGGGGAGAAGGATAAATCAGAAATCATTCAATTAAATCATCTATACTTCCCTACAGCTACAATACTCATCTTATGGTGCATGTCACAGTCTTATTAAGACTGGTAATAGGTCATTTAAGATTCATGATTCTTTCCTCCAGTCCCTGAAAGGTCTGATATAAGAGCTCTAAGCTAATAAAAACAAAGATCAATTTAAGTCCGGTTTGTCTCCTTATTCATCATCTCTTCTGTTTTCCCCCACATACTTTTTTTTAACATAGAATCCTCCCAAGGAGGGGGATAGGGGTGAGAGGGAAAGGTCATTCCTTACCTCTCTAGGTTTGGCAGTTTTACCAGAGCTGCCTTTAGGGTTCTTAGTGTTCTGCCCAGCAGAAGTCTGAAAGATTAGACAAGGGATGAAGGAACACAGGACACACAATCAGGTAGTCAATCTTCTTTAAAGAACCAAAACATCACATCAAGTGCAAGTAACATGGTCATGGTGGACTCAATTGTTTATACTTAATATGTATAAAACTAAGCCATCAATCACTTAATACAGGCAAAGTCTCTGAAACAAAGTCATCATTAATATCAGAATAAAGATCTCTTACCCCTGAAACCAATCCCTGTGTAGGTGATCAGTGGTTTGATAAAAAAGGAAGCTACAATTCACAAAAAGAGAC
>CM053585.1:19078148-19133602 GCA_028646515.1 Pseudochirops corinnae
TTTGGCCTAAAACCAGCAATTCTGAAGGAAAAAGAGTGGGAGCTCGGGGAAGGGGACGTGAAAGCACAATCACACAGTCTACTCCATAGCTGGAGCAGCAGAGTTAGTTACTTGACAATTACACCGAGCCGGCCTTCCTGCCTTTTCTCACCTTATTGCCGCTGTCATCCCGTTTCATGGTAGAAGGTCTAGTCTCTGTTTCTTGAGACTGTTTTGCTAGAGCCCTGTAATCCTTGTCTGGAGGAATTGAGGTCCGCCCACTGCCTCTGGCTATGCCGCTGGGGGAAGCTTTAGATTTGCTGCTTTCACCCAGGGTGGACCTGGCAAAGGCAGGTCTAAAGGAGCCCATGTCTTTGGCCATGAGCTTCTTGTCCCCACTTGCTTGGCTTCTGGGGAAAAGCTTTGAGCATGTCCTCTGATCTTCGGTTTTTACTTCACTTTTCTGACTGGCCACTTTTGTCTTGAGCACGTTTGGGGTGGAAGCCCCAAGCTTGGAGCTCAGTTTGCTGGAGGAGGCATTTGACACCACCTGAACACTGGTTTTACTCGTTTCGTCAGGCTTACTAGCTTGGCCCACTCCTTTATTCCCGTGCTCCTTGGTCTCTGCTGTTTTCTCTCTTGTCACCACAACAATCTTTTCAGACTTCTCCATCCCTGATGTATCCTCGGCTAAGTTCTTGTCAGTCTCCTTCTCTGGCCCTATCTCCAGCGCAGTTTTCAGCTCAATTCTAGTATCCCTGAATTCAGTCACCTTGTCATCCTTTTCCTCCAAGGTGCTTTGATCACCCATGTCCTCTTTGCTTACTGCTAACTTCTCACTCCCAGTAGGAGGTCCTTGTACCGGGACCCCAGGAGAAGCAGGAGGCACCACTTCTGAACCAGTTTCAAGTATTTCCATGTCTGCTACTTCTCCAACAGATGCCTCCACACTGTGGGCATCTTCAGTCTCCAGAAGAGACTCTTCCACCTTTTGTTTACTGTCCTTTTCTTCTATACATGGTCCAGTGGACAGACGTGGTTCTAGATCAGCTTTAGCTTTGACCATTTCTTCCTTCTCCAGATCAGCCACGTTGTCCTGAGGAGTAAATGTGGCATTCTCTGGACTGTCCTGTGTTAATTCGGTGTTGGTCAGGGCAGAGGCGCCGTCAGGATTCCTCAACTCTGCCTCCTCCATCTGTCCTTCCACCTCCACCTTTCCAGGAGCTGAATCAGAGTCACACACTGCTCCTCTTTCAGAGTCTCCCTTGGAAGTGTCTTCCTGCAATGTGGAAGGCTCCATTTGGAGGATGGGATTTGGGATGGTCTCTTCCTGGATTTCACTAGGCTTAACTGAGGAACTATCAGCTGCTGTATGCACCTCACTTTCATCAACTGGATTGTTTTTCAAGTCAGGGCTAAAGGTATTTAAAAACAAAAAACACAAACAAAAAACAAACAAAAATCAAACTATGATGAGAATTCAACCATTATAAATAACCCTCTTGACGCCAATGATTAAGATTTCCTGATGCATTAGTAATGAGCATTGGGAAATCTAGCCTATCAGCGTTAAAATGGTTTAAAATATTTGAGGCAAATCAGTAAACAATTTAATTTTTTTTTTTAAAAAAAGAAATCCTCCTTAGAACGGAAAGCTTCTTTATAATTCAAAGGAAATTACTTGTATAGGGAAGGCTTTTCTGCTCAGTATTTTTGTTTATTTAACAAGGGCTTTGACCCAGGAGCAATTTGTTGGGGTTTTCCCCCCCAAAAATCAAGGTAGCATCTGATTTTTAGGAGGATGAACATGTATACACAGATACGCGCATAAAACATTGCCCCCCCCCATTAAAACATTTCAATTTACTATAAAAAGCCCATTTCCCGAAAAGTGGCGATCTCAAGCTCTAATGCTCAACCAACTTTGCCGAGAGAATGTGTCATTTGACTAGACCACATCTAAAAGGTACAACTGGAAACTGGTGGAAAGGGGGAAAGAGAGAAAAGTGACATGTAACAAAAACCTCTTCAAGTCCAAACAGATCACCCTTCTTTTGGGGTGGGAGTGATCAAACTGGCTATGAGCTTGCCTTCAGTTTCCAAAGTTGTGAAGATAAAGAATTTTTCTTTTTGTTTGCTTCTTTTTTTAAAAGAAAACTTCAAAGAACACTTCCACCGTTAGTTAAGTTTCCCTATAAAGACTTTCTGAAGAGAATTCAAGATAGAGGAAAATCTGTGAAATAACAGATTACTGTAATGTAACAATACATAATATAACTGAAAGAAGACTCTCATTTACATATGGTAAGGAAAACAAAAGTCAAATACTTTCTTTAAAATTCTATGAACCAGTATTTTCCCTTTTTTTGTGTCAACATTTATTTCATGCTTATTTCTCTGACTCTGTCCTTGAGACAAGACCCAATGAACCATCTTTTCATTAATACTCCACAGATCACTGCTTAGCTGTATACCCAACATGCTATCAAAAATGAAGTGACATGCATTCACGCACCATTAAAAGCAGCAGGGGGGGGAGGAGAGAAGGCATGCCCCAAAGCAAGAGATAGTCAGATGGGCATGAATAGTGAGCAGAAAGGAACATTCCTTTCCCTTCTGTGTTTTAAGAGGAGATGAAAGGATTTATGACGCTTTGTGCTTTTCAGAGAAGAGTAAGTTTTGAGCTTTCCATAGCTCAGGTAACAAACTATTTTTCCCTATATTCTCCTCAGTTAATGAAGCAGGTCTTAGAGCATCAAATGCTTATTGTGACCTGGGAGTCCAGCTGGTGGAATACACTCTCATCTTCTTCCTAAAAGTGGCAGGTTCAGGCTTCAGAAAGGAGACCAAGTCTCTTAGAGATCAGTGACCATGTTCAAAAGAATCTTCTACTCTTCTGGAAAAACTGTAATGACAAACTAAAGCTCTGAAAATTTAATTCCATGGTGCAATCAGCATCTTGTTTATGTGTGAAACTCAGCTTTTCATCCACGTTCACCAAAGAACAATTCAGCCCTCATAAACACCTGGCACGGAGGACAATGGCTCCAATTTGTTGGGACTAAGCCTAAATGAATCCATATGCCAATTAAAAAATATCAGGATAAAGTCAAGAAAAAATCCTGGCAAAGTGGATGTCTGGAAACTAACTTTCCAAATGCACTTTCATCTTCAAATTGTGAGATTCACTTCCAGTCACTGGTGCTCCATTGCATCCCTCATTTATTACACTACACGTGATCCCTAAAGACCCAACAACAACAACAAATGCCTGTGGTTCACTGGGTCAGAAAGGCAGTGAAAAACTGTCTTGGGCTCTAATCCCAAGACGTGCTTTTATTTTCTGTATCTTCTATGCTGGAAGTTTTCATTAAGAAAATCTGTCATCTTCACAACACTGTAAACATCAATATAGAAGTTCTACATTTTCAAAAGGCTCAGCATACTGCTATACTATAAAAGCATATAAACCATCCAAAAAATGGCATTATTTTTCCATCTTTGTTCTTAAATGTTGGGCTCCAAAGGCACAAGTTTTCTTCTGAAAAATCAGACTGCTTCCAGCTTTCTGGGCAATTTTGGTATTTTAGGAGAAGTAGCTTCTTTCACAGTCTGTCCCAAAGTACCTCACAGAGTCGGTTTGAAATGGAAATCAAATTCTCAATGCCCCTCTCCACCCCGCCCCCCATAACAATACAGTTCAATGCCTTCATCAAGGTGGAAGAAAGCATAAGAGCTCAGGTGGACTCAGGCAGAAAAAAACCATGACCACCCTTTGGAAGCACACTGGCAGAGCACAGCAAGGTGCTCCAAGAAGGACCTTGTTAGCACCAGCTCCAACAGATTGCCACTGGCAGAATACCATCGCCCCTCGCTCTGTATCCTTCCTGCAATTAAGTCCAGCTTCTCAGAAAACAATGCCCCACTTTCTTCCCACACTTAAGCTTCACAACTGCATGTGCCAGTTAAGAGCCTACAGCAGAGCAAATAGAAAGCTTGATCAAAGTCACAGCACACACACCCCAAGCTGCTTTCAACTCAGATCCAAACCCTGATATTTCAGCCAGCTCTGAAGTGCCCCAAAAATATCATTAAGGAACTTTAAAGACTTGCTCTTCCATCCTGCTTTGAAGTTTCAATCACACATTGCTAAGAAATTGTGTTATCAGAAGAATTTGACTGATATTGAGTGGTAAAAAGCTATGAAATTTTCTTTTCCTCGGTTTGCAGCTACAATGATCAAACAGACCACATTCATACAGGTCCCTTGTGTCAAAAGTGAAGAAAATTCCCGCATTTCTTCAGGGTGAGCTCACCCAACCAAAAGCAAACATAATCCACAGTGGTCACATCCCATCCTCGGGCTGTCTTCTACCGTGCCTCAGCTTGGAAAGCCCATTTGGGAATGGGAGGCAAAAGAAGTTGTAACTAATGCTGAAAGAATTTCCATGAAATCTAGTTTTTTATTTACTTGTGAATTTATTTCTAAAGCAGCTATTAGCTGGGGAGAGGGGAGGACCGAGGTGAAAAGGAGGACAGTCTAAGAAGCTGGGAAGAAAGATTATTCCAAACACATGTTTGTAGCTCAGGCTGAAACATGCAAAGAAGAAATGTATTCATTTGTTACCAGTCACAGACCAAATGTGGATAAAATCAACATTAACTGTGGATCCTTTACTTTCCTTGGGACACTTTTTTTTTGGGTAAAGTCTACCATCATTTATTACTCTCAGTATTCAAAGATGTGGATGGTATTACTACTACTTTGCCATATCTGAGTGATTTAAAAAGACCTGAATATATGACCTACGTAATCTGTGATAAGGGAATAAACCTAAAGTCCATTACGACCGTGCAGGTAAAGTTCTCCACATTTTTTCATGTAATTCATATCCACTATTTCTAAAACAATCGGTTAAATATTTTCTTTTCTACAACATAAGAACTAGGAGCCCACACACTTTTCAGGGCTCCTCAGATCAGACAGTGGGTCACCCAGGAGAACAAAGAACTGTCCATATTCTAACAGAGTATGTTCTCATCCCAAAACATATAAAATGTTATGGAATAACTGAAATGTGAATGAATCACCTAATGCTCTAGAAGGAGAAACAAATATCTGATAAGGACTAACTCACAAACACTAAAGAATATGGTTTCCTACCGTATAAACATAAGACATCTTGAATTATTTTCTTTGGTTTTTAATAATTTTTGCCTACCAAATACAGGCAGAAATACCTCTACAATTACACAAAGGTCTTTCCCCACTACCATTCCCTTAAGGAAAGGAGGGATTTCAAGGCAATTGTTATTATAAAAGTGAGTCATTAGTTCTGTGTTTTCCTAAGTATTTTGGGTAACCAACCAGATCAATATTTGACAAAATTTGGATACTAATTGTTATTTTTTTTTTTGTTTCAAGCCAATGATAATAAAATAAATAACATGAAAGGTTATTTACCATGCTTAATTTAAAACAGAAAGAGTGCTGATGTTTATTTTAAAGCATCAAAAAAATCATACAGGTTGGTCCCAAGGTTAAGTCATTCCTTCAAAAGCAATTGAGCAATATATTATTTTGACTAAGACTATACTGACATATTCAAATTAAAGTACACCTATGCATTCATGCATTTTCCTAAAATAAATGTAACCAAAAAAATCTCCTTTGAAAAAAAAGAACACAAACTCTGAACAAACAAAAAAAAGAAAGAACACCATAGCAGACTTGCACATATATATATATATGTTAAGTAACATCAAACCAGAGATCATTTCTGGTTATGTGTATACACATGAAGCCTTTGTTTTAAAAGGCAGAAGAAATATCTATATATTTGAATAAAATGTTAGACAATTAAAACATACCTCTCTTTTCCTGATTCTGGGTCTCTCTCAGTTTGAACCTGAAATACAATTTCACTCATTTAATTTAGAAAATCCTATATGATATGACTTATGGTCCAGACAGTTTTGTTATTCTTTTAAGTTGAATTAAATGCTTTCATTATTTAAAATTATTTGAAAACCAAGACAATTAAAATATAATCATACCTTATATATCTAATAGCAAAAAAAATGTCAAGAACTTGTGACTATATCTTGAATATCAAGTTATATCAAAAAGACCTCTTGTTCTTATAGAAGAAAATCTCTCATGCTAGCTTAATAAGCCACATATCAATCATCAAAGAAAAAAGAGAATAGACGTTATTAACCTGGGATCCATGAACTCAGATATTTTGATAACTGTATTTTAATAATGTTGGTTTCCTTTACAATCCTCTCTTTTATTTTATGCAATCAAAAACAAGACTTTGAGAAGAGGTCCACAGACTTCACTGGCCTGTCAATGGGGTGCCAGCACACAGAAAAATGTTTAAAAACTCTGAGTAGAGAGCAACCTAATATTAAACTTCTGGGTTTACAAGTACCACTGTCTGCTTAAAAACATAAAAACTGTGGCTGAAATGCCAGCCTCTTCCTCGTGGGAATGATCAGGGAAGGATTTAAAGCATTCTCTTCTGGGCCCTCTCTAATGTAGGTAGCTGTCTAGGAGGGGATGATGGGAACAAGGGAAGGACTGACTCACCGAAAGACACAAAAGTCAAATTAGGTCATTAAACTGAAGTTATCACAGTAAGTTTGGTATTTGAAGGACTGAGGGTGGGGACTAGACCCAGAGGTCCCAGGGAGATTCCAATGAGGAAACTCCCCTCTTCCAATGGAGACCATCTGTTTTGAAAGTTAAGAGTCTTAAGAAAGCTGTCTGGGCCATTGAGAATAATACAGATAAAATATATCAGAGGCAGAACTTTAACCCAGGTCTTTCTGGTCCCAAGGCTAGCCCTCTGTCCTATATACCATGCAGCACTGTGCAGAATTCTAATTTTAGAAGACTAAACTACTAACAACAACAAAAAAATGAGATTGATGAAATGGTAACAACATATTTATAAAGTAATTTTAAAAGTACCTAGACTTTAAAAGTCTCAAGGGACAGTTATAATTCAGTTAAAATCTCCACCTCCACTCTCTCTCCCCAAACTCTTCCAAACCGCAGGCACCCAAACAGACTTATTTCCCTTTTATAATTTTCTGAAGAAAAAAACTATTAGAAACAACAGAAAAAGATTCAACTGAATGACAACAAAAAATGAACAATTATCAAGTTCTAATAAGTTCTTTTTAATATTTCCTCAGTATAAATTTTAAAGAGGAAATTGTCAAGAATAAAAAGGAAATAAATCTATTAATCCAGGACCTATTATGATTATTAGCATGTTTTCTAATAAAAGTATGGTCTAGAAAATATTCCTTGGGTTCAAATAGCATTCCAAATACTAAAACAGGACCTTTTAAATTGAGGTAATTTTGACACTAACTGTGGACTTCCCCATAAATACATTTTCCTGATATCTGACCCTTATCTAACTCTGCAACTGAAACCTTTTTCCAAAATAATTTTTGATTCATACTGCTTAAAGCTATCCAATGCTGTTTCTACTTAAGTGTCTCACAAAGACACAGTTAACAATTCTTTTCAGAAAGCTAAGAGACCTAAAGTTGGCAAATTAATAAATAAGCTATTTGAATCACTATCTAGGACCTATGAGAGCCCTACAGGTGCATCCATCAATCCCAGATCCTAGGAGAAAAAGAGTGACACTTAAAATAGCCAAGATCTGAAGAACTGAGTAATAAATCTGAAAATGAAATGATGTATCACATAAATTTTGTCTTCAAAGGTTACCATGGGGGAAGATCCGGCCTGAGACACTTACTAAGCTGTGTGACCCTGGGCAAGTCACTTAACCCTCTTTGCCTCAGTTTGTTCATCTGTAAAATGATGAAATGATCCCTGAGGTCTCTTTAGCCTTAAATTTATTTTTCTACAATTTGTGATTATTGTCAAGGATGCCCACTCACATGCCAAGGTAAGGTAGCCTCTTTTTGCCACCATTTCTTCATCTATAAAGTGAAGGAGTTGGTAGAAATATCATCAAGGCATCTTCCAGCTTGCCGATCAATGATTCTATCAATCTACGATGTGTTATCACTAGGAATGGCCAATTAACATGCAAAATACATAAAGCAATATCTAAGGTACAACAAAAGTTTGGCTACCTATCACCTGGCCTTGTAGAGCCCTTTCTCTGGCTTCCAGAACCTGAGAGGAACTCTCCAAAAGCCTTTCTCAGTGAAATGGTCTAAGAACCCAGGAATATTGAATAGAAGTCACTTCTCCTCCTACTTAAGACGGAGGGAAATTGTTCAAAGGCACCTCAACTTTTTTTATCTAGAGCTGGTGGTTTACAACCACCCTCAACTGGAGGGTATTGTTCTTAACTCCTCTCACACCAAGTCCAAGAAATGTGCTTACAAACTTGTCTTACCTCAGATGATTCTGTCTTCAGCGATAAGGTACAGGTCAATACATTTTCACCCAGGTTAAAAGGATTTTGTTTTAAGAAACTGTGCATTTTCTGAGCAGATTCAGGACTATCTAATTGAAGAATTACCTTTGAGGATGGGGAGAGAGAGAGAGAGAAAAGAAAAAAAAAGGGAAAACATCATTTCTGTCCCACATTTGAAAGCTTCCAAGCAGAATTTTTGTTCTATATTTTAGATGTAACCTCGCTTACCATCTATTTGTGTGCTTTGTTAAAAATGGAGTTAACTTTACAGAATTTTATTTTGAAAGTAAAGGAAAAAATCCAATGAATGAGGTCACAAAAGAAAAGAGAAAGGAAGCGAACTCTTTAGGGATGTGTAAAATGGCTAGGGTATAATTTTTTGAAATTCACAGAATTGGATATATAGAATATTAAACACTAGATTAGCTCCAATCAAAATACAGCTGGTCTTATCAAAAATATTTAAAACCCTCTTCTTGCTCTAAAGTCCTAATCAAATTAATTTGTTTTTGCTTTGAAATGGCTATTATAGTACTTGAGATATAGAAGGCAGGGCATCTGTAAACAAATGTTGATAATTACTACACTATCAAAGAAATGGACTTGGATGACAAGGAAAACTGAAAATATCCTTTTCTTTTTTCCCCATATAATTATCAACTTGACCACAGATTTTGGAGCTAAAAGCAACCCAGACAGAGCTCATCTAGTCCAGCCCACTGACCCCACACTTGAGGGAATTCCATGACTTGGCCCAAGCGAAGCTAGGGGCTGGGTGGGGAGCTGGCTTCCACTCCCTCCGACACTGTTTTCAGGGGGAGTTGCCTGCAGCTGGCCAGTTCAGAGGCTGACTTCAGATTTCCCTTCCCTTCATCCCACATGGTGACTGGGTTCCGTTACAAAATAAAACAACCAGGCCTCAAACTGGGCCTCCCCACCTAATTCCCTCTCACCCGCCCCAAGTCTTCTCTCCCTACTCAAGGATCCCCTTCTCTCTGTTGCCCTTGTTTCTACTGAGGATGTCACCTTGTAAATTACTGAAAAAAGCTAAGATGAGCACCTCCTTTTCCTTAACCTGTTGACAACCTCTTCTACTCTATCCTTCATTCCCTTTTTCCTCCCCAAAAACTAATAATGCTCCTACAAGGGAACTTGATCCACTTCCAATCCTCTTTAGCCAAGTACACCCTCAACCACCCTGAATCTTCGGCCTCCCCACATCAACCACTGCTTCTCAACTATCTTAACATTGCTCCCTGCTGCCCCCAAAGCATCTGCACTTAACTTCTCTCCTTCTCAGCCAAACTCCTAGAAAAAGCAGTCTCTGGTCACATCATTCTCCGCTCCCTCAAAACATTTTAATCTGAACCTCATCAAACCCCCATGACTTTTGAACTACCCAATCAGCCTGCCCTTCCCCAGGGTCAGTGCCTCTTAACCTGTGGGCCTCATAGAGCACTGGGACAAGAAGATCAGTCTCTGCTCCTGACCAGCTTCCCTCCTCTCTCCAGTGGCCTCAGTACACGGCGCTCCAACAAGAGTGCTCCCTCTTCTCTTTTCTCTCCACACCTACTCTCTCGGTAAGCTCATCAAATCTTGTTAACAATTTTATTTATGCCACAGCTCCAGGATCTCCACATCTGGCCTCACTCTCTCCCCTGAGGGTCATTCTCACATCACCAACTGCTTACTGGACATTCCAAGTTCATGTGTGAGAGATATGTTAAACTCAATCCATCAAAATGGAGCTCATCTTCTAATCCCCAAGCCATGCTCCCCTCTTCAAAGTGTTCTCTACTGTCACCCACCATCCTAGTGGGTCTAGGATTCTATCTCGGCATTAGCATCTACCTCCCACACTCCACAAATTCCAAGCCTTGCTGTTTTCACCTTCACAAGCTCTCTCACACTGCAACTTTTCAATCACACCAGTACCACCCCTTAGTCAGACTGCAGCAGCCTCCTCTCCTCAAGCTTCTCCCACTCCAGCCCACCTGATGCATCTCTAAATGCTGATCACATCATCACTCTCTTCAATAAACTGCCATGACATCCGGTTGCTCAAAGATCAAATATAGACTCCTCTGCTGAGCTTGTCAAGCCCAGCACACCGTGACTCTAAGCTCTCTCTCCAGTCTCACTGGGTAGTGCCCCACTCTTGCACTTTGCAACAGTCAAACGGGCCTCAGAGGACACTGTGTCTGTCATCCCTATGCCCTGGCACCAGACACCTGGCCCACCTGGCACAGGTTCCTTCCTTACTAACACCCCAGGGTCTCTCTCTTTCCTTTGGAGTGCAGCTTAGACACCTTCTGAAACTTTCCCCGATCCCCTCAATAGCTAACCCCTTTAGGACATAAGTCCCTTGAGAACAGAGACGATTTCATTCCTTCTATCTGTAGTAACAGGCCTTACTCAGCACAGTGCCCGGCACACAGAAGGTATTTAATTTCTGCATCGAATCAGAAGCTAAAGCTGTGAAAAGTAATATTTACCTTGTTCCTATTATTTATGAACACATAGCGATCCACTTTTCCAAACTGAAGTCCAACACAAACTACCTCATGTTCCGTGTATCCGTCATCTGGCAAGTTACCAAGATGCACAAACTGAGTGTGAATTGTATCTAGATCAGCCTGTGCAGAGATGGATAGATATATTTTAAAAGAAAATAATAAAAGAACTGTACCAACACATCGCAAAAACTGAATGCACATTAAGTTCCCATGAACAAATGACACAGGCCAGACCCTAGACCCAACCCTCTCCCCAGAGGAGGAAAATAATCCCCCCACCAACATGTAAATTCTCAGTGCTACAAGCTTCACATAAAACTTTGTCTTTTAACTATTAACAACCATTCACTCTCAAAAGCCTTAGTCAAGGCACTGACTCAATTCTGATACGTAATTATGGTCCAATCAGGGAGAGTTCATGATGAACTAATTTATTTCCTCTTCGATTTACTACAAATATAAAGTTCAGGTGGTCTCTAGTGACTCCAGAAGGTGTGTCCTAGATTTTATAAGACAAATGAAAATAACCAGTTTTCTGATCAATTAAACAAATATAGAAATTAACAAATCAAAAACAAAACTCACCTGAGGGGAAGATTCTTTAATCAAAGATGTGAATACAGCTTCCTAAAAAAGAAAAGTTGGAAAGCTAAAGGCATATCCTCTAATGAATTACATATTTATCCTATGATTTATTAAATATGCAGGTGTATCAATTATTCAGACAAGCACCTCTATTCCCCACAAAATCCCTTATTCAAGTCACAGAATTTATACTTGGAAAGGATCTCAGAATTCACACAGTCCTCCCTCACCCTGTTTTACAGACGAGGAAACTGATGCCCACAAAAGTTAAGTGACTTGCCCAAGATCTCAGGAACTCCTTGACAAAACAAAGATCAGAACCCAAATTTCCTGAGTTAGCCTAATGATTTTTTTCCAATAAACCACAGACGCCGCCTTTCAATTATTTTTTACCTGGTCAACCATAATATTTGTGGAATATAACTCCCTGATTTTCAAATTTGGTCTCACTCTACCTATCCAACCTTAGTTTCCATCACTCTTCTAGTACACGTAGTGGGAAGTAAGGTTGGATAGGTAGGGTGAGACGAGACTGTGGAGGACCCTGAAAGTCAGGCTGAGAAGTCTGAACGTGATTCAGTAGGAAGCCACCACAGGTGCTTTAGGAGGGACACAAGGAAAGACATCAGTCCGTCCGGCAGAAGTGCAAGACGACTAAAGTGGAGGCGGAGAGACCAGCTAAAGATCTAATCCTAAGGTTATGAGGTCAGCGGGAAGGCAAAGGCAGCAAGTCACGTGACATTGCAAAGGCAGAATCAAGAGGGTTGAACGGTATGTTAGATAGGAAGGAAAAGAAGGGATCAACAGTAACTACATACTTCCTTGTCTGAAAGACATGAAGAGTGGTCTATCCAAGAGAAATCGGGACTATATTCCAATAGACATGCCCAGAACTGGAAATCAAAGTCTAGTGAAAATCTAAACTGATCATGAAAATCTGAAACAGTACAATTAAAAAATATTCATCCCCAATAACTCACAGGGAAATAATTCTTTTTAGTATATGTAGAACCTATCTATTTGTATTTAAGGACTATGGTTCTGTGCTCACGAACACAGAAAAGTTTCCTGGCAATAAAACTCAAAACAAATTATAGCCACTGCTTACCTCATCTCTTAGATTAATATTTTCAGGAGCCATATTTATCGAAAGCTGATTTCCATCCATTGACATTGGGAAGCAGGTATAAAATTTTACCATAGAGTCTGCAGACTTTCTATTTATTTCCATGTATGCCTTTCAAAGTAGAAATTACAAGATAAATAAAAATTACATGTTTACATAGCCATCATTTAAAAAAAAACAACACTTTTTTCCCGAAAACCATACAACCTTCAAACCCATTTCCCACACTGTTCTACAGCTGTCTGATAGTCATCAGGATGTAAAGAGAAAATTTTATGATATTAGCAATGTCTACTCTTAATAAAATATTGGTGGGATTTATTGCACGTGGCAGTTTCAGGCCCATAACAATAGGTTTAATTTCCTCTATTTTGCTCCTCATTTCCCTGACAACCCCCATCCCTTACACACTGGGTCTTACATACCCCACCCCCCCCAGATTGTACAAGCACCAGCATTTACAGGTTCTATGGATATATTTTAAGGAAAAATCATTCAAAAGGCAAATTCTGTATGAGGTATATAAAATATAACAAAACAATGTTTAACATAATCCAAGGCAATGTACAGCTAATTCCAGGTCATTTCCAAGTTCTCATTCCCCTTCAGTCAACTCAGCACCTTTCCTGGTGTCAATCCCATAAAAGCCTCCTGAGATTTCACATCCGAAGCCTTCCGAGACTGATTAGAAAACTGATGAATTCACAACAGCTGAAATAAATCATCTCTCCATTAAGTTATTCTAACCATGTGCTTATCTGTACTTCTTATATAAAAGGTTCTACTCAAATGTTTTGTATTTAAATCTATGTTTTATATGGATAGACTGACATCTTATTATTTTTTTTTTAATATTTCTCTACATTACCTGTCCTAAAAGTCAAAACCCATTGGTTTATATAAAACCATTCAACAACTAGCAAAATACCACACAAATAATAGTGGGTGTTTTTTTTCCCCTAATGCAGGTCTGTGATTTGAGAAACTGCCAGGGAGGAAAAATGAGCACGCAATGTAGACTGGCCCCTTCTCAGAGCTCTGCCTGGGGTACTGAAAAATCAACTAAGTAGAGCCAGAATCAGGACTTGAATTGAGGGGCCTAAACTCCACTCGACTACACTGCCTCTCAAATTAATGCAGTGAATTCTTTATATTGACTGCCTGAGATTAAAAACTGAATTTTCAAATGAAAAACAGGATGTTACCTTCCTTTTGACCAACCTAATGTTGGTTTTTTGCTTTTTGGAGGGCAATTAGGGTTAAGTGACTTGCCCAAATTCAAACGGCTAGTAAGTGTGTCAAGTGTCTGAGGCCACATTTCAACTCAGGTCCTCCTGAGTCCACAGCTGGTGCTCTATTCACTGCATCACCTAGCCGCCCCCAACCTAATATTTTAAAGTGGCCTTTATTTATCTCAGGCTTCATCTGTGGAATCTTTGAAAACAACCCCTTAAGGAGAGCAATTTGGAACTATTCCCAAAGGGCTATAAAGCTGTGCATATCTTTTGACCCAGCAATATAGCTTCTAGGGATGTAACCCAAAGAGATCATAACAATAGGAAAAGGACCCACATGTACACAAATATTTATTGCAGCTCTTTTTGTGGTGGCCAAGAACTGGAAATTGAGGGGATGCCCATCAATTGGGGAATGGCTGAACAAGTTGTAGTATATGAAGACTACTGTGCTACAAAAAATGATGAATAGGCAGACTTCAGAAAAAACTGGAAGTATATGAACTGATTTTGAGTGAAGAGAGCAGAACCAGGAGAACACTGAATACAGTAATAGCCAGTGTTCCATGACTGATTTTGATAGATTTAGCCCTTCTTAGCAATACAAGGACCTAAAACAATTCCAAAGGACTCATGATGGAAAATGCCATCCACATCCAGAGAAAGAGCTATGGAGTTAGAATGCAGGGTGACGCAGACTATTTTTTCCCCCTCATTTTTTCTCCCATTCATTATAAATCTTCTATGCAACGTGACTAATGTGGAAATGTGTTTAATGTATGTGCGGAGCCTATATCAGATGTATGTGTGGAGCCTATATCAGATTGCACATTGTCTTGGAGAGGAAGGGGGAAAAAACTGAAAACTTATAAAAGTAAATGTTGAAAACTAAAAATAAATAAATTAACAAATTGGGGGGAAAAAAGAAAATGACCCACTTGAGTTAGTCATTACCCTGAGTTTTCAAGAATTAATTCTACTCACATGACTTTGATGAAACACATTTTTCCCGACATAACCTGTTACACACAGCCTGACGTGACAGAGGAACAACTCCACTAGTATAATTTCACTAAATTAAATTCTATTGAACCTTTACCATGCTGTCTAACTCAGGCAAGGAAGTGGGGGGCCATAGTTCACTAGGTCACCCTCTCTCTTGACCAGGCTGGAAGTGCAACTGGCTACTCACTAGCCAACAGGAGAACCCTGACCCTCACCATTTCAGCCGTCCTCAGGCAGCCTGGTGTGCCCTCTGATCCTGGGGATGAGGGAGCCTCCTAGGATTAGTAGTGGACGCTCAACTGGCTTAGTTCATAGCAGCTCAAGAGAGTCGATGGCCCCAGCCACCCCAATCAAAACCCAATATAACCTTTTGGAATGGGAAAAAAACTCGGCTTATTCTTTATCATTTCAAAGACACTATGGCCTCAGTGGATACTGCTGGGCTTCAAGTTAAGAAGCCCTAGACTCAAGTCCTGATTGTGACATGACCTTGGGCTCATTAATTAATCTCTATGCATTTTAAACAATAAATGGACTGTGATCTTTTTGAGTGGAGGGATTTCACAAAATAACAAAAAGCACAGATCCTTCACGTATTCATTTTTCTTCAGCCTACATTAAAAGGAATGCAAGATCTAACTTTGGCTTCATTGAGTATGAGTAAAAAAAAATGAACACAGAAAACCAAAAATACACAATCTCCAAGTTTCTGTAGTACCTCCCTCCACTCCCAGTCTACTGATGCAGATCACAACCTTCCTACAATTCCTTGTGGCTGCCCTGGTGAAATAATGCACAACTCAAAAAAAGAACAATTCTAAGAAGATACATAATGACCAGAACCTTGTGATAATTACTCTTAACCATTCTCCAATAGTTATGAAAGTACAGAGACATGATGATGGTTTAGGCATCACGGGTAAGTTGTTTTTATTACTTTCCTGTTTAAGCATACTATGTTTCTAAGTATCTTATTTTTAAACTGAGTTTTTACGATATTTTCATTCCAGTGAGCAGGAAACCCTCATTCCATGGCTAGGTCTGGCATTCTTTGACCTCACAGCTCCAATTTCCCACTAATTTGTAAGGGTCCATGAGAAGAGGAAAAAGTAAATCACTGATAAGAACCACCTAAATTAACAAAAGCTTTAAATATGGCTTGTAAAATTATACAGGATGTACATGTACATATTACTATTTCTCACTGTGAGATTCATTATTGTTATAGTGGTGATAAACATCACCTAGAAAAAAATTTTACAGGGTGAGGATTATTTTTATTTTTTTTAAACCTCAAACCTCTGCCTTCAACAACCTGCATAATTAACACTTCATTTTACTACAAGAATATTCTATGGTATGTATATCAGCATGGATATTATAGCAACTACTGTTTGAGTTTACTAGGACCAGACGGGACAGTTTTAAAATTTGTTTTGTTTCTTAAAAACTGAAAGGAAATCAATATTTTAAATCTCTACATCCTAATTAAGCAATTTACAGAAATTTTTTTTTAAAAAGAAGGCCTCTGGACTACTTTAACACGGAATCAAAACTTTCCTTATTCCAAAAGAAAATTCCTACCTTTTTATGAGACGATAAAATCAAAATATCCTTGAAACCACCAAATGGTTTTGCCAGATTGGAAACTTCTTCTGTAGAATAGCCTTTGTTTGGCAAATTTGAAATAAGGACAATGCACATTTCTTCAGTTTCCTTTAAATCGAAATTATGATACTGTTATTTCCTTTTAGTGCATGTTGTTTAAATAGTTATTTTTAAACATTTTAAAGTCAAGAAGTGTATTTCATTACAGTGATAGGGATACTATGGGTGTGGAACACTGGACACATAAACAGGAATATGGATTGGTTTAGAGCCTCCTAACTCTTCTCCCTGGTAAAGATTAAAATGATAAGGAATGGCTTGCTGAGGAGGGGAAAGATATATTCAGAATTTAATGTCAATGTTGGTGTAAATGAGTTCTTTGCTTACTTAAGAATTCTTGTATAATCTTTTTTTTGCACTACTTTCGTAATGATAAAGAGATTTGCCAGGTAAAGACAAATTTCTCCAACTCTAAGCTTCCCAAAGAAACACAGAAATTTGCCATCAGGACCAATATTCTAAATTGTCTTGTTAGGGAAAAAGGAGTATGTTTATGGTATTTCTATCTTATACTAACATAATTTCAACTTCCCCAAACTACAATACAATTGTTTCAATCCAAATAAATATTTAAACCAACCTTGCTAACTGAATCCTCATTTTCTGTAGTCCCTGAAAAGTTTCAAGGAAACAAAAAAAATCTGAAAAGTCATATACACAAACATATGACATACAAAACTAGAGTTGGCTTGTAAACACAGACAAAAGTAATTTTAGCTATGCATGATGATCAGTTTTATTCCTTTTAAGGATATATTTTTACAACAATGATAAAATGAGAAAAGAGAAAAAATTCAACAATTTACAGGATTTCTACAAGCTTTAATACAGAAGAAAAACTATGTCACATTCCACTTGGTCATAAATAAGGCATCTAATTTCATTTAGTCAAAATCATCACTTCTGTTTACAAGCCAAATTTGTCTCTTCACCTACCTGAAACATTTTCTTTAGCAGCGCCCTCAGAGGTGGCTTTGGTTTCAGAAATGCTTCTGGTTTCTATGTTTTCTGTATGAAAATGTTCTTTATTAAGTATCACAAAAGCAGACTAATTAAGACAAATAGAATAAATCTAAATCTAAATTAACCTATAAAAAGCCTACAACTTACCTTTGTCAACTATAGTCTTAGTAGGTTGATCTGATTCAGTCAATATCGGTGCAAGTTTCTCTTAAAAAAAAATTCAGCAAAAATGAAAAAGTCTCTCTCACGTATGCAGTTTTGATTTTTTGAAAGTAAATATTAAAATGGTAATCCAAGTTTACCTGGCACTGTCACAGTCTTATTAGAGTCTTGAATTTGGGGATCTATAGGCTTTTTGCTTTCTACTGTCTTCTTTCCACTAGGTTTTGCTGTTAGAAGTAGATTCAAAATAATTATTCCAACATACATTGCATAGGTTACTCATATACTTTCTTTTATACCTACATACTGCCATATTTGACATTCAGCTTTCCTCTGACAACTTTTTTCTTTCCTAGTCATTCACTGGTTTCTTTCTCATTATTATTTAATTAAGCAATGAGAGAATTATATTTATGAATGTCATTGTTTCAAAAACTATTTTTATATAACATAGTGGGTGGGCCTCACTTCACAAAATTGAGACTACAATGGTGATGCCAGCACCAATGAAGCACTGCACGAGCAGGAGAATGTGCAATGATGACATGAGCCTGGCGGGAGCTTGTCAATGCAAGTCCCTAAAGGACATCTGAGAACCAAGATATTTATACACTTTTGCAATAGGGAGGACAAAGCTTTCCCCCAAGAAAATGTTGTAGAGAAACGAAATGTTGCAGACAATGCTGCTTACTCCCCAATAGCCATGTTGCTTCTCAGCACCTCCTTTCCACTTCCCGGTACTGCGCCCCCTTGTGTACCCACTGTTATCTTGGTCAGCATGGTCTATTCTCAGCTAGAAGGCACAGAGGGATGGGGAGCCAACATCCTGAGATATGCAGCCCTTCAGTAGGACGGCGAGTCAACTTTCTGAGATAAGCAGCCCTTCAGCCTGGGACAAGTCACAAGTAAAACCTGGGCCGTCTTTAGCCTACTCAGGCCCCTCAGAGCTGACCCTCAACATCTTACTTGGACCTCTCAGTTTTTGGCCCTCAACATCTCCCCCTTTTTTCTTAGCTAAGAGTTTCAGTCCATGGACCTCAGTGCCAAGGGCTAAGACAACCCGGGAGGCCAGCTTAATTAAGCAAGGCAGTTATCAGATTACCAGTGGGGCAGCTATACTGGGAATAAGGTAAAGAAGCACAGAAGCATAATGAAAAGAGCTGAAATGATTACATATGTCATCAACAAATTGGTCTACATCTATTCCTGCTATTTTACTATTTGTAATAAAGCTTGTTTCATTAGCTAACATTCGTAGGTCAATACTGTAAGTAGAATTGTCCCAAACCTCTTGTAGGTATTGCTTTATTCTATCCCAATCTAAATTTGTTGAATTATATTTAAATGGGGTAACACATATAGCAGTAAACCTATAATCACACTCATCGAATCTGAAATTGCAGCCTAATTCATCTCCTAAAGCTATCGTAATATCTTCTAAAGCACCCCATTTTTTCCCCTCAAACTCCTGATCAATACATGCCTGAGCGGCCAATGCCCTAGACACATTTCGTGCAAGGTCTTCTGAAAACTGCACATTCTGAACTTGAGCATGTAATGTTTGAACAGATACAGGTATACAAGCGAAGCAATAAATGAGATCACAGAAACTATTCCAAAGATAATACAGCTCACACAGCGTTTTTTCCACACCCTCTTTTCTGACTTGTACAATGCTTGATCTGCAGCAGTTAGATACCCCCTTCTCTAATCTTAACAAAATACAAAGCACACCGCAGTCTTTCAATAGTAAAGACCATTTCATTTTCCTGTAAACTACCACTAATGCATTGTTGTACGTAGCAATTAAAACAACTGATCTTAAACAGTCCTTTCTTGTTCTGTGAGGTAGCTGTGGCACATAAGCCCAAAATTCCACTGCTGCGGCTTGTGCTCCCTCACCCACAGTCGTCATGGCCGGGAACACTGGTGTCAGCACACGAGCTTTCTGAGTTTTCGTTCTCCGAGTGCGTGGTCGTTTTTTTCGGGCCCGTTTCTCTCTTCTCCCCTTCAGAGTCAGCCCAGGTATCTCCTGGACCAAGGTATTCACAGGGTTGGATGTTCCTCTCGGGGATCCACACTGGCTTTTTTGCTCCATCTAGAAAAATACAAGTGTATCCTCTTCCTCAAATAATTAGCCTATCTGATGCTAACCATTTTCCTGTTCAAGGATCCTTCCATACAACCTGGACTATTTTTTCCTCTCATCTTTTTTATTTTGTCCAAAATGTTTTTCAGCAGGCATAAGCCCTTGTGAATCTGGTGTCAAAAAATGTATTGTCTACACTGCCATATCATGTTGTCTCCTTATCCTCCTCTTTCCCCCTTTTTGTTTTTCAAGGAACGTTTTTATGTCTCTATTTTCCCTCTCAATTACTGCTTGACCCATGGGGTTATAAGGGATGCCCATGAGATGTGAAATATTATAACATAAAAGGAACTTCTTAAGAATCTGACTGGTATGCTGGGCCGTTATCAGTCTTAATGACCTTAATGACCCTTGGCCTCTGCACCAAAGCCAAACAGTAAAGGAAGTGATCTATAACTGCTTGGGACGATTCCCTAGTTTGGGTTGTGGCCATTATGAAGGAAGAAAAAGTATCAACGGTGACATGAATATATGGCAATCACCCAAATGGGTGGTAGTGGGTGACATCCATTTGCCAAATTTCTAGGGGGTACCCTCACAGGTTGGTGGCAGTATTAGGAGGTAAAGGAATATAAGGTATGCAAGCAGGGCAAGATTTTACTACTTGTCTAGCTCATTCTCAGGTTATGGGAAACTGTCTTTTAAGCATTTTTGCTGACCGATGGAATTTCTGATGTAACCGCCTTGCCTCCTGAAGTGGAAGTGTTTTAAAAGGGTTGGTTGTGTAAGAAAATCGGCTACTTTGTTTCCTGCCGCTAGAGGTCCTGGCAATGTAGTATGTGAATATATGTGAGTGCAGCAAAAGGGAAAGCACCTAAATCGGAGGGTTTCTTGTAGTAAATGGAATAATTGAAATATTGGCAGATTGGTGGAAAATCGGATTTGAACAGTCTCTACGTTATTGACAACATAAACAGCATTATTTGCTATCAGAAAATATATTTAAAGGCTCCTTCATTTCTTGAAGGATGACTATGACTGCGTATAATTCATTCTGCTATGTGGATGCGCATGGCGTGTGTATGACCTTCTTCCTGTTTGGTGGGATGTAATAGGAGGCTATATTGTGACTGGTGGCATCTGTAAAAGCTGTACGGGCCTGTGGAATTGGTGAAGCTTTAGATATTATGGGAACTATGCACTCACAGACATGAAGTATAGTGAGGAACTTTTATATACATTGTCAACTTCTCCTAGGTACACAGTAAGGAGTACTTGCCAATTAGTATCTTGGGCAAGAAGCAACTCTTCTTGCTCTTTGGAGCGTGGCTCATGTAAGTACTCAGGATACTGCCCAGTCAACTGTGTCACTCTTTTTTATGGCTTTTTGAGCCAATTTCGCCACCATCTGGAGGTAGGTGCTTTTTCTGCGGTGCGATTATGCTGGCAAATATACCCATTCCAACACTTTGTCTCCTTGATGAATACTTGCAAATGAGATTCTCTGTGTGGGCATTATGGTAATCTCTATAGGTTTTCCCTGTAACACTCATGACAAGCTACATGATTTTACAGCCTTTCTATTTTTCTCATTGGTCCTCTGTTTCCCTGGTCAATCTTCTAGGGGATGTGGGGTCCACATCTCCTCTTAGTATGTCAGATACTTCTGTTAACTCCTGGGTTCCTACCTTTAAATAGTGTCTGACCCAATTTATATCTCCAACAGCTTCTGGAAATCATTGAGTGTTTTTAATTGATCCCTTCGTATTTCTATTTTGGGGCATCTGATATGACTTTCTTCCACTATTTGAACTAGATAAGAATAAGGTGGTACTGTCTGTATCTTCTCAGGGGCTATCTTTAATCCTTGTGCCTCAAGGGCTTTTGCCACTTCCTTTAATATGTGGTTTAGCAATTCGTCATATGGATGTGCACAAAGTACATCCACGTAATGTATAATGTAAGCTTGTGGATAGTTTTCTCTAATAGGTCGTATTACTTGTACAACAAACTTCTGACACACTGTGGGGCTATTTTTCATTCCTTGAGGTAGTACTTTCCACTGACATATAGTATGGGGTGCTCTCAGATTTACTGATGGCACAGAAAATGCAAAATACTTAAAATCCTCTGTTCTGAGTGGGAGGGTATAAAAACAGTCTTTTAAATCAATTACCCACAGGTGCCATTTCTGTGGTATCACAGCAGGGGATGGCAATGCAGGCTGCAGACTCCCCATACTTTCCATTCTGTCATTTACCTAAGATCAGTTAACATCCTCCAGTTACTAGATTTCTTTTTAACTGCAAAAATAGAATTCCAAGGACTAGTAGATTCTTCTCTATGTCCTGCTTATACAAATAGCTTTTGGACAATTTCCTGCAGGGCATTAACTTTTTCAAAAGTAAGTGGCCACTATTCAGTGCACACAGGGGGCCCTTCCTTCCAGGTGACCCTGGGAACCTGTGCATACTTTGGTCTTGTCCTTTTCTCAACAGTGGCCCTCATCCATCCAAACTTTTGAGTCTGGGTAGGTGTGGTTGGCATCACCGCTCCCCATGGCCTGCACTAAACCTCTTCCCCTATAGATTTACTGGCAATGACCCCAATACGTATGGTTTAAATTCTCCTGTTTTCCCTTCTATTTCCCACATGAGCCATTTTGTACTTGTTCTGGGCATTTTTACCTCTCCTATGCCCTGTCATGGCGTATCGTCCCAATTTAGAGGCCACGCTGGAGGCCAACGCTGCTCTGCAGTGGCTGACTTTTCTGCCCCGGTGTCTGCTAATCCTTCGAAAACCTCACTCTCTATTCTTTTTAGAGTGGATGGCTGATCAGTAACACACTGACTCCAATGGGCTCGCTTGCCTGTCCTGCCAAACCTTCCACTACCTCTGACCTTAGTTTGAATTTTTTGCATTTTTTCCATATCTTATTAAGATTAATTGTGCTGTTCTCTTCCCCTTATTTATAAGGGTGCCTCGGTGAGGCTGAGTAGAGACAAGAACATGAATTTCTCCGAGATACTTAAAATTTATTACTCCCAGGACAATATTCAAACCCAGTAAGGACTGAGAACTAACTAAAATGAGGTCAAAATAGCCCTCTGGTAAAGGCCCATAAAATGCCTGTATGTAGAGAACTGACCCCCATTGAGTCAGAAATTTGATAGGAGACTCAGGAAGAGAGATAGAAACCTGCACTGCCTGGGATAGAATGGCTTGGATCTGCCACACTGAGTTTCAATTCTGGCAAAAGGACTTCTCTTTGTCTACAAGGACTGGTGGTATCACGCAGAGTGCATCCCCAATTGTTTGACGGGGCTGGTGTTGGCCCCCCAAAAAGTTTCCCTGAATAGGATTGCTGTCCTTGTCAGTTTTTGAGTGGCATTCTGAAGCCCAATGATTACCTCTCCTACACCTAGGGCACGGATTGGATGGTTGATGGGCAGTGGCTTGATATGGTGTCTGCTGTGGGGCTCTACACTCTTTTCTCATATGTCCTATTTTCTCACAATTATACCAGTGCATATTATTCTGCTGAGAGCTTCCCATGGCTGCAGCCATTACTGTTGCATGGAAAGGACAAGTGCCAACACTTTGGCATCGCTGCATCATTTCAGTAATTGTCATATTTGATTTTGCTCCTGCTAGTGCTCTCTTACAATCCTCATTTGCATTTTCCCTGGCCAATTTGGCTAACAGTATATTGGAAGTGTCAGTGTCAGAAACACTTTCTCTTTATGGCTTCTGTTAGGTGATTTAGAAAGTCTGGAAAAATCTCTTGAGGTCCTTGAGTGATTTTTGTAAAGGAGGCACCCCGATCAGTTTTTCCAGGTACTTTCTTCCATGCACTTTTAGCTGCCTTCATTATTTGCTCATAAGCTATTAATTCATATCCCAGTTGGTTTATCAATTGAGTATATCTCCCTGTCCCTGTGAGTTGCTCAAATGAAATTTGAACCTGTGTTCTAGCATTTATTCTATCTAGCTTTTGGCAGGCTTCATAAAACTGCCTTCCACACAAGGTAATCTCCTCCATCTAAGGAGGTTTTTGCTAAGGAGTACCAATCAAGTGGGCGCATGGCTACTTGAGATGGCATTTCTAATAATGATTGAACATAGGGGCTATTTGGACCATATTCATATGCCCCATGTCTTAACTCTTTAAGAATTTTAAAGTCAGGACTTTGGTGTTCTCGACATATCTGTTCTGGATTATTTGGATCTGAGGTCTCTATTATAGGTAGTGCTAATTTCAGTCCCAGGGGAACTTTCTTTCCTTGCTCTTCTGCTTTCCTGAGGGCTGCCTGTACAGATCCTGAGGTTCATTCTCTTGTCTAAGTGGTGGTGGGGACATGATTCCACTCTCTGCTCTGTAGGACAGTAGGGGTGGGGGTGGAGGTGGAACACTAGGGTGCCCTAAATGCAGAGTGTTCCTGGGCCTTTAAATCATCCTCCTCTATAATCTTTCATTGTTCCTCTACACCCCATGCCACCTCTTCCTCTCCTCTATCCCTGTAGCCATACCTATTTTTAATATTTTTGCTGCAAGAGGGACCTTATCAGGGGGTTGAAGGCATATCTTTAAAATATTCCAGATTGGGAAGGCAGACCCAGGAAAACACCTGGGCCCACTTCCCTGTAGTACTCACCCATCTGTTTACCTACTGTTTCCCATTTCTCTAAGTCAATGGTCCCTTCTTGGGGAAACCACGGACAGCATGTCTCTACAGCTTCTAAGAATTCTTGGAGCTGACTGCTAGTGATTAACAAGCCCCCTTGTTTTACTAACCTGTTTATAACAGTTTTAGATAAAATGTACGGTCTCCACTCCCTGACTGCACCTGCCCCATTCTTGACCTTGGCTGAGCACTTAAAGCTGAAGGTCAAGATTCAGTGGCGAATCAAAAGTAAACCAGTGTTAATTTCTCTCTGTGCCTGCTGCGTTTTCCTCATCTGCCTTTTTGCTGTTGCCACTCTATTATTTTTTCCTTAACACATACTCCCGTTAGCCTGGTGACCATTCCAACCCTAAGACTGCTACGATATATTCTGTACTGAGAGAAGTGTATTTGCTGGACTGTGTACCATGTATTCTTTCCTGAAGGGACTTCTGTCCTGCTGAGACTGTGTATTCTGTGTGTGTCCGTACCTCCAGTGACCGATCATCCCCCCCTTACCTTAAGAAGGACCTCGTTCTGCTGATAGTGCAAGGGTTTTTCTCCAAAGCTCTGAAGGGCCACTCTCCTCGTACCATCTTTCAGGTCACTGTTCTCAGACTCCACTTGATGCCAGCACCAACGAAGCGCTGCACGAGCGGGAGAGTGTGCAATGATGACATGAGCCCAGCGGGAGCTTGTCAATGCAAGTCCCTTTATTCATCTGAGGTCCAAGATATTTATACACTTTTGCAATAGGGAGGACAAAGCTTTCCCCCAAGAAAATGTTGTAGAGAAACGAAATGTTGCAGACAATGTTGCTTACTCCCTAACAGCCATGTTGCTTCTCAGCACCTCCTTTTCGCTTCCTGGTACTGTGCCCCCTTGTGTACCCACTGTTATCTTGGTCAGCATGGTCTGTTCTCAGCTAGAAGGCACGGAGGGATGGGGAGCCAACATCCTGAGATATGCAGCCCTTCAGTAGGACGGCGAGTCAACTTTCTGAGATAAGCAGCCCTTCAAGCCTGGGACAAGTCACAAGTAAAACCTGGGCCGTCTTTAGCCTACTTAGACCCCTCAGAGCTGACCCTCAACGTCTTACTCGGATTCCTCATTTTTGGCCCTAAACAAAATGGTACTGAAAAGGTCTTTGCTTCCACCTCCTTCCAACTCCTTCTGGCAGGATCACTCAATAGAATATGATTTAGATTTTTAATAGCAAAAACATTTTGTTTACAGTAATACTAAAACTGAGAAACAGCATACTCTATAAACAGTCTTGTCCTACCTCAGAGATAACCCGAAGAAAATCTATATTTTTGTTAAGTGTTTGTCTTGTTTTGAAGACAACAATCAAAAACTATGTATGGCAAGAAGATACCAAGTAACAGTACTACATGACAAAACAGACTTGTCAAACACTGAATGGTAAGGTTCTCCACCTAAAGATTTAAAAGATCTTCACACAAAAGCCTCTGTTAAAGTCTTTAAAAAAGAAATACTCAAATCTACCCAACTATTTAGGGCCAAATTTAATAGATTTTTGAAAGCTGAATGTGTTTGGGGAATATCAGAGTTTAGAAGTTGTTTCAGATGATATGTTATCTAAAGAGTCATTATAAATAGATTAAAACCTGCTTTGCGCTTCCAGTAGCCTTACCTGATTTGTTAGAAGTTTTATTACTTTTAGCACTTGCGGAAATCACAGACTTTTTATTAACTGATGACTTTCCTAAATTACAGAAATTAGAGTCAACACTGGTTCATTTTTTAAAACAAAACTTTGTATTCAGCTAGCATTCATTCCTTAATAATGTCTTAAAAATGAAAGCAAATACACGCAGCAAAATTAAATTACTGCTTTCATAACTTGAAATTTTATCACCTTTATGGCATGGGACATTTAAATGTTAATCAAATGACAGTTGGATAGGAAAAAATGAAAATATTATTAGAAAAAGCTACTTACCTACTTCTTGGGGTAATGTCACAATGCCCTCAAGAAAGTTAAGGTACAGTAAGAGTCAGGATGCCTAGAACCCTGTAAAACACCACTACATCCCTTCCTAGAGGAGGCCAGGCAGCCCCGAAATCCTAGGCTAATTTAACAGAATTTTGGAAGCAACTCTCAGTGGCTCCCCCAACAGTTCTGACTCAGATCTGGTTGCTCCTCTAAAACTCGTCTGAGCTTCTCTGACCCTTCATGGTGTCCAGCTACCACAGTCTTCCACTCTGAAAGGCTACAAGGAATGAAAGTGTTCCACACACAGCTATGGCTAGAAACATCAGGGTCTGCACCTTCGTTGGCATCAACAGGTACTAAAGAGTCAGAGAACAGCAATGGACCTCTAAGTGAGGAGACTCAAAATTCTAAAAACCAAGCTGCCTCTCCTGAGGTACACTTAACCTTTTTGAGATGTGAAAACCCTCCTGTGAAGTCTGACCTGACCACCTGCCAGGGCACTTGACACCCAATGGAGACAATGAATGTATGAACTGGACCAAAGAGTAGACCACACTAAAGAGCTGGTACCATTTCCCCCCAAAAGCCCACTGTGCTGACAATTCCACTTGTCCCAGCCTTGGTGCCCATTTGTTGCACATGCTCCTTGCCTGTTGACTCCTGACCAGGAGGCCCAAGCTCTCCACTCTCATGGTACTGCGTAAGGATATGCTTACTGCAGGGAAGTGCTAAGAAACCTATTTTGCCCTCCAAATGTAAGATGACCTCCACACCACAAATGTCTAGATGCCCAGACTGAGGCTAGAACAACTCAAACGCAGGACAAAAAAATCAGGACAACCAACTTCATGATCGGTGGGCCAGTACATCCTCTCTCGGATCTAATTTCACTCATGACAACAACAGCATGTGGACCGAGTTCACCAATTCTCCTCTTCCTGGATTATAACAGGTTAAAGGGCATATCCTGGGACAAATCAGGCACTGAGCAAGGAGAAGGAGAATGTTAGGTAAAAGAAGTGAAATACTATCTGCAACTTGTATAGCCTACAAAGGGCAATCCTACATATAAACTACAGGAGAAATGCTATCTTGCCAATTTTGCAAAGTTAATTATAAATATGACCTCAGTCATGGAGAGGGATAAAGATACATTTAATACCTCATCTGAGAAGCTGCTTCTCTAGTCATCAGGCTTATAACACTGCAAGTCATTTGGGCAATTATGTGTCAAGAAAGAACATTACATACTATATCACATTTTTGGAAAGTTTCTGGGTAGTTTTGTAAACTTCTATTCTTCATCAATGTGGATTGCCCTGCCTATCACATGAAAAAGCTGGCATACACAACAGACCAGTAGGCATGATGCCTTTGGCTTTGACATGTCCGGTTCTTGTTAAATTGGCTGAAGTAACAAGAAAGAGGTATCATTATAAATCCCAAATCACAAGACTAGTTTTAAAAAATGTACCTGGGGCTCATAGGGCCAATAATTTTCAAGAAGCAATAAGAAATCCATCATTAGCTGTAAAAACATTATCAAACCAATGGTTATCTCTGGGAGTCAAAGATCCTGAGTTCTAATACAAACCTGACAAAATGAGTCTCCTGTAAACCAAGTCAGCACTTAGAGAAATGACCTAACAATCCAACAACTCAATTTCCATTTGCTGCTTGGCATCAAAAGTGAAGTTGATTCTCAATAGTATGACTCTTGGTAAGTTAGGATTGCCAAACAAAAGACTGAAGTAGAATTACCATTAATACTCAAAACCTAGCAATGATTCTCCAGATGTCTGTCTTGCCATCCTCCTAATGCCTTTAGGATCCCTATCAAATACTTCTGCTTTTTCAGTTTCCTTGCTCTAAGGAACCTGTAGCTCTAAGCAAACACAGACCAGAGTCCTTGTTCCAAGAAAAAGGACAACATGGTGATCTCAAGACACAGATTCATAGCCTGGATCTCTAAACTGGACAACTTCCCCTATGATCCTAACCTACAATGGCTATGTGTGCCTGCTCCTTTCCAGTTCTCTACCTCCAGTTTTCAAAAGCAGACTCCCTTGTATTCTGTAACGATAGAAAAGGTTATAAGCAGAGCACATCTTCTCCTAATTCAAAATAATCATTCCTTTTCAATTTTCCTTATCTGTCATTACCAGAACCTTTCTAGTTGAACTTTCAAAGAATATAAAAATGAGTTTTTATTTTTCTCTGTTTTCAAAAACCAGCTTTTGTCTCAACTGTGAATATAGTTTAATACCATAGAGAAAAGGTGCAGAGAAGAAGAGTCCTGGCCAAGAATGAGAAGACCTGAGTTCTAGTTCCCCATGTGACACCAAATAAGAAGCTATGTGATCTTGAAAAGTTCTTGATCTCCCAGTTCCTGTTACCCTTCATCTATAAAATGAGACCAGATGAACATACCTTAAGTCCTCTGCCAGAAGGGAAGATCTGACTCAGCGAATAGCTAAGTCAGCTCCTCAATTCCCTGACCCCAGGCTGCACTTCCATACCACAAACCCAGTCTAGCCTCCTGCTCTCTCTCACACTTCAAACACCTTAGTCTATTAATGTAATTCTGCATCAAGCAGAGTCATCTTGCCCAGTTATATCTATCCTGTACCTTGATTTAGGAATTATTGGGTGATGCTAACTGGCTAGGGAATTAAATGCCAGCTTCTCCACTCACAGCAGAGACTCTCCCCCTCTTCTTCTCTCCTTTCTCCACATTTTACCACACAATTTTCTTCTTCATGACTTCCAAAATTCCAATTCTGTATCTTGCAGGAGTAATTCCACAATGGTAGCTAGGCTCTGCACAATCCCTCCCTGCCAAGAAGGCTTTTTCTACCACTCAGGTGAACTGCACTCACCACCTTCGAGAACCAACTCAAATCCTACCTCTCTTCTTGCTCAGTCTGAACAGGTCCCTAATATTCTATTAGTTACAGGAACTCCAGTATAATAGTGGTGTCAAAAATGTCAAGGTCCCTAACCTAGCTAATTCTCTCTTTCCTCATCTGTAAAATGAAAAGTATTGCCTAATATGGTAAAATGTTTTCAAAACTGTCAAGCCCCCTACCTCTAAATAGATATTACCTTACTGTTTCTAGGTTTTGCATATAACATTATCTCATATATTTGGCAGAAGCACTAACATTTTATTTCAATCTATTTGGATCAAATTCTTCTAAAACACATTACATAATATTCCTAAATTCTTTAACAAACAACAACACATCCTAATGTTTCTTTGACAACTCAGGTTTGCCAAGATCATTACTATACTGGGCAAAAACACACTAATACTCTAAGGAACAAAATGGCCTCAAGACTCTAGACTCTGAGGTCATCTAGAAAACTCAGACTTTTCTACAGCTTCCCTATCACATGCTGCACTTGTCCCTGTGTGTACCTCTTAGGACAAACTCCTCTCCGAACATTCCTTTTTCTGACCTTCAGTAAGTTGGGCCTTTTCTGTGTGAACACAAGAATCTTCCTAAAGGTCTCAAGGTTCCCCCTGGACTAAAGAGTCAGCTTTGGATGGAAGGAGATGTCTAAACTCAGAGAAAGATATAGAAAGACTATAGTTTAAATGGAGACTGAAGCAAAACATGCTATCGTTCTCTTTCATGTCTGGTTTTGCTTTTTTTTTCTTTTCCCAGTGATCACTCATTGGTTACAACCCTTCTATATAACCAAACTATTGTACAACATGAAAGTATTTGCAGATCCTATACATGATTGCACGCCACCATGGGGGGGGGGGGAGGAAGGGAGAGGAGAAAATCTGAAACTCAAGTGAATGTGGAACTGAATCTTGTAAATTAAAAGTAAATAAACAAGTCATTTAAAAGAAAAAAAAAGTCAGCTTTGGTCACCCCCAACTCCAGTCTGTTCTTCCAATGCCTTTTTGCTTCAACAAGTTGATACCCCTGGGTAAGCATCTGTCTGTAAATGGTTTATACTGTGTTAACTTGCACTGATTTCTTACACACACACAGACACACACACACAGACACACACACACACAGACACACACACACAGACACACTTGCTGTTTTCTCATTAAAATACTTTATCCAACCTCAATAAAATTAAAGAACTGTTCTCTTTATTCATTCTACCTCTACAGGTTTAAAGTCAAAGTTAGGAAAGACAAAAAAAATCAGGTCAAGAAATACTGTGGGAAAAGTCAACTTACCAGTGGAAGCTGACGTTAGAGACTCGGCCTTCGAAGCATCTGTATCTTTTCTAATGAAAGAAGCAGAAAGGTCCATAAAACCAATGCTAACTTCAGAAATTCAAGGTTGAAATTACTTTCAATTTTAAAGAGTAGTTCCATTTAACCCAAAAGTAGCACAGCAGCCTTTTAAGATATCGGGTTTGTTTTAGCAGGAAACCTGTGTGACTAGAGCTATTTCAGGAGCAAATGCAGCTCAACACCGAATAATCTGGGTACAAAGGGAGGGGAGAGCTCCTCTCTCCTTTGAGTAGACAAGTGGCAGGCCAGGGCTGAAAGACAACGTTTTATGTTGTGTCAAACTGGCTCTGTGTTTGTTTTGGTTCACTGTTTTTCTTTGTTTAAAAACGGGGAAGTTGATGGAGGGGTGGGAAGGAATAATAAAAAATGGCTACTGTTAAAAATGAAAGGCATCAGACACTTCAAAGTAAAAAGTAGGTTTGCCATAGTAAAACTAGAAGTTCTTTAAAGAAAGCCCTTTAGTTTAGTATCCCACTCCCAAAACACAGCCCTGGAAACACTTACTTTGAAGTCGATGGTTTCTTTGTTTCTGAAACTACTTTTTTCCCATCTTTGTTCTAAAAATAAAAGGGATCAAATTTAAAACAGCCGACCAACAGACTTGTATCAACAGTGTTTCCGTCAGTGGTACTACTATTGACCTAATATTCCAACCTCAGTATGGCACCTCTCCCTTCCTCCCCACTTCCAATTAGTTCATTCCAAATATGCTTCCTTTGGGCTTGGCATCTCTGCTTTTCTCTACCATTAGATACTATTCCAGCTTTCACCAGAATTGGCCCTCTCATTGCATACTCCAGTTCTTCTCCCCTTCTTAGCTGATATCCTCTGTTACCTATACTCAATGCTGCCAAATTCTCTCCTTTCAACTCTCATGGTGATTCAGCTTCTCACATTACCACGCCAATTCAAACTCCCAAGTTACCAGGGATTCCTGACAGCCAGATCTGGTCTATCTTTTGCATTTGGCACTGGTGGTGATCCTCTTCTGAAGGCTCACCTTTCCGGGTTTTTATGACACCACTGCCACCTCGTGTGCCTCCTACATATCTCAATACTTCTTAGTCTCCTTTGCCAGTTCATCATACTCATATTATGACCCCCAACTGCTGATATTCCCCAAAGGTAGTCTCCTGGGCCCTTTTCTTCTTCTTTCTCAATACTCTCTTCTTAGCAACCTTACTATCTGCTCTATGCAGATGACCCCAGATTTACATATGCTCCAGTCTCAGTTTCTCCTTTGGTCTTCAAACTCACATTACCAATTGCCTATTGGTGGGCATTTCAGATCTGGATCAATGGAACAGATTGGGTACACAAGACTCAGCAGCCAATGACTATAGCAATCTACTGTCTGATAAACCCAAAGACCCCAGTTTTTGGGATAAGAACTCACTATTTGACAAAAACTGCTGGGAAAACTGGAACATAGTATGGCAGAAATTGGGCATAGACATTATCTAATGCCGTATACCAAAATCAAGTCTAAATGGGTGCATGATCTAGCTATAAAGGCTGATACTGTAAGCAATCTGGGAGAGCAAGTGATAGTTTACCTGTCATATTTATGGAGAAGGGAAGATTTTATGACCAAATAAGTGTTAGAGAGCATTATAAAATGCAAAATGGATAATTCTGATTACATCAAATTGAAAAGTTTCTGTACAAACAAAGCCAATGTAACCAAGATCAAGAGGGAAGTGGAAAAGCAGGAAAAAAATTTTACAACTAGTGTCTCTGATAAAGGCCTCATTTCTAAAAAAACAGAGAACTGAATCAAATCTATAAGAATACAAGTCATTCCCCAATTGATAAATGGTCAAAGGATATGAAGAGGCAATTTTCAGAGGCAGAAATTAAAGATATCTATAAGCATATGAAAAAATGCTCTACATCACTATTGAGAAATGCAAATCAAAACAACTCTGAGGTACCACATCTCACTAGTCAGATTGGCAAAGATGACAAAAGAGGAAAATGACAAATGCTGGAGAGGATGTGGAAAAATTGGAACACTAATGCATTGTTGCTAGAGTTGTGAACTGATTCAACCATTCTGGAGAGCAATCTAGAACTATGCCCAAAGGACTACAAATAAGTGTATACATACTCTTTGACCCAGCAATACCACTTCTAGGGTTGTATCCCAAAGAGAACATAGAAGAGGAAGACCCGTATGTACAAAAATATTTCTAGATTTCTCCACTATCATCCCCACTCTCATTTATCTTCCATCTCTCTCTGTTTACTGTATGTTTCTCTACTCTCCTGTTCTGATCCACTCATTCCCTCTACTGTCCCATATCTCTCCACCCTTGCGTAGCTAAACTCCTTGAGAAAACCATCTACACTCAGTGCCTCCATTTCCTCTTTTCTCACTTGCTTTTGAACACTCTGCAGGCTGCCTTTGCACCATTCGACTGAAACCACTTTTTCCCGTTACCAGTGATCTCTTTATCGCCAATCTAATAGCCTTTTTTTTCAGTCTTCATCCTTCTAAATCTCTCTGCAGTCACTAATGTGGTCAATACCAGGACTTCCTGAAATTTTTTCACTCTTCCCACTCTTTCACAGCCTGAGTGTGCAAAGTGTGCATGCTTTTGTGTTCAGAACCCAGGCTGTGGGCCAGGCCATTGCCAGACAGAAATACCCTTGGACTCATGACTCGTATGATTTTTAATTAAGTTTTGGTTGTTAGCCATTCAGAAACCTTTTACTGTTGCCAAATTTTTCATAGCCCCATTTGGGGTCATGTTGATCAAGACTCCCCTCTCTTGATCCTCTTTTCTCTCTAGGTCTTCAGAACACAACTGCCTCCTGATGAGCCTCTTAACACCTGTCAAACTGCTCCTTAGCCCCTTTTCCTGGCTCTGGCCACATCTGCCAACCCTGGGTGATCCCCAAATCTCTGTCCTGAGTCCTCTTCTCTTCTCCCTCTGTATTATTTACTACTTCATTTGGTGATTTCATCAGCTCCCAGGCAAGGATTCAATTAGTGCCTCTATGCTGAGGTTTCTCAGCTCTATGGGTCCCACTCTACCTTCTCTGCTGAACGTATCTATTAGCTATCTCAAACTGGATGTTCCACAGACATCCTAAATTGAATTTATCATCTTTCCTCCCAAATACCTACTTCTCTTCTTAATTTTCTTCTTACTGCTGGGGACACCAAACTGAATTTATCATCTTTCCTCCCAAATACCTACTGCCCTTCCTAATTTTCTTCTTACTGCTGGGGACGCCACCATGCAGTCATGCAGGTTTTCAGCCTAGCTGTCATCCTTGACTCCACCCTTCCTCTACTGCCAAGACTTGTTAATTTGTACCTTCAAAATTTCTCTCACAGGTGCTCCTTCTCTCCTCTCATACCACCACCACCCTGATGAAGACTGTCATCACCTCTTGCCTGGAGTAATGCAGTAGTGTGCTAGCGGGTCTCCCTGATTCTAGTCCATTCTCCAGTTAACTGTCAACCTGGTCTTTCCCACAGCACAGGTCAGAAAAACTCCAGTGACTCCCTATTGCTTTTAGAATCCCTGTAAAATCTTCCATTTGGGGTTCAAAGCCCTTCATAATCTGTCCCCTTCCTACCTTTCCAAGTTCCTCACACATACCCACAAAGCAGTCTTCAATCTCGTGACACCAGCCTCCTTGCCGTTAACTCCTGACTCAAGGCATTTTCACTGTAATGTTCTCCTCCCACATCTCTGCCTCTTGACTTCCTTCAAATCTCAGCCAAAAAACTCCCCTTTTACAAGAAGCTTTTCCTGATGATCCCTCTTAGCTGGAGTGCCTTCCCTCTCTTGATAATTTCATTGCATGTCATCTTCCCTATTCTATCTTTGGGAGTTCTACTGCCTTTCTTTGAATCCCCAGCAAGGTTTGACACAGCATCCGGCATAAAGATGCACTTGCTTTCTCTCTATTCCTCACTCTCAACACTGCATTTTCATGCTTTTCTCTTAGCAGTCTCCCTCCCCATCCCTGGCTCAGAAAATTCCTCCTCTCCTTTAGATGTGCTCATCATCACCTTATGCATGAGGCCCTTCCTGATACTCCAACTGCTAATGCCTTCCCTACCCTGGTATCTTGTGTGTCACTATTTTGTGTTTGTATCCATGTTCAGACATAAAAATGTATTTAATTTTACATTTGTGGTTTACATATGAGGTATCTCAAAAATCTCAACGTAGTTTTAAACTTCAGTAGCTATTAAAGCTCAGACGGCAGGAAGGCTTTTGGATCCCCTCCACTGTTACACACGCTCATCTTCTCCATCAGAACTAAGTCCAGCTGCAAGCAGGGATTGTTTCATTCTCTGGATTTACACCCCCAATGCTTAGTATAGCAACACACGACTGATTTGTTAACTCTCAATCTTGTTACAAAACTAAAAATGAAATTTTAAATACTTCATTGTGCCTGAAATATACTTTCTAAAATAAAAACTGAAGAAGGAAATTAGAGAAAATTTTGAGCTGTGACATGTGACTGACAGACCCAAGGATATTAATAACATCAGCACTGATTTTCTAGAGGATACAACATTTAAAGGGAATTTATTTCATCCTCTGATTCAATAATTAATCTTCAGGGTGGTAGCAAAGTATCATCACAGAGTTAAAGAAAGCAGTTGACCTAAAGCACTTTCCCTAAAAAAAAAGTTCTAGTCCAAAAGATCTTTAAAAAAAAATTTTTTTTTTTTTTTGGTATTCTGGAGCCCTGAGCCCACCCTTTTGTCAGCCAGGTAAACCCTATAGATCTCTTCCCTTCTCAGAATTATGTTTTAAAATGCTCAAGGTTACAAAGAAAATAAATTACACTGAAATATTGCGACCAAAATATTTCCAAGTCCAGTTCCCTCATCTCTGGTTAAGAATCCACGGTACAGGGACTATGTGACTGTAATGGGAATGGTAATCTGAAGATCTTCTCTGTCCCCTAATAGGTTGAGCGTAATCACATGGAGCCTGTGGTGGGAGGGGCTTGCTGAGGGGCAGAACAGAGCCCACAGGAAGCGGGGAGCCAGAACAACTAGACAGTGGGCAGCTAGGCTTGTGAGAGTGTTTGTGGGAAGGCTAAAGGATGATGTGGCTTCATGCTGTGCTATGAGGCGTTAACTATGATGGATGAGACTTTCTGGTTTTGGGGATTTAGTTTTCTGGTGTCCAAATATATATTTTGCTTCTGTCTTCTATATGGAAAGTTTGCTATACTCTGTGATTGAGAACTATGCAGGCATATTTACAGTCACCTTTGGCACTGTGAATATTGTGTTGGTGCTACAGTGATCCATATTCATTTATTCCTAGATTACAGACCATTTACATGTCCAGCACAGTGTGAAAAATAAAATTTTCAAGGACAACACAATATTTAGAAAACACTAGGTACAGTACTCAGTTTACTATAACATAGTAATATGCAACAGCTCTGATAAAGATTTTTCATCTTTTAAAAAGCCTCAGAAATTTCTATACTTAGAAAATTTGATTAGGAAATTCCTTTATTTGGAAAGTCTCATTTCCCATGTGTTGTATTCTTCCCATATTTTAGCTGCATGCCCACAATGATGATGCTCAGGCTTACTGAGCAATGAATAGAAATTACCTGACCGGTACTTGGCAGCTTCTTCTTCCCTGCGGCACTGATCTTCACCCGCTTCCCTTTCACCTGGACAGGTGTTGTTTCACAGTACTTCACAGCAGCTGCCACAGCCTCTTTAAACTTCATTTCCAAGTAGGCCTAAAAGAAATGGCACATTTATGCCTCCTCTCCCTAGAGTCTATGTTTTAAGTGTCAGACATGTCAACAGACTATATGGTTCCCTCAGTGCACTCATCTTCCTTGCTCATTTTTCATTTGATGCTTATGGTATGTAAGAGTTGAACCCCCCTCTACCCAAGTTCTCCATCCTGAGTGCCCACAAACTGTCTCTTAGCTAGGCAGCTGGTTGTGAACACTTGAACTCACAGCTCTGGGAAGCCGACAGAAGACCCCAGCAAGAAGTCAACCCTAGGAAAAGCAGACAACACTGAGGCATCTCCTGGGAGAGATGACCAAGAGTGGGCAAAGCAGCAACGTGAACCAAAGCAGAACAGGTAGCTCTACAGACAGCAATGGAAGTGAATCTCTCTTCTCTTATGCCGCCTTCCTTATCTACTGCTGTATTTCATGATCTGCTCACATCAATGGGCTAGGTTCATTCTTTTCTTGTTCATCCTGACTCTTAAGAATAATGAGGAATCCCTGTACAAGTGAAAATCCACACTATGGCTTTATTTGTAATGAAACATGCTATAAAGGAAAGACCCCAGTTTAATTCTTGTCTCACCTACTTCAGTTGTGTGACCTCTCCCAGCCTCTGACTCCTTATCTGAAAAATGAGGTTAATACCCACCTAATTCATAGAGTTTAGGGTAAAAAAAATGTTGGGTGTTTTGTAAACCTAAAAGAACTAAGTAGATAGCAGTGATTATTAATACTAAATGGTATTCTGTAAACAGTTACTAGCCAAAGTTCACTTATTCACACACACACACAAAAACCTAGCTGCCTCTAGATCTATTATCAAGCTGCACAGATTTAGCAGAAAAGTGCTATATTCTTCTTTGAATATGGCATATTATATTCATTCCCAAATAATCAAATATATATACTTCAAAACACATTCTTCAAAATTAAACAGCTCACTTTAAAAACAGACATACAATTTGAGAAGCCTAGAACTTCGCCCAAAGCAGATCCTGCCAGGAAGCAGTGATCCTCACTGCCTGAGGTCCAGATGAAAAAGAGCAGACACTCATCTTTTCCTTTCCTTCCTTCTACTGAGGTGGGAAAGGGAGAATGGAAAGTCAAGTCAGAATAATGCAGCAAGTTAGTTGGTCACATGGAATGTATGAACTTCAGGAAAGAGAATTTCTTATGGGTTCATGGATTGAAGCTGCAGGGTCAGAAGCCACTTATCGTCAAGTCTTATAAAACACTTTTGTCAAAACTAAGCATTTCATAAGTATCCCAAAACATACAGATGGAAGCTTAAGACAGGCTCTTTTAGAAATCTATCTTAATAAACCCATTATCACTTCATTCAAGACTGAAATTCATCTAATTAAAATAAAAGGTAAGATCAGATGCCATTTATGAGAGAAAAGAGGAAAACTGCTCTCTATCACATATAGAGATATCCAAGGGAAAGTAAAGTGCAGTAAATGAACAGAACAGAACCAGAAAAACGTCCTTAGAACGTATCCCATAGGATCTTGCTGGAAGACCTCCCACCTAAGCTACAGATCATTGCTCAGGGACGGTGGAGAACATCTGAGCAGAATGATACTCCCACCTACCTCGGCAGTGGATGGGTTTTAGATTAATCCACATAACTGGATACTCGGCTTTTTATGTTTCATAACAAGAAGTTACCTGCCTTATCACAATTCCTAGGCTTAACTGCAAAGCATGAAAGGTGGGTACTGAACAAGAAACCTGATACTATTTCTGACTTCCAGAAAACAAACAACTAGTTGCAGACTATAAAAGTACGCAAAAACATATCTTAATGGAGCAAGGACACATAAAGGAGAAAGGCCACACAGCAGACAGGCTGGAGACAGCCAGTCTGGGAATCAGGAAGACCTACTTCTGTCACCTACTGGCTATGTGACCTTGGGCAGGTCACTTAACCTCTGATCACCTCTGACGATTCTCTACACTATCAAGGTGCAAAACTGGTACTGAGCCAAGTTGCCTAGATCAATGAAATCATAGGTCTAGTTTAAAGGGGGGTTGGGAGACTATGGGGACAAAGGGATGGCTCAGAATAATTGGAAAAATCAGTCATTTCTGAATTTAAAAAAAAAACAAAAACAAAAACCAGTCATTTCCCATAAAATTATATCATCTCCTTCAAAAGTTCTGATTGAATTGCTTACCTCATTTCTAGATGGAACAATCAAGAGATCACTAACTTTTCCAAATGGTTGAACTATTTTTATAATATCTTGCTCAGTGTAGCCATCAGTTGGTAACTCTGATACATGAATAATTGTATCACAACGCAAGGATTCATCTTCCCACGGCTGTATGGGAGGAGGAAAAAAGTTATTTGGATTTCTAGCAATCCAAATAAGTCACTACACTCTCAAATTAACAATACTTCTAGAGTTAAAAGGAAAAAACACACTAACAAATCATGAATGTTTCAATCACCATAGTTATAATCACAGTGTCCAAATTTTAGTGTACCAGATGCTGAAAAGCACTTTTTAAATGACACAAAGATATCATATACTGTTCTTTGTAAACAAGAGGTCACAAGTAAATCACAATTATTAACACAAGTGCTTTGTTTTTCTTCCCTTAGTAAGAGTGATAACTTTTCATTGGGCCAACCATACTCTCATATGGTATTCAATTTTACTCAAAGCACTTGAACATCAGCCCAAGCATGGAAGACAAACACATTGGCACACTGTTAATCAAGTTATGGATTGGTTCAGCCATTTTGGAAAATAATTTAAAACTATACCCCAAACTAAAACTGAGCCTACACTTTGACCCATTGATGTCACTACTAGGCCTATATTCCAAAGAGGTCATAGTGATAAAAACTAATGTATGAAAATATTTACAGAGGTTTTTTTTTTGTTGTAGCAAACAACTGGAAACAAAAGAATATACTCATCAACTGAGGAATGGCTGAACAAATTATAATTTATGCATGTAATGGAATATTATTGCCCTGTAAAAAATGATAAAAAAGATAGTTTCAGAGAAACATGGGAAGACTTGTATAAGTAATGCAGAATAAAGTGAGCAGAACCAGGAGAACTGATATGCAACACTATAAAGAAAATCAACTTTGATTGATTTAAGAATGCTTAATCAATGCACTAACTTTAATTCCAAAAAGCTAATAATGAAATACTCCACCCATCTCCTGGACAAGATCCAACTGGCTGCCAAATTTTGCCATTTCTAACTCCACATCTAACCCTTTACCCCTTTTTTCCACCACACAGCCACCACTTTAATTCAGACCTTATCATCTCATACCTATGAGACTGTAAAAGACTCTGAACTGGCCTCCCAGTCTCAATTCTCACCCTAACCTTAAAGAGCTGACAAAGCGATTTTCCTCAAGAGCAACTCTCAAGATGTCTTACTCCTTCTCCAGCCCTAGTGACTCTCTATGGTCTCCAGCTTGTAAATCCCTTAAGGACTTGGCCCTACCTCTACTGTCCATCATTCTGCTTCTCCCAACTGCTAGTACACAACCTCCCCAGACTATATTACATTTTTTCTCTTTTTATATTTATTTGTGTACTTGTGTCTTTGCTGAAATAAAAGTTTTCCTTCAGAATATGGATTGTTTTAGACCTTGTATTTGTATCCTCACTATCTTGAACACAACAAGCTTTCAGTAAATGATAAAGCACTTATGGATCTCATACAGGAGACTTTGTGTCATTTCACAAACAAGAGCAGTACTGGGAGGATTTCAACGTTTCCCTTATCTGACTGAAAAAGCATTTACTAATAATCACATACATCTTCCACAACAGTGGTAAACACCTTTGGTGAGCATACATACACCTTCCTGTTTTGTCTCATCTCGATCAATGAGAGTCCTATGATGTTCGCTGTTGCATCTTTCAAGAAATCTTGCATAATTTAAAAATAAGCAAAGTCTTCTAGATGACATTTTACTGTACCTAAATAATTTAATAATGAAGCACTGTGACCAAACTTTCCTATGTCTTTCCAATAACTGCATGCCTATGAAAAATTCAGTCTGCTAAAAAATATCATTTGCAAAAGCCTACCTAAAATTTTCTCATCACTTCATAAACTTTCTCCTAATTTCAATTCCGTCAAAATGCCCCCAACACAGTAAACATAAGTAAATATTTCTTAGTAACAGTTTAATAAAAAAAGCTAAACAGGAGTTGATATTTGATTCAGGATAACAGGGAGTCACTGAAAGCTGAGTACAAAAATGGCATTGTTTACAGTAGGTGAAAGATAAAGCAATACAGGTAACATGGGGAAAATTCCCTTCTTCCTGTCCTTCAGACTGTAGATGTGACAACTGCCCTGTGGGGGACAGGCACTGAACTCCACAGCAGAAACTCTGAGTACAAAAGTGCTACATACTACAGAGAATAAATAGGAGTAAAGAGGTCCCATCTGCACTGCCACTCTCTTTACACAATCGTCTACCCTTCAAACTAATCCCTCTCTTTCTAAATTTGTATTGTGGAGTATCCTCCAGCATCTACCATGTTGGCAAGTTGGGTTCACCCTCCTTTCGTCACTTTCCCTCACCCCAGACATCCCCATTAGTTTCCCAACCTTGTTTCACTCTCCAGATATCTCTCAGAATCTGCCTCCTTTCCTCTACAATCACAAAGTTGCCATTTTCACTGAAGTCATCACCTTGAACCTAGATCACTGCTATGGCCCAAATGGTCTCTCTGCCAGAAGGCAGTCTCTTCTCCACACTGATTCCAGGGCACCTCACTCCACTATTCAAAGAGTACCCCAGCTTCTTCTTCATGACTGAACCCCATCTACTTTTCCAGCCTTACCATACATAAAAACACAGTGAAAATACCCAAACATGAAGATATAATTTAAATATATTATACTTTAAGCACAACCAAGTAAATTAAGAGGAAAAATATTTCTATCAAAAACTTTCTGCTGAGCTGAAATCAGACAATTCATTTAGGCTGTCTACATTTTCTTTCGTGCCCAATTATAGCCATGGAAACTTGATTCCTGTTATAAGCTATTTAGGGGGCACAATGGACAGAGAACACAGGGCCTTGAATCAGGGAAACCTGACTGAGTCCTGCTTCAAACACTCACTAGCTACATGACCCTGTGCAAATCACTTAACCTTTGTCTGCCTCAGTTTCCTCATCTGCAAAATGGGGATAAGAGCATGGTTGTTGTGAACATCGAATCAGATAATAATGGCAAAAGCACTTACCACAATGCTCGGCACACACCATAAGTATTTTATAAATGTTTGCTATTACTATAAGATTTTAATTTTAAAAAACTATAAAATTTACCTGTTTGGCCAACTACATTGATCGACTTAGTTAAATAATTACTAACAATTCTTATTGACAAGTATAACCTGTTCCCTAGGACATATACAGGGTATTTTAAAAAATAATAAAATTTCTTAATTTCTTTATCACATTGTGAAATAAAAAAAAAAAAGCATACTGTTAATGAACTTTTAAAAACACTGATCACCTTTACACATTTAAAATTTTTGTACCATAATATACATAACATATTTGTAGAGTAGTATATCCCTATGACAGGGCAGCTAAGTGGCACAATGGATAGAGCACTGGGCCTGGAATCAGGAAGACCAGAGTTCAAATCCAGTCTCAGACACTTACAACTGTGTGACCCTGGGCAAGTCATTTAACCCTATCTGCCTTAGCTTCTTCATCTGTACAAAGAGCTGAAAAAGGAAATCACAAACTCCTCCAGTGTCTTTGCCAAGAAAACCCCAAATGGGGTCATAAGAGTCAGACACGATTTAAATGAATAAAAATATTTTTAACGATTTGAAAATATACATATATATGGAGTTCTACAACAAAATATTATTTTACCAATGGGGTGCTATCAGTTTCAGCTCCCTGATCTATAACATCAGTCCAGATACAAGCAACCTCACCTACTGGCCACCCAGGTCTCCTTCCCAAACGAGTTTAATACTTTTAAATAAGACATTTTCATATTTAAGACTTTGAACGATATGCTTCATTAGACTCCCAGGACCTACATTTTTACACTCAAAGCCAGAGCTTATGGTTGCCATTAAGCATAACTATACTACTATCTCTAGGATCACCTCCTATGCTTCCAAATCCTACCTGTAGGGCATTCCTACAATTCTCTGACACTTCCTTGATGCAGAACTGTCACTCAAACCTATGCCATGAGTCCACAATTCCCACTATGGCTTCCAAATATACAGGAGAGTCAACAAATACAAGAAGTCTAGCGTTTGGTCAATCAAAACACCCCAGAATGGGCTAAGGACTCACCATTTGGCAGATGCTACTGGGAAAACTAGAAAACGGGCTGGCAGAAATTCTAAGTATAAACCAATACCTTACACCATATACCACAATACACTCCAAATGGATACACAAACTAAATATAAAAGGTCACATCAAAAACAAATTAGAGGAGGAAGAAGAAAATAATTTTCAGATCTATGGACAAGGAAGAGTTCAATACCAAATAAGTGACAGAGGGGATCAAAGAAGATGAAATGAATAATTTTAATTGCATAATTTTTTTTGGCACAAACAAAACCAATGGGGTTAAAACTAGAAGGAAAACAAGTAATGGGGGGAGGGGGGGAGAATCTTTCTCTGATAAAGGTCTCATTTCTAAGATATGTAAGTAAGTGATTCAAATTTATCACTCTAAAAGCCATTCCCCAATACATAAAAGGTCAAAGACATACAAAAGGTGCTTTTCAAGGGAAAAAAACAAAGTTACATATACCCATATGAAAATATGCTCCTAAACTCTAATAATTAGAGAAAAGCACATGAAAGCAAATCTAAGGTTTCACTTCATAATCATCACATTAGCAAAGACCAAAGAGGAAAATGACAAATACTGAAGGAACTTTGGGAAAGCAGACACATTAGTATACTGGAACTGTCCAGTAATTATGGAAAGCTATTTGGTACTATGCCCAAAAAGTTATTAAACTATGATCCATCAATACTACTACTAGGCACCACAAAGAGATTAAGGAAGAAAAGACCCTTAAATACAAAAGTATTTTTAACAGCTTTTTTCATAGTAGCAAAGAACTGAAAACTAAGGGAGTGATCACCTACTGGGTAATAACCAAACAAATTACAGTATATGAATGTAATGGAACATGATGGTACTAGAAGAAATCATTCTAAAAGAAACTGAAAAATTTCTATGATGTGATATAGATGGAAATAAATAGAGCTAGGAAAACAATTTCTATAGTGACAATAACATCAGAAAGAAAAATAACTTTGGAAGACCTTAGAACACTGATCAATGCAGTAACAAATCCGGATTCAGAGAACTGAAGATGAAGCACATCAACCATCTCCTGATGGGGATGGAGTGGATTTCAAATGCAGAACAAGATCTCTATTTTTGGACAAGGCTAAAAGGAAATCTGTCTCACCTGATTACGTATATTTGTTGCAAGGGTTTTATTTTTAGTTTTCAGTTATCTGTTGCCTGTTAAATATAAAAAACTGTTGAAATTAATTAATAAAAAATCAAAAGCAAAGCATCCAAATTTGGGGGGAAAAAATACCTATCCCAATATGAGCAAAAACCAGAATTAAAGCTTAAAAAAAAAAATCCAAAAAACAAACAGGCCATTACAACTTCGAATCACAAATAACACTACAATCATTCTCTAATATATAAGCAGTTCAACTACCAATGAACACAAGACAGGCTCTTAAAAACACCAGCAGCAAAAGTAATGAAAGTTCAACTCAGATCTCATCTAATCCCCCACAAACAATGACAATGGCAACAAAAGGGCTGTGAAAAGACAGACACCCCAATGAAACTGCCTATCACAAAATATAAAGCCACAAGCTCAATAATGAAAAACTAACGATGCTTCAAAGAGAAGTGGACAGCCAGGACCGAATGTTATATATATTGGCTGTCAGATCCTATCACTGTATCAGTGATTTTATTTTTTTTTAACAAAATTATTAAATTTAGGGATGGTGGGTGGCTTTCTTTTTTTCTTTAGAAATGAATGTGATAAACTGTCAGGATATCCTAACCTGACAACAGGGGCAGCCAGTTACTTACCCTAATCGAGAAGGTGCCAATGCCTTCTCAACAACAGAAGAGTCCAGGCTCGTAGGTGCAAGCAGAGATGGTTTACTGAAGTCTCTCCATGGGGAAGCCTAACAGCAAGATCTCAGTACAGACTTCAAAACTACCCCCAAAGCTTAAGCCTTATATATCCCAAATGCATGTGACAAAAAACAGAGCCCAGATGAACAAAATCGTGAGAGGGAAGGTGCAGTCACAAGGGCATGAAGGCCCCAGGGTGTGGAGATGCTAATCTGGAACACCTGGTAACCACCTGTGGGAGAACCTTGAGCAATGCTCTGAACTCTACGTGACCCAGCTTGTTCCAGGGCTTCAACACTCCCTGTGCCTCAACATAACCGCCTGCAGCCTGCACATATTTCCTAACCCTCACATTAAAGAAAAACCATGTATAAAAAATTTAACTATAAACTGACTAAATTATAAGAGGGAATTAAATTTTAAAACTAGCCATCAAAAGGACCCTACAGATTGAACTCACATTCAGTAAACTGACAAGGATGACAACAGAAGGGAAAAGTCAATGTTGCTGCCAGTGAGGCAATACTGGCACACATTAGTGAGTTACAAAATGTTACAATCATTCTATAGAGTAATTTGGAACTATGCCAGGAAAAGGATTAAACTATACAAAGCATCTGACCAAAGGTCTAGAGCTAGGCAAGCAAGTCAATGAAACTCATCACTTTTTCGTGGAAGAAACACAGTAAATGCCCATGGATTGGGAATAGCTAAACAAGCTGTGCTAACATGAACAAAATGTAGGATTACTGTGCTGCAAGAGACAATGAATATGATGAATATTGAGAAGCATGTAAAGACTTAAATGAACAGATGCAGAGTAAGCACTGCCAGGAAACCAACAATGTGAATGGATAAAGGAACATGGACAGTAACACAATAAACACTGAACACTATAAAACCATCATGACCAAGTATCAGGGGACACTTGATGCCAGCATGAAGTATGAGTGGAGACGTGATAGAGATGGACCACGCCAGGCAGCAGTTCAGGATAGAATCACTTTGACTCTTTGAACAAGGTTTTCATACAACAAAGAAGGTAACTATAAATCAATCTGTTTTCTTATCACTTCTTTGTTTTAGGACTGGAGGTTAGATAGACCTTAAGAGTTATCTCTTGGATGTAACATTACTATACAAGATGTATCTAATCACATGAGGAGTTAACATCTGCTGGCTAAAATCTGAGAACAGGGCAGAGCCTCTCATCTCGGCATTCAGATAAGTTCTTTTATGCAGCTGCATCACAAAGGAAAACCCAGAGCTAGCTTCAAAGCTGCTTCACAGGGGAAATCCTGGAGCCAGCCACTGAGAATTATCTGAATCCTGGATCAGATAGATGTCTGGGCTTCCTACATTTTCTCCCTTCTTAGACAATAATTTAAGGGCATGTAGCTCAGTGCCTAAAGCCTAGATATTACGAGACATTGCTCATATACCACATGGTCCAAATATACAAAAGATTGTTTGTTATGATGATTAATAGAGGAAGCAAATGCATACTAAGAGCTAATATATTCTGAAATGGAGAGATTCCTTTCAACGTGTCAGTTAATTGTTTTTGCAACTCCTGGGTCAATCCCAGGGATCCCACTATGTCCAATATCTTCAATAATCTGATGGAAAGCCTTTATTTCCACGGTAATATTGGAATCATGCCACACTCCCATTAAGCAGGCTCTAATGCTGTCACAAGTGATGTTGGCATGGGAGGAATTATATTAGCTGGAGTGACACAAATACATACATATCGATAATGATACTGTAGAGATAATTGAGTCTTAAGAGTCTCTACCTCATCTCCTATATGTAATATTTTTATTTGGGTTGCCTAATTGATTCTGTCTTGTAACTGAAGAGTTTCAGACAAGTTTTTCACAAGTACCTAAACATACCGAGCAGCAGGAGTTGTGGATTGTAAAGACACAGCTGAAAGTATAGCAGTGGTAACCAAAGTACTAAGGATATTAACCCTAAAAATAAAAGACCTATGAAATGCTTCTTTTGTTTTAAAGCCTCACCAATTAAACTTATACTATGCTCTCCTGCAGACTGATACCAAGCATGAAATAAATTAGTGGCAAAAACAGAAAAATACGGTTTTTCTACTCGTTACATACTGTTTATCTCTAGTGACACATTGTGGGAGATTACAATTTCTACAAGTAATATTCCAATATGAATCCTGACCATTAATACTTATGTTGATACATTCTCCAATATTATCAATACAGTCAGTGTGAGTAGCAGCAGTCAGAAATGCTTGGGGCATTTTTTAGGCATGCCCCAACTACAGACTGATTGCTTTCTAAAAATAGACTGCCTCTGGTTGGTCCCATGAAGGCAGTATAACTGATGGGTTCCAGGGCAGCAAAGGCCCTCCAAAATCCTGGGAATTCTCATCCTTCGAGTGTCTGTATTAAGTCCTCTGGAAAAGTTCTGATGAAAGCATCACTTGGGTGTTTTCTTTTTTCCTGTATCCCCCCAATTAAACAATATGGAGCATGAGCTAAAACAATTCACAGTAGTATTGTCAGGCAGCTCTAAATGACATCTGTCCAAGGGTTGGAAGTGAGGCTATTTACTTGCTATATTTTGACAGGGAGGGACAGAAGGATACTGAGTGAAAGTAGATGCAGAGGTGCCATTAACAGTCATATTTTTTTACTTGCCAATAAACCCCGGATTGATTCTTTTGAGTATCATGAACCCACTTTCTTCAGCTACAAGCTTATGGTCTTCTTGGTCCTTCGAGTCCTTTTTCTTTTTGCTCATTGCCCTCTTCTTATCTTGCGACCCCAGAGTCTTAGCCTCCACATCTTGTCCACCAAGGAATTCAAAAGCATGGACATTTTTTTCTCTGATCCACACACATTTTTAAGCTCCTTCTGGATACAAGCAAATCCTCATCCCAAGTTAACAGGTGGGTCAGGACCACTCCATTTCTGAGTTAATGGGTCCTTCCATATTACCTGTGATTTAACATGATCCTTTTTTCCTCCCTTGAAATTGGTTTTCTGCCAGGGTTCTTCCATCATTATCTAATATCAAAAAATTTATATTATATAATGCTAGATACATATTCCTTCTTGTATATCATTTGGTCACATACTCCCCCCCATTTTTTTAATCTAAAAATGTTTTTATGCCGCTATTTCTTTGTTCAGCTATGGCTGGTTCTATATGACTGTATAGGATACCTGTACTATGTTTAATGGAAAAAGTAGCAAAATAGGTGACAAAAGCTGGACAAGCATAACTGGGAGCATTATCAGTTTTATTTCTTCAGGGGTCCCTTAGAGGGAAAAACAATGGAATAAGTACTCAATAAAGAAATGTGCTGCTTCTCCTAACTGGAGTATAGCTATAGTGTAGGACAAGAAAGTGTCTGCTGTTACATGAGTATGTTGTAGCTTTTTGAAGGCAGGATAATGAGTGACATCCATCTGCCAAAGATTATTGGGGTCTAAGCCTCTAGAATTAATAGCAATGGAAAGGGAGAAATGTATGTGTGGAAGGCATTTTGTGCATGATTTAACTATTTGCCAGGCCTGTTCTCGAGTAATGTGAAATAGTGTAATGTAACATTCTTGCACTTTGATGAAATAAATCATGCTCTTCTGGCTGAATGAAGAGATAAAGGAAGAAGTGTCGGATAAGTTTGTATTGTTAATTTATCAGCAATAACATTTTCTTGTTGAATGGGCCCAGGCAGAGATGTGTGAGAGTAAACCTGAGAAATATAAATAGGATGTTTTCTATTTCTTACCACTTGTTGCAACTGTACAAATAATTGATGTAACACTCGATTGCTGGAATACCGGGTATTTGCTGTCACAATGTTCTTTACAGTATAGCAGCAGTGTTTGCTATCAGTAAAAAATGTTCAAGGGTTAAAGTTGTTCTTTTAAAACACATATAACAGCAAACATTTCATTTTTTTGGGTGGATGAAAAAGGAGCAGAAATAACTCTCTTAGGGGGTACGAAATATCTAACTACATGTTTATCTGTAGCATCAGTAAAAGCTTTATCTGCTTGTAAAAGAGAGGATGTGATTTGGGGAATGAATTGTAAAACAAGGCATTTATTGGTATTGTCTAAAGGTCCCAGACACACAGTTAACAAAATTTGCCAGGAAGGGTCTTCTTAGATTAGCATTTCCATTTGGGCTTTAGTATAAGGTTAATGAAGATGGGCAGGGGGAGAGTCTGAGATGGTAATTCCACGTTGAATAGCCTTATACATAATCATGGCCACTAACTGAGAATAGGTGATAAGTCTTTTGATGCTGATATGAAAGATAAACCCATTCCAAGATATTCTGAGGTTGACGTATGGCCCAAAAAGGGATTACAGGAGTGCCCAATATATTAACTTCAACAGGGCTAGTACTGTCTACTGCAGAGACTTGGTACTGCTGAATGGCATCCTCAATAATTTTAAGCTGTTCTGCTTCTTTTGTTAAGGTTTGAGAGGAATGGAGGGCTGGGTCTCCCCTCAGAGTATCAAATAAGTGAGTGAGCTAGTGTGTTCTGACCTTAAGATAGGGATGTAAATTTTGAAAATCATTTAAAGTTTTCAAGTTATCTCTTCGAATTTCTATGTTTTGAGGCTCAATAAATTTCTCTCTCATTTTATGTGCTAAATAATTGTACAGAGGTTGCAGCTGAATTTTATCAGGGGCTATGACTAGCCCATAGTGAGATAAGACTACTTTTTAAGTGTGTGCACGCAAGATGTCATCCATGTAATGGATAAGATATGCACAGGGATATTGATCTCTTATAGTTTGTAATGCCTGCACAACACATCTTTGGCACATGCTAGAGCTATTTTTCATCCCTTCTGGGAGTACGTTCCATTGATATCACCCATGAGGAGCTCTTAAATTAAATAATGGAAGGGAAAAGGCAAAGTAAGAGCAATCATCTTCATGTAAAGGAATAGTGTGAAAACAATCTTTCAAATCAATTATCCACAAAGGGCATCGCTCTGGAATCACAGAGGGAGCAGGGAGGCCTGGCTGAAGGGCTCCCTTAGTTGCCATTCTTTTATTTGTTGCTCAGAGGTCAGTGGGCATTCTCCATTTCCCTGATTTCTTCTTTATAGCAAAAAGAGGGGAATTCCGAGGACTGTTGGAGGGTTCTATATGGCCTAAGGAAAGTTATTCTAGTATAATTTCTCTAAGTGCTTATAATTTTTCTGTTGTTAAGGGCCACTGTTCCACCCATATAGGGTTACTCTCCTTCCATGTAATTTTATCTGCTCTATGTATCTTTCCCAGAGATGCAACAGTGGTCCATCCTAAAAATGTGACTGTGTCTGAATTATTACATCCATGTCTTAAAGTATGTCCCTTCCCCATGAACTAAGTGGTAATGTATCTAAAATGTTAAGGCTGAAAAATTCCAGATCTACCATCCTTTTCCCATTTTAGCCACTTGGCACTTTGCTGAGAAACTGCTATTGTTCCAACACCAGTGGGGGGGGGGGGGGCCCTAGCTCCCCATTGAATAGGCCAATTTAAGGGCCAATGCTGCCTTGAAATTACTCATCTATCAGCTCCTACAGTATCGATTAATCCATTAAATTCTTTTCCCTCAATTCTTTTTTTCATTTCTGGTTGAGATTTAGAAATGGTCTGTGCCCAAAAGCTTCAGTTGCACTTTCTCCTGAGCTACCAAACCCTTGGCCTCCTTGGGCCCTTTCAACATATCACCCCATTGTTTTATAATAAAGTATAAGTAATCGTGCCACCCGTGCTCCTTTCATAATCATGGTATCTTGAGCATCAGGGTGACATAAGCCATGATGTTAATTTCTCCTAAAAAGCCCTTATCTATTTCTCTGGGCACGATGACCAAGCCTCAAAGACAGAAACCACTACGTCCTAAAATTAAGCCTACGTATTGAAGAAGTAAAGAGCCAGAAATCCCTGTAAGTATAGTGCAGACCCCCATACTGGCTCACATCTGCACAGTGGCAGTGGCAGGTAATCAAGGCCTGCACTTCTGGGGGGAATGCATGATAAAGACCTTAGATGGTCAATTTGGAGGGTAAAGACTGTATTCTGCTTGAACTGAGTTGGCAAAAAGCTTGGGGCTGCCCAGATTATTTCATGGGGCTGGGACTGGCCCTTTTCTGCTTTCCCAACAGGGGATTTCCTTCTCTGTTTTGGAGTGACATTCTGAACCCCAATGTTCCCTTTCTTACATTTGGGGTGTGGTGTAGAGGGCAGGTTTTCAGAAAAAGGTTGGAGTTTTTATCTCTCCCTTCCCCAAAGTTTTTCTTAAAATGCGCTTTCTTTCCACACTTAAAGAATTGTGGCGCATTCAAATTTGTACCCCCTCCTTCCATAGCTGCTGCCGATACACTGGCGCTAAATGAGGCTTTCCCTACATTTGGACATCCCTGAATCATTTCTGCAATAGTCCTATTTTTCCCTCCCCCTGCAAGCGCCTGTTTACAATCCTGATTACAATTTTCTTGAGCCACTTTCTCTAAGACAATGTTGCTAGCATCCGTGTTTCCTACAGTTTGTTGGATTGCCATGGTCAGTCAACAGCCGAATAACAAACTGTTCAAAAGGCTCGAGGTCCTTGTATCCCCTTAGTACAGGAAGCTGTCCAATCCTTCTTATCGGGCAACTTGGTGTGAGCCGTTTGGGCTGCATCTTAATCTGCTCACAAACTTGCAATTCACATCGAAATTGTGGGGTTGGCTGTAAGCTCCCGTGCCTGTGAGCATTTCAAGACTGATTCTTAGATAAGCCCTTTCGTTTCTCTTTGCCTGCTCTGAACATAACTCAAAGAACTCTGTTTTCCACAGTAACCGATCTCTTTCTAAGGCTGTTTTTGCAATGGTACACCAATCTATTGGGCAAAGAGCAGCTTGTGCTATGTTGGTCCATATTCTACGGTCTCATGTTTTAATTCTTTGAGTATTTCACAACGTAAAGTATCGTGCTCTCATTTAACTTGTCCTGGGTTATTGGGGTCTGGGATCTCCAGAACGGGAAATGCCCTAAGCATATCCAGGGAAACGTCTTCCCCATGTTCTTTGGCTTGTCTTATAATTTCTTGTACTGGACTGACAGTATTCTCAAAACCCTTTTTATATGTTAAAAACAGGGGCAGTGGAAGAGAAAAAGGCAAATCATGTCCTGATTCAACAAACTGTGTGGGTAGAGGGGTAAAGAGCTCAGAGGAAAAGGGATCATTAAACAAACTGTCAGCTCCTATGGAAGCATCCTTTTTTAAGACCTTTTGTGCTAAGGGTATGCACTGTGGGGGCATTAAACAGATTTTCAAAATACTCCATATCGAGAAGGCTTCCACCCCAAAAGAGTTAGGGTCCTCTTCCCCACAGCTATCACTCATTTGTTTGCCTACTGTTTCCCATCTTTCTAAGTCTATTGTTCCCTCTTGTAGAAACCATGGACAGCATTTATCTACACAATCAAGGAACCGATCTAGTTGGTGTCCTGTGATCAGTAATCTTCGTTCTTTCACATTCTGTTTTAACATCTCAACATACTGTTCCCTGTCTTTAAACAGTACCTGACCCAACTTGGTCAAAATCCCCATTTCAGCCTGGTGAAACAGAATGTCTGAAAAAAGTCGCCTTACCTTGTATACTTCGTGTACCTGTGGAGCACCAGTGGACATAAAGGTGACCTTCCTTTCAGGTCTCTATTAGTCACATGTTGGACACCAGTTGTGGGGAGCCACTTGATGCCAGCACCAAGTGTGAGTGGAGACGTGATAGAGATGGACTGCACCAGGCAGCAGTTCAGCATAGAACCAGCTTTATTTATTCTTTGAACAAGGTTTTCAAAGAGTAAAGAAGGTAACTATAGATCATTATGTTTTCTTATCAATGCTTTGTTTTAGTACTGGAGATTAAATAGACCTTAAGAGTTATCATGTCTTGGATGTAACATTCCTATACAAAATGTATCTAATCTTACAGGGAAGCTAACACCTTCTGGCTCAAATCCCAGAACAGGGCAGAGCCTAAGATCTCAGCATTCAGGTAGGTTTTTTATGCAGCTGCATCACAAAGGAAAACCCAGAGCTAGCTTCAAAGCTGCTTCACAGGGGAAATCCTGGAGCCAGCCACGAAGAATTACCTGAATCCTAGATCAGACGTTTTGGTTTTGTAGAACCAAGCTTGGATCTAAAGAAGGCAATGCAGAATACTGCCTATGATGTGGAATGTCCGGGCCAGCCGAACTCAGGGATTCCAGGGGTCCCAAAGTACCTACCGTAGCCCCACAGTTGCGCCGGTCGCCCCAACGACCCTGCAGGTGCTCTCAGTCGCCCCAATGACTCTTTGGAGAAGAACTCCGGATGTGGACAGAATAGTCCGACACAACTCAGTGGAGTGGCCAAGCGTCTTTATTGTCTTACAAATCTCCTCTTGCTGCTGCCCCCTCAGCCTTATTCACCTGCCTCTTTATTCCCTTTCCGTCTGCACTTTTGTCAGGTGTCCCAGCAACAGGATCCTGATAGGCAGGGAGTGCTCCTCCATTGATGGTGCATGCTCAATGCCTCCGTGTTTGACGTGAAGTCATCAAGGCAAAGTACACACCTGGATGCCTCTTACCCGCCTCAGGTTTTCCTTGTTAGCAACAACACACTGACCAAGGTCACACATCTAGGTAGCTCTAAGGGGCCCTTACAATCTCCCCCTTTTTGTTTTGCGAAAGGAAGGCATAAGCATATACAATGTATTATTAAGATGTTGTACTATACATTCACCAGCACTATTAAAGTTGACAGCAAAAGCATAACGGGGGTCAGTAAAGCAAACTCCTCCATAAGAATGGGTATCATGTCCAGTAATGTTTGTGATCAGACCACCTGGACCTACAGTATCCATCCAAGCACACCAGGTGCGATTCTTTTGGGTCTTCTGTGAATCCTACCCACGCAGGAACAGTCCCTCCAGCAAAGGATGCTTGGCCCTGAGACCAATGTCCCGCTAAGTCCTGCTGTCATAGGCGGCATCAGTCAGTTCTGTCTAGTAACGGGCCTGGGCAACTGGTATGAAGGTCAGAACGGTCAGCAATTGACACAGGCGTTGAAGTTCCTGATTCTTTCCCCGACCCCATCTGGGCCTCTGTCTCCACCGCCTTCTCCGTTTCTCTCTCTGGTATCTTGTCGTTGGAGAGGTAACGAAGCCACTTCGTGGGTATCCATTTGCCTTTGGTTTCTCCATCTGGAATAACATAAGCATACCCCATTCCCCAAAGGGTTATAACACCCGGTCCCTTCCAATCCTTCTCCAGGTCTTTCCAGATGGTCCTGGCCTTTGCCAGCACGGAAGGAAGCATCGGTGTCTGTGTGGTGACCGGTGGGAGCCCTTCAACCTGTGGAGCTGCAGCGTAAAAGCGCATAGCAGGAGTTAAAAAAATCAATGGAAGAAAACTGAAGAAAATTATAGGTGTAGAGGGCGGTACGTAACTGTCCCATGGTGAGTCGGCCCATTTTTCCTGTCCGCCCCAGATCTCCCCCTTTTTGTTTCTGAAGGAGGGTCTTAAGGGTGCGGTTTGCCCTTTCCACGATGGCTTGACCAGTAGGGTTATAGGGAATTCCTGTGACATGCCTAATAGAAAATTCCTGCAGAAAGGAAGCAAAAGCTTTAGAAGCATAAGCTGGGCCATTATCTGTTTTTATGGCCAAAGGGGGGCCTGCAAAAGAAAAACATGTTAATAAGTGATTTATCACATGTCGGACTGCCTCCCCTGGCTGGATGGTGGCCCACAGGAACTTGGAAAAAGTATCAACAGACACATGAATGCACTGGGAACCCCAATGGGTGACATCCATTTGCCACAACTCCTGGGGGCAAGTCCCTCGCGGATTTTCAGAAGGAACATTCGGAGTTGGCCTGAAGGGAGTGCAGGAGATACAGCGTTTCACTATCTCCGTGGCTTGTTATTTGGTTAAGCCATATAATATCCGGAGAGAACGAGTGGAAAGATGAAAAGCGTTATGGGCTGAAGCCGCCTTTTCAACAGATGTAAAGGATATACTGCAAGGAAGAAGAGAATCTACGTATCTATTTCCTTCAGAGATAGGTCCAGATCCCACAGTGTGGGATCTCACATGCATTACATAGACAGGGTACACTCTAGACAACAACACTTCTTGGGCTTCATGTAATAAGGAAGCAACAGAAGTGTGTCTTTTCTCTATATAAGCTTGAGGAAGTCTCTATATAGCTGACACAGCATAGGCGCTATCAGAAACAATGTTGCAGGATTGAGTTATCTTCACTAATGCTCCTATTATGGCAAACAATTCATTTTTTTGTGTAGAATCACATGGAGTGGCAAGGACCCATTGTTGTTGGAGATCTGGACAATAAATGGCTGCTTTATGTGATTTTGTAGCATCTGTGAAGACATTGGGACCATCCACTGGCTCCCGTGACAGCGGAAGTGGTGTTTTCCAAAAGGGGCCAGAATAAGGGTGAACTAAAGGAGAGGTTCCTACGGGTTTTATGGTTACAGTGGTTACTACGTATGCCCATAAGAAATGATCCTGAGCAATAACATTTAACATAGATTCCTTAAAAGGCGAATGAAAAAGGGGGTAAGCACCCGAGAGCCAAACAGCTCACTGGATGGCCGTCCACACAAATTCGGCTAATGTGTCTTTCCAATTAGCTATGACTTTGGAAGGACGGCGTAGATACAGCCATTCAATAGGTCGCATGCCTTGATGGAGAACAGCATATATAGGTTTATCTTTAGCTACTGACAATTCTAGTGGTTTATCCTCTAGTCGGTGGGTCGTGGCGGTCCAGGTATTTCGAGTCATTCGTATGGACTCCAAGACCTCAGGTGTCCACTTACGGGGGGATTTTAAGGATGGA